>OX422208.1:804265206-804865206 GCA_949130495.1 Sambucus nigra
GTCCTAATCTTTCTCATGAGGTTTGTGATTAGACCGAGTTGAATAATTTTGCTTGCCTTGTCTGGTTGCCTTTTTATTTCTAAATTTCACACTCTTCTTAAACTGCTTTGACATCAAGGCAATCTGATTATCCACACTATTTATATCACAATCCTCGTCAGAATAGGAATCATTATTGGGAATACTAAGCTCAGGTTTTATCAATTTAGAGGAAAAACTTGAATTAGAACTAGTCTGTTTCCTATGGGACTGGGTTAATTATTTCTTGAATTCTAGTTCCATTTCCACAGTTCTCAGTTTACTACTGAGTAATTCAGGTGTGAGATTTTGATCACTCACTTCCTCAATAGCATATCTTTTGTTATCAAATTTCTATGGCAATGACCTTAGAATTTCCGAAACAATTTCATGTCTATCATATGTTATCTCATTAGAATGTAATTTGGTCATAATGTCAGTCAATTTAATATAAAAGTCATCAAATGATCAGAGTCTAACATGATTAAAGAGTTATACTACTAGATAAGCATCTGTGTTTTCGCAGCCTTAACTCTAGTGTCACCTTCGTGTGCAGTAACCAGTGTATCCCAAGCTTCCTTAGAAGTGGTACAAGATGAGATCCTGTAAGGACATAAATTTTTAATTGAGTCCCTGTATTGTTTTGACTTAATTCCATGAACAAAGTTATGTTTGTAATATGTCATAGGGAGATTTTTATTTTGTCACAATCCCACTTGGTCTATGAAGTATTGAAGAAAATTAAAGACGTTGCAGCAAAGCTTCAAAGAACTAAATCATGCCGATGTTTAATTGGTGCAAGTTTAATCGTCTTCAAAGTTAAATACATTTCGAGATCACCCAGGTACGAATGCATATAATTAATGGTGCTTGGAATTGTTTTTATAAAAGATAAGGATGTATTTTTATAAAGAAAAATATTTTAAAATGTTTTTAAGAGTGTTTTAAGTGTTTACACTACGTTTTAATTCTGATAAGCTCGAAATAGAGTTTGACTTATTTAGCTCTCTTCTGGAAGAGACGTTTTAAATAAAAAGTCAAAAAGTAAAACTTTCCGCTCAAATGACATTAGATCTCGCGCGAATGAGACACCTATGTCGCTCGAACGAGAGCCTTAAGTTGTTCGAATGACACATTTTTTGAGGCGGCACTAAATTGTTATTTAAAGCGTGTTTCTATCAGATTTTCGTAGGTGTGCATTTTGGAAAATAGTATTCGAACCAGAAACTTGTTTGCACATATTTTCTAAGGTTTACAAAGCATAAACACATCCTTAGAGTTTTCAAAGATCCGAGATATCATTCGAATATGTTTTTGTGATCTTGTTGAACCAAAGAAGTTTGTTCTACACATTGAACATCAAAGGGTTTTGCGGTGAAGAAAAGAGAATGACTTCTTGTTCGACATCAGAGACGAATAAAAGCCAATCGATGGACACCAAGACATACGTAGACGCGTGTGTTGTGGACAGGTAACGTGGAAGATGGAATTTCTGCATGGGAACTATTGAAGAACGATTGAAGATTAGAAGGAGAGTTAAGACCCGTGGGGATCGAGTCTTAGTGTAAGGCTAATCTGTCTTTGTAAAACCATTGTTCATAGTGATTGTCTAGCTTGGGCCGTCCAAGGTTGTTTTCCCATTTTAGGTTTTTTCCTCGTACATCCGGCGTTGTGAGTATTCTTTACTTTACTTTACTTTCTTTAATCACTAGATGCATGTTTAGGATTAATCAAGATAAATTTGGTTTAAAGTAAGAATTGGGTTTTCACAACTTGGTTTGGTGCATAATTAAAAGTTGGATAATTTTTTTGAGAAAACATTTGTTTTGTTTGAGACACACATATTGGGCACTCTTCAAATTGGTATCAGAGCTAGAAACCATTTTTTATTTGTTTTGTGATCCCGTGTGTTTTCAAAGATGAATTCTGGATATAATGAATTTTCTCGTACTCCTATTTTTTATGGCACTAATTACACTTATTGGAAGATGAGAATGAGATGTGCTTTAAAATCTATTGATGAGCGTGTGTGTCTAGCAATTGAGAAAGGTTAGACACCCCTTGTCACTATTGTTGGTGAGGTCACTAGTTTAAATCCTGTTGAGTCATGGACCGAAACTGAACAATGACTTGCACAATATAATTCTAAGGGTCTGCACGTTATTGCTTCACATGTCACAGAGGAAGAATATAATAGAATTATGACTTGTGAAACATCAAAAGAGTCTTGGGATATTTTGGCACTCACTCACGAGGTCACTAGCACAGTTAGGGCATCAAAACTTCAAAATCTCACTACACAGTTTGAGACCATTAGGATGTTAGAGAGTGAGAATTTTGATGAGTTTTATTCTAGGTTATCCAATATTGTCAACTCATCGTTTAACCTAGGTGAGAAAATTCCCGACAACCGTGTCATTAAGAAAGTACTTAGGTCCATGACTAGTAGGTTTGATGTGAAAGTGACCATTTTAAACTCCTTGGGTAGGTTAGATTCGACGAAACTAGAAGAGATTGTAGGTGACTTACAAACCTATGAAATCGACATGATTACCTCCAAGCAAGTGCCAAAGAAAGAAAAGGGTATTGCTTTGAAAACCCAGAAGGAGGAAATTAAAGTTTCGGATTTCGATTCCGATTCTAATTTTGAGGATGTTGCTATGTTGGCAAAGAAATTTAAAAAATTTATTAAGTTTCAAAAGCAATCAAAAGATGCCAAGAAATTTGAAAAATTCAAGAACAACAAAGTAGATCCCAACTCCGATAAGTTTGAGAAGCCTAAGAAAGATGAGTCGGATAAGTGTTTTGGGTGTGAGGGGGTACAGTCACAAAGTAAAGGAGTGTCCCACTAGACTTAAGAAAGAGGGAAAGCAACCCATTGTCTATAATGCCACCTTAAGTGATAGTGATCCGAAAGAGGGAGAGAGTTCCCCCACTGATCGTAACTTTTTTGCGTTTATGGCATGTCATGTGAGAGACAACAATTCTCATGTGCATAACACTTCCAAAGAGGTTTTGAGTGTATCCCATGTTTGTGAGGGAGAAAAGAGTGACGAAGAGGAGGTAGATGTGAAAGAGTTGAAAAAAGCGTTTAATGAGTTGTATGCCGAAACGGTGAAGGTGAAAAAGGCTAACTCAAAATTGTAAGCTAAGTTGAATATGCGTGCCATAAAAAATAATGATAGTTTGATTGAGGATCTTAGGGAACGAGAGAAGAAGTTTAGGGATAAACTAGAGTTTGTGTATAAAGAGAGAGTTAATCTCCGTGGTTTGATGGAGTCCTTGAAAAAGGAGATTTTAGAGTTTGAGGAATCTAGGCGTTTTCTTGAGTATAGGATTCACGAGTTGGAGGAGAGATTGAGAGACTCATCTAGAGTCAAGTTTGATTTGGAGGCTAGGTCGGAGAAGTTAGATAAGATCCTAGGCACCTTCCAAATTAAAGGAGATAGGAGAGGTATAGGTTTTGGTGAGAGAGTTGTTCCCATTACCCCCACACGTGTGAGAAATACTTGGAAGGTTAAAAAAGGTCCACATATAGGTAATCATTCCCACCATCACTTCACTTGCACGTTTTCTGGTAGAAAAGGTCACCTTAGGCGGTATTGTTACGAACTTATACAAGCTTCTAAGAAGTTTAGGAATAAAGTTGCCCCGATTCCCAAAACCCCCATGCATCATTTTAAACCTACTTGGGTTAGGAAATCGGATTTAGTGCCTTTATGAATTAAACTTCATGATTCTCATTTGGGTGCACTTGATTCTTCCCATGTTAAATCTAAAGGATAATAGTGTTGCCATGTTTGTCATATACTAGTTTGCTTCATGATATATTCATTGCTAGAATAGTGACATGTGTATCATTTTGTATTATAGTTTTCATTTGTTTAAGTCTTATTGAAAAATACAAAGAGATTTTTTTTAGAAAATTTTTGGAAATCCTAAAAGATTTTGTTTTTGAGAAAACATTTGAAATCCCAAAAATATTTTGCTTTTATTTGAGTCAAAATATAAAAAGCCAAAAAGATTTTTGGTTTTTTGTTTTTCAGTTTACATGTTTGATGTGGCATATTGGTGTGCTTGGTCCCCCCCATCGTTTCATTATCCATGTGGCTAGGACGTTTGGTCAATATTATCGATGCTTAGAATGATCTTAATCATTGTTTATATGGGGTTGTTTCGAAGTTGATATGCATTTTGATTCGACTTTGTAGATATGCCAACATTGCACACATGCACGAGTTTATATGGATGTTTGACCTCACTTGGATATTTGAATTTGGTGAGGCATTCTTATCTCAATCTTGTCATCTATGCGTAAGTAGACTTAAGGAGAAGTGTGCATGTCAGAACCGTTTACCGTGAGGATTTGAATTAGTAAAAATGATGAGTGATTCATGGGAAAGGGTTGCGAGAGTTCAAAATTGACTCGTCGTGAAAACCACCATTTAAAAGAGCCCCAAAAGAAACTGCAATATGCTAAGAAAAGGGCCAAATTAGTTTACTTCATTCCAAATAAAACATGATATTATTGAGGGAGTTTGGATGGATTAAAAAATTTTAAACGGGTTTTCGAAACTAATCCTAATGTTGAAACATTGCAATTTGACGCTATTGTTTGTAGAATCGTCAAAATTATGGATTTGTGTGCATGTAGTATGTTTAGTTCATTAACTCACACTTTAATTGTCATATGGCTATGATAAAGTTTGTTGGTTTATCGCTATTAATTATAGCTTCTTGATCGTTTCGATGTGTTGGAATTGTGACTCATTTGTTGTAGTTTCACGCCTATACATTCCATATCTATGTTTGGGCACATCGGTACTATGTTTGCATGTAACTCGCATTTTTAGTTTTTGTGAGTTCTTTTATTTTGTGTTAAAAGCCTACTGTTTTAAGAATGTTTTATTTCTGTCAGGACCTTCCTGGAATTCTTTTATGGAAATTTTTTCACTGGGCAATATTACATTATATTTCTGGGAATCTGGGAAATTTAGGCAGGTCGCGAGAAGTCGTTCGAGCGACATATCCATCTCGCGCGAACGACATTTGTACTTCGTTAGAGCGACATCCTCAACTCGTTTGAGCGATGTCCCTGGCTCGTGCGAACGAAAGGTTGATTTGTTGGCTTTTGATTGGTTTGCAGTCCTTTGGGTTAATTTGGTATATTTTTGATACTGTTGGAAGTGTTTTTCGGCTGACTGGTTTATATGCAGGATTTATTGGTTCAAAATTAGTTTTTTGCATATAGTCCGTTTATCACACCTGATTTGATTGCTATTTTTTTGTGTAATTCATTGGTTTACTAGCTACTGATTTGTCCTTTCTTGATCATACTTAGCTGATTGTTTCAGGATTATCTAATGGGTTCGATTCTCAAATTGGTATTAAATTGATTCAAATTTGTATATTCTCATGGTAGATATTTTGATTGGTTTATCTTTTCATCGGATTGTCTATTCGAGACAAAAAGGGGGAGAGATGTATATGATGTAGGGGGAGATTTGAGCATGTTTTGGTTTATATATTTTTGCAAATTGGTATCTCAAATTGATATTACACATTGGTACCATTTTGCTGCTCAAATTGTTTAACAAATAAATTTTCAGAGATTATTCATATTAGTATTCATTATTGTTTGGTATTATTTGGATAAATACATTGGTTTCATTTGTTCCTCCATACTTCACATACATATTTGTTTGTCTGGTTCTTGTGTGTAGGTATGCTTCAGCGATTCAAGATCGCAAGTCTACATCACATTCAAACAGTTTATGCTTGTCGGTGCTACACATTCTAGTCCGTGTCCTGTAATTTTTTATTTTGGATTTATGGGATGGTATTTAGGCGTCATAAGACTTGATGGCCCGGCTTAGGCATTTCACTGGTTTAATTTTGTCCCGAAATAGTCAAAGGGGACATAAATTTTCAATTGAGTCCCTATATTGTTTTGACTTAATTCTGTGAACAAAACTGTGTTTGTAATATGTCATAGGGAGATTTTTATTTTGTCACGATCCCACTTGGTCTATGACGTATTGAAGAAAATTAAAGACATTTTGACAAAGCTTCAATGAATTAAATCACGCCGATGTTTAATTGGTGCAAGTTTAATCGTCTTTAAAGTTAATTACATTCCGAGATTACTCAGGTATGAATGCGTATAATTAATGGTGCTAGGAATTGTTTTTATAAAAGATAAGGATGTATTTTTATAAAGAACAATATTTTAAAATGTTTTAAGTGTTTACACTACATTTTAATTCTGATAAGCTCGAAATAGAGTTTGACTTATTTGAATCTCTTCTGGAAGATACGTTTTAAACAAAAAGTCAAACTTCTCGCTCGAAGATCGCGCGTGAACGAGATACCTATGTCGCTCGAACGAGAGATTTTAGTCGTTCGAATGACACATTTTTTGAAGCGGCACTAAATTGTTATTTAAAGCATATTTCTATCATAGTTTCATATGTGTACATTCTGGAAAACAGTATTCGAACCAGAAACTTGTTTTCACATGTTTTCTAAGGTTTACAAAGCATAAACACATCCTTAGAGTTTTTAAAGATCCGAGATATCATTCCTCTATGTTTTAGTGATCTTGATGCACCAAAGAAGTTTTTTCTACACATTGAACATCAAAGGGTTTTACAGTGAAGAAAAGAGAAGGACTTCTTGTTCGACATCGTAGACGAATCAAGGCCAATTGGTGGACACCGAGACATACGTGGACGCGTGTGTTGTGGACAGGTATCGTGGAAGACGGAATTTCTACATGGGCAATATTGAAGAATTATTGAAGATCAGAAGGAGCGTCAAGACCCGTGGGGATGGATTCTTAGTGTAAGGTTAATCTGTCTTTGTAAAACCAATGTTCATAGTGATTGCCTGCCTTGGGCCGTCCGAGGTTGTTTTCTCGTTTTGGGTTTTTTTCTCGTACATCCGACGTTGTGAGTATTCTTTACTTTCTTTAATCACTAGATACATGTTTAGGATTAATCAATATAAAATTAGTTTAAAGTAAGAATTGGGTTTTCACAACTTGGTTTGGTGCATAATAAAAAGTTGGATAATTTTTTTAAGAAAAATTTGGTTTTGTTTGAAACACTCATATTCGGCCCTCTTCAGATCCTTTTGAACTCATGTTCATTTATAGATATAAAAATGGAATTCTTGCCTTTGTTATTGTTCAGAGGGGCTTGCTTCTCTTCTTGAGTGAATTCACTTAATACGTTCTTAATCCTCTCACGGCTTCCTTCAGTGGCTGGTTTTGTAGGATAAGTATATCCATTTTCAACAATGTCCCAGACATCATCTCCCAAGGTTCTTTGTGTGAAAGCAAACATCCTAACTTTCCAGTAAGAAAGTTGTTTCCATCAAACAGATGGGGTCTGGACAAGTTACCAAATCTTTCATATTTATCGTTCATTGTTTAATTTTAAGAAAATAATTTCAAAAATACAAGATCTTTAAAGAAAATTTATCGAGCTCTTATACCAATTGAAAAGCTGTCACTTAAGTCATTTAATTCAAGATTAAATTGTATAAGCAACTCTGAACTATTTTTTGGGGAAACTCTTCTCTTTAAATCAAACAGATTAACGGCAAGATGTGTTTGATAAAAAATGTACAAGATATGTTCAAGATTACGTACCTAGTTTTGAAAAATAAAACTAAAACAGTTTAAATCAATTTAAATCATCACAGTAATAAGAATGAGATGAGGATGTGTAGAAAGATTAAGTACACACAGTTTTTAACGTGGTAAAACTTCACCCAATTGAGGAAACATCCACGGTGACTTCTAAGTCACAAACCAAAAATTCACTAAAACAAAATATACAAGTTATAAGCTATTTAACACACATATAAAAAAAAACAGACCTATACAAGTTTAGAATATGTACCCACTGGTTTGATTCTAACTTATCTGTAGTTCTGATGTTATTGTGGATTTCTTAGCTTGCTAACTTCTCAACACTTTGTTCCAGCTTTACGTCGACTCTTGGTGTTTCAAGATCTTTTAACCAACACTTCTTGTGTTTTAGCGTGACAAGTGTTTGTGACAGTGTTCTAACGCATGCATGGATGCACTCACGCACACACACTTATTTATAAAAATAAGTCCTGTCAAATTATAGAAAGATCTAAATGATTAAGGTTTTTCAATTTCTCTCTTCTTTAGAAACAAAAGACTTTCTTGATCTTTCAAACTAACCCAGAATCCAAGGTTACCTTGCTCAGAAGACGACCAAGGTCTTAAACAATTTCAGAGGGTTTTGAAATTATAACTCACCAATTGCGATTACAACTAGATCATAAGTCTTGTTTCATAAGAACTAGAAACAAAAAATGAATTTGTTGATTCTTGAGTTATGAAAAACATTTACAAAAAAATAATCAACAAATATGATTTCTCAAGATGAGAAATGAAATAAAGCAGATCTAAGAGATATATGACATAAAATAGCAAGATCTACAGTTTCTATAAAAAGAAATAGAGATTAAACTTAAAATGCCTAAGTTGGTTAGAAGGTCTAAAACTCACAGGATACAACCCACGAACAACCTTCAAACCATCTCCAAAACAACTCTCAAACACTCAGGTTTGGTTTTGGTTGTAAACTGATTTTGGATTTAAAATGAGTTTAGGGTTTGAAAATGATTTTAGTGTTTGGACGATTTAAGGTCTTCTCTATCAGGTTTCTCTTTTTTTTCTCTCTCTTTTTCTTCTCTCGGTATGACGAACTGGCAAAAGTTCCAAAATGTTGAGGCTCAGGCTCCTTTTATACTAAGAAAGGAAGGATCGAGAACATCAACAATAATCTAATGGCTGAGATTGAGTCTTTGGCAGTTGACTCTCATCCAACGGTTTAACAACAACGGTGGATTAAAAGTTTGTTGATTGGTCTAAAGAGGGTTCACATGGATTGGGATAAAACACATGCAGTACGTTGATTAAATAGATCCAAGGGCTGAGATTGCATACTGATTATGTGTCTTACAGAAATCACAAATCAAGCAGTCGTAACATTAACAGGTGTAAGGCTCGTATGAAACAAAGATCGCATATTTTTAAACTAATTACACACACACCCTCAAGTCTCAAGCGCTTTCGGATTCTACCCATTCAAACATTCATCCAAGTTTAGTTCAAACCAGTTATCACAAAATGACCCCAAATATTTTTAAAACCCAACTTTTATTATGTAGAAAATTATTTTAAAAATCCCAAAATTAGTAAAAACTTATTTTAAAAGGGAATTAACTCGCACAAGCAATTAATGCAATATATATATATATATATATATATATATATATATATATATATATATATTATGTATGCAATCCTAGTGTGTGTGGTTGAGAATTTACCTTTAAATGAATCGATTGAGGCATCATGTGTAGAATCTGAGGTTCTTTGGTATCTAGGGGATGGGACTCAAATTTTATCACAATTTTTAAACTAGATGAGCACTTATACAATGTAGACTCAAGTAAGTCAAGAGTATAAGGTGCTTCAATAATTATAAAAAACTAAAAGTAGGCCCTAAAATTATGCAATATCAATAACGTCTTTATACTATTATAAACTACAATTATTTTAGTATCTTATTAATGAGTGCATTATTTTTATATATTATACCAAAATTTATACTTTGTTAGTCCCATTTTATTTTATTTAATAAGTTCTTAGGGCCATTGTGTTAAATAAAGAGAAAAAAAATGCAAAAATGTTTGAATTTAGATTAAAAACTGGGCCCTTCGATAATTTTAAGTAAAAATGGGCACTTTCATAATTTTATAATTTTTTTTGTGCTAATTAATGATAAAAATTAAATGTTGTCTCGTGAAAAATGGCCTACATTCCCTTGTCCTTTTCCTCGAGCTCTCGAAGATGGTCATATTTGAAGCACCCTATATCTTTGATTTACTTAAGTCTGTACTATATAGGTGCTCATCTAGTTTGGAAATTATGACAAAATTTGAGTCACATCCCTAGTTTCCAAAGAAACCTCAGAATCTGCATTATGCCCCTATAAGTTCTTAAAGGTAGCTCACCAACACCACACACTAGGATTGAATACATATATTATATCATGTTATAATTGAGTTAATTCCTTTAAAATTAATTTTCTACTATTTTTGAGAATTTTTAAATAATTTCTAAGATTTTAAAATGATTTTTAGAAATTAAAAATAATGGTTTTAAAAACTTTGGGGCTAGATTATAATTTTTTTTATAATATAAAATTTTGTTGGGTAGAAACCGAAAGCGCTAGAGAATATTGTGGGTATAATTTGTATTTTTAAAAATTCTAAAACATGCATTTTTCAATGAATCTCAGTGATGAGTGCATTATTTTGCATGCATTATGTCTAAATCTAGATCTTGTTAAGCCTATTGTATTATAAATAATGAGCTTTTAGAGTCATTTTCGTAAAATAAAAGAAGAATGCAAGTTTGAATAAAATTTAGGATAAAAATATAATTTTAGTAACATGAAGGGTGAAATCAGAATTTTTCAAACTTTATGGGCCTGAAAATAATTTTTAAATATTTATCTAGGCAAAATAAAGTACTCTCTGAAATTTGGTTGAAATCTGAATTAAAACGAATAATTTTTGAATTTTGGGGGCTAAAATGCAAAGAGGGATAATTATGTAATTTTTAACATATTTATGTTCCTAAATTTGAATTAATTATTTTTAGTTTTTCTTTTTATAGGTACCCCAAAAATTGGGATAACAAAGGAGTCAATGTGCAAAAATTGTTACGATACGTCGCGAGACGACACAACACGACACGACACGACACGGTTGACACAGCTGTACTAAATATTTTTTATAAAATCGATCGAGTATCCGTTGAGGCCGTGCCATAGCTTTTCGAAAAGTTCTTGACAAGTCTCACAACTTTGAAATTTGGACGAAAATGAGATTTTGAAGTTTGGAAGGTCAAAAATGCGATTAAAGACAACGTTGTGAATAGTGACGTGAATATGAGATAATTATTTTAGAAAAAAGAGTTATCAATTATCTCCAACTCTTCTCAAGACTCCAAGAGATAATTATCATCTCAACTACAACCAATCAAAGAGAGTATCACTACATCTCAAACACTGCATTCATAAGCCTATAAATAAGACCATTTGGCTCATTATTTTAGAATAAAAAATTTGAGAGCTTGAGAGATAATTTTTGGTTCCTTTATTTTGAGAGTATATTTTTATTGAGGGCCAAGAATTATTCTTTTGTGGGAGAAGTTTTGTCAAGATCAATTGTAAGATTCGATTATTTTTGTAAATTGATTTATTAATGAGAATTAATATTCATTCTTGCATTTATATTTTGTCTTCAATTATGTAGCTTAATTTCTTTACTAGGACTAGGTGAAGTTTATTATGTTTGATTAATATTGTGTGTAATTTAAATTCGTCTTTATTTCCCTATATGCTCTAAAAGTTTTAAAATTTTGGTATTCATCTTAGAGCGACACGAGAATGTGTCTTAAAACCTTCAAGATTGTTTTGTCAAATCAAGTTTTGAAATTTAAAAAGAGTAATTTTTGATGGATTATGCTTGCACATTGATTGTTTTTATAGTCCATACTTAAATACATTTGCGAACTTTAAAACTTGTATTTTCTAAGGGAATAGGAATTTCGGGCGTCTAAATTTAGAGACGTTAAATTTTATTCTGAACTTAACCGAGTTATCTTCCGAATTAAATACGACGAGAGTCGGTTTAATTTGAGTTATAAAATCGGGAATGACGAGTTTAAATTATTGCATAATATTAGTTAAATGTGATAAATGGATCAAACTTCCTAGTTTTCACGTCCACTTGATTATATCTCTCATAGTGAGACTTTTTATTTGTGTTTGCTTAGTTTAGTATTACATCCCATCTTTACAATCACTTAGTCTAGTTGGCCACCAGTCACAATTATTTTGAATGAAAAATTGAAAAATCTCTGTGGGTTCATTAGTGATCTTAGTCAAGATTATTTTTTGTCAAGATAAATTTTTTTCCAATAGTAATTTCCAGAATAAAAGAAAAAAAATTGTTTCATAAGTGTGCTTGGTCATTTTTGTTTGTGTGTTGAATACACCATTAGTGCGCGTGTCGTGTTAATTTTTTTTCTTTTTCTTCTTCTTATTTTTTTTTTGTGTGTCGCACTTTATTTTTGGTGTAGTTTCTTTTGTGTGTTTTTTTCAGAAGCACATTAAAAAAAAGTGAAGAAAATTAAAAAGTGTGCAACAATAATCGAACGTGATGAAAACTTGTGCACTCTTCCCACGAACACAAGGAACTTTCAGGGACAACTGAAACATAGGCGAATTTTTCCCCTGATCGACGTCAACTTAAACATCGACCCGGCGTATGCAAGTGACCGTAAAAAGTCCACGCCGGAGGTAAGTTTTTGTGTGCTACTATGTAGTTTAATTCTGCACGTTGCATAAATTGACTTAAGGGCAAAACTCTTAACGAGGATAGAATTAAAAGCTACTCCAACGCGAACTTATCAAAAATATTTCGTTTTACCTTGTCTAGGATTGGTGATTTTTAATGAGTCTTCGTACTGACCATCTACCTAGAGGAAAAAGCGTGATTTGAGGCGATAAACATAGTTGGCCATCTTTTAAATTCTCCCTTGTCAAAGAGTATGGACTGTCTAATTAGATTTTAAGTCAATTATAATTTCTTTTGCATTATAAATTAAAAAAATAGAAAAGTAAAATAAAAATTTATGGATTGTAAATTACAATGGGTGATCCTCATATTGTTATCCCGTCATCTTTCTCATATTCCTCAATTGATCATGTGGACGTATTTTTTTAAAAATACTGAAAATTTAGATGACTATGTATTTCAATTTGAGTCAGATGTGTCAGTAGTCATTTTAAAAATTAAACAAGGTATTAATGAGAATCCAACCCCTGTAATTACTATTTGTCCACCAAAGTGTATCAATTGAAAAGAGGTAAACAAACGGTATAATGATGATATTTCTAAAAATAATCATGAATTAAATGGGGTTAATCAATTTTGTGAGGAGGAAAAAATTGACAATCTTAGCACATATAACAGTTGTGATGATTTGGATGTTAATTTCTATTGAGTTTTTTCTCCCAATTTAATTGAGAAAAATGATTATTCTTCTTATATGTGGGAAATTTTATTTGAGGATTCATCATTCGATTTTAGTGATACTTCAAGTAATTATGACGGTCCTCCCATTTTTTATGAATGAAGTGTATCGTCCCACGATACCTCTTCTTCTCGGGGTTTTCATAAAGTCTCACATTTAGGAGTGGAGTATGCATCCCCAATTTTACGTGATTATTTTTGAAAAGGGGATAGTAAATATTTGGATCCTTATTATAATTTGCTACCCGCATGTGATGCATCGACATATGTTTCGTGTGATTCAAATGTGTTTATTATTGATGATGTCGGTGAATACCATTATGACCATGGATTTATGGTTGAAATTTATGTTGTGCGGTTATACTCTCAAATTTATGATGTTTTTCGCGCTTAGTGCTATAATTTTTTTTTTATTGGAATAACCCACAACTCTTTCAATTATTAATTTATGGTGATGATGGTAATTTTCATGGTTTGTATATTATTAGTGTAGTTTTTTTTTCTTGTTATTTTTTTATTTTGTTAACATACACTTGTTACTTTGGATGTTGGTAGCAAAGTGAAGTTCACAGGTAATATCATTTCACTTCTGTACTTTATTTTCTTTGTCCATATTTTAATTTGAGCGTACATTAAGAACAATGTAAAATTTAGGTTTGGGGGTAAGGATGATATTTTTTAAAAGAAAAAAAATTCAAAAAAATTTCAAAAAGATTTTCAATATAATTGAGTTTTGAAACGATTTCTTAATATAGAAATAATTCATGGATCTCTCAACTTATAAATGTTTTTACACATTAGCCATATAATATGATCGAAAATGGATATTGAGGCGAAAGTTAATATGCTTAACGATTAAATGTGGAGATTTTAACCCGGTGAGATTTTGTGCCATTCATCGTTTTTGAGAGATTTAAATCAATTCGAGTTAAAATAACTCAAACTTTCCTTCAGTGATAAACTCGTTGATGATCTCAATTTTTTTGTTTTGTTCGATTACTGAAAACAAAAGGTCAAATTGTGAATCTTAAGCACTAGAAGTCTTAGTAAGTCATCTACAGACAAATACACTTAACGAAACTTGAGAAATGAGATTAGGCCATCGTTTGAAAGACAAAAATTAAGCCTAAACAACAATATTTTTTTTCATTATTCCGTTGCTAGCACATTTGAGCCAAAAAGAAAATATGCCTTTTTGTTGAAAACCCATTATCCTACCTAACTCCGACTGAGAGTCTAAAGCCCATAAATTTTTTTTTAGAATACTAGGGTAAAACTACGGTAAGAAAAAGGCCAAAAGAAAAGGAGGTTACAAGAATAATGTGTGAAAAGAAAAAAAATAGAGGAATAAATAAAGAAAAAAAAAGAGTTTGAAAGTAAAAGGCAAAAGAAAAAGAAAATAGAGGTTGGAAGAAAAAGTGCCTAAAAGTTAAAATACGAAAAATCTCTACATTCTCAGAAATTTTTGAACTCCAAAGTCATTCTTCCTAGCTAAAATCCGAGCCTACAATACAACCAAAGAAAGTCATAATCGATCTCAAGTGAAGTTAGTTATAGTGTGGAGAGAAGATGAATAGGATCTATGGTGTGATTCAATATTTTCAATAAGTATTCGAATTTTCATTCATGAGATCGTATTCATCCATTATAAAAAGTCCATTTTTGATCAAGTATATGTGAAATTTGTTCATTTAAATTTACTCGTTTATTCACGTATACCGAGAGAAAATAACTCATTTCCGAGTGTTCGATTGTGAATGCATTCCGTGAGATTTTGAAATCAAAAAGAACTTTCGGATAAGAAATGTAACGATCAATTCTTTTGAAATAGACAGTTATATTGGCTATGCACACACACACACACACGGTAAGTTGAGATTGAAAAGTGAAGTTCTACTATATTTATGAAGTTTGCATTCAAACTTGGTTATATTACTTTTGAGTCATTTGTATTGAGTCAAGTTTTTGAATTTTGTGGGATTATTCACTGCAAAACCCTCACGAGATAAAACTCGTTCGCTAGGGTAACCTAGGGTTTTAACGGCTTGTTGTACATGATAAGTGCACTCGTGATTCCCACGAAAGTGAGTTATATTTTACAATTTTGGTTTTTGCTCAAGGACTAGCAAAGTTTTGGTTTGGGAGTATTTGATGAGTGCATTATTTTGCATGAATTATGTCCAAATCTAGACCTTGTTAGGCCCATTGTATTATATATAATGAGCTTTTAGAGTCATTTTCGTAAAATAAAAGAAAAATGCAAGTTTAAATAAAATTTGAGTTAAAATATAATTTTAGTAAACTAAAGGGTGAAATTGTAATTTTCTAAATTATATGGTCCTGAAAGTAATTTTTAAATATTTATCTAGGCAAAATAAATTACTCTCTAAAATTTGGTTGAATTCTGAATTAAAACGAACATTTTTTGAATTTCGGGGACTAAAATGCAAAGAGGGGTAATTCTATAATTCTTAAAATATTTATGTTCCTAAATTTGAATTAATTATTTTTACTTTCCATTTTTATAGGTGCCTCAAAAATTTGGACAATAAAGGAGTCGATGTGCAAAAATTGTTACGATACGTCGCGACACGACACGACACGATTGACACAGTTGTAATAAATATTTTTTTATAAAATCGCTCAAGTGTCTGTTGAGGCCGTGCCAGAGCTTTTCGAAAAGGTCTTGACAAGACTCACAACTTTAAAATTTGGACGAATATGATATTTTGAAGTTTGGTAGGTCACAAATGCTATTAAAGACAGTGTTATGAATAGTGACGTGAATAGGGGATAATTATTTTAGAAAAAAGACTTATCAATTTTCTCCAACTCTTCTCAAGACTCAAAGAGATAATTATCATCTCAACTATAACCAATCAAAGAGATTTTCACTCCATCTCAAACAATACATCCGTAAGCCTATAAATAAGACCCTTTGGTTCATTATTTTGGGAGAAAAAAACTGAGAGCTTGAGAGATAGTTTTTGGTTCCTTTATTTTGAGAGTATATTTTTATTGAGGGCCAAGAATTATTATTTTGTGGGAGAAGTTTTGTCAAGATCAATTGTAATATTCGATTATTTTTGTAAGTTGATTTATTTATGAGAATTAATATTAATTCTTGCATTTATATTTTGTCTTCAATTATGTTAGCTTAATTTCTTTACTAGGACTAGGTGAAGTTTATTATGTTTGATCAATATTGTGTGTTATTTAAATTCATCTTTATTTCCCGTTATGTTCTAAAAGTTTTAAAAATTTGGTATTCATTTTAAAGCGACACGAGAGTGTGTTTTAAAACCTTCAAGATTGTTTTGTCAAATCAAGTTTTGAAATTTAAAAATAGTATTTTTTGATGGATTATGCTCGCACTTTGATTGTTTTGATAGTCCATGCTTAAATACATTTGCGAGCTTTAAAACTTATATTTTCTAAGGGAATAGGGATTTCAGGCGTCTAAATTTAGAGACGTTAAATTTTATTGTTAACTTGACCGAGTTATCAACCGATTTAAATACGATGAGAGTCGGTTTAATTTGAGTTATAAAATCGGGAATGACGAGTTTAAATTATTGCATAATATTAGTTAAATATGATAAATGGATCCAACGTCCTAGTTTTCACGCCCACTTGATTATATCTCTCGTAGTCACACTTTTTATTTGTGTTTGCTTAGTTTAGTATTACATATCATCTCTACAATCACTTAGTCTAGTTGGACAGTCACAATTACTTTGGAAGAAAAATTGACAAATCTCTGTGGGTTCGACCCGTACTTACACTCGCTATTCTATAATAACCCATGCACTAGCAGTATTTTAATAAAATTAACAACACTCAGCCTTACACGTGTTGCCTATATAATGGCCAGATATGTCCTTTCTCCCTCTCACATACTTAAGCTTATCTGTGGACCATTGGATCGATTCTAATCAACGATCTACATGTGTTTTCTCATAATCCCCGTGTTTATTTTTTAACCAATCAAATGTATTTTAAAAGCGGTGGGTTGATAGCCATTAGATTAACTTCGAATTAATCTCGATCGTTCATTTTACCTCGATGTTCCAAATCCTTCTTCTCTCAGTACATAAGGAGACTTCGTCTATTATTTTGCAACCTTTGTTACTCTAACCTCTGAGAGAAAATAAAGAGAAGAGAGAGAAAGATTTAGAGAGAGAGTTCGAAGAGTTTTTACAAATCCTAACTCAAACTTCAACTAAATCCAAACCAGAAAATCATTTTTTGAGTATTTATTGTTCGAGATCTGTGAAGTTTATTACTCTGCTGTCTTATATCTCTTTACCAACTTAATCACGTTGATTAAGTCTCTATTTCTTTGTATAGAAATTTGAGATTTGATTTCTGTGATACAGATCACTTAGTTATTTGCTAAATCCGATTTCTTGTTTCGAGAAATCTATTTATGTTGGTCGTTTTCAAAATAAATGTTGCTTTCAAGCCCTAAACCAACAAAACCCTTTCTGATTTCATCTTACTCAAACTTTCAGACTTTGATCTAGTTTTGGAATCTTGATTGGGGATTTTATTTTCAAAAAAATTTCACGGTTTGTGAAATAAGTTATTTTTTTCAAATAAAGAAAGTGTATAGGATCTTGGCTAATTTTCATAGCAATATTCCCTCTTGATCTGCAGTTATTTGAAAGATCCAAAATTTGATTTATTTAACTAAGTTGATTTTAGACATCCTTGCATCTTGAGAGATATATTTGTAATTTGTTACTCATATTGTCTGTAATTAATTGTGTGTGAGTTTCATGCATGAGTTTAGATCACTACACAACATACACCTTCACACTACTACATTAAAAAGTGTGTGTTAAGATATTGGAACTTTAGAGTCGACGTAAAGCTAAAAGGAGTAAAGTTATGAAGCTGGGAGAACATCAATAACGTCAGAACCTTAGGAGAATTCAGAACACGCCAGAGGATTTGGTACATTTCTGAACTGAGTTTAGGTTTGATTGTGTGTCTTAATTGTTATATAGCTTGTAATCTGTTACTTGTTTTTAGTGGGCTTTTCACTTATGTGGCGTAGAGGTCACTATGGATGTTTCCTCAATTGGGTGGGGTTTTACCACGTGAAAATTTCTTGTGTACACTTCCTCTTCATCTCATCCCTTTCTTAAGGCTGTGTTGGTTTATTTTGTTTAAAGTTTTATTTTTCAAAACTGGTAAACCTATAACTGAAATTACTCATTCATACTGTTTTACACATCTTGTGTTTGAAATTTATTTTAAGAAAAGTGTTTCTGCAACAAACCGTTCGGAGACATTTAGATAGTTTAATCTTGTATTAAATAACTTAAGTGGCATTTTTTCACTATTGGTGACTTTGACTTGTCCATTGGCCTAAGGATGGCCTAGAGATAAATAGTGATTTCTTATGCCATAGTTTGCGCATAACTCCCTTAATGCTGGTTTATCAAACTATTTGCCATTGTTTGGGATGATGGCCTTCGGCATTCCACATCTGCAAGTGATGTTCTTCAAGATGAAGTTTGTAGTTTTTTTCTCCTTGCTGGTGGCTAAGGATTCATCCTCAACCCACTTAGCGAAGTAGTTAATGGAAATAATACATAACTTGTTTTAATATTTTCTTAGGGGAAAAGGTCCTACCAAATCCACTCCCTATTGATCTTAAGGCCATGGACCTAGCAATATATCCATCTTCTCAACTGGATGTTTTAGAACAAAAGCAAACCCTCCACACTCGTCAGAATATTATGCCAGGTCCTTCATTTCTTTCCCAAATGTTGACAAAAAGTACCCCTGCCTCAGGACCTCTTAGACTAAGGCCTTTGGGCCTGTATGCTCACCGCATACACCTTCTTGGAGGTCTCTGAGGACATAACTGGATTATGGTGGGTGCAAGTATTTTTGAGGTGCACAGAAGTATCCGTTCTTGAATAATACCCCCTTTTCTAAGTAGTATCTAGAAGCTATGGAATTCAACCTCATATTTTGGAGCCTATCCTTAGGTAGGACACCATCTTTGAGGTGAACTTTGATGGGAGTGGTTCAATATGATCTTTAGTCAGCCTCTATAGTGTTGGTTTGGATCTGAGTAATTCTTGGTTGGTGTATGGTGACAAGTAGGACTTATGGGTCTATATTATCTGACGAAGCCCTCATGCAAGATAGACAGCCTCTGAATTTTCTACTCATGTTACCCTTTTGATAAAAAACTATGGGTATCCTCTTGATGAGATGTTATACAATTTCTACAGTGACCTAGTTGACTATCGACTAAGAGTTGCTGATGGCCTTTACTTGTTGAGATTTTAGTTGGATGGATAGGTCTAAGCCTACCACCGAGGCTTTGTACTCTGCTTCATTATTAGAGGCTTTGATTTTAAAACAGAGATCAATAGAGATAGTACCTCTTTTAGGAATTACTAAGTCAGCCTTATAGGATATATTCTTTCACGTCCTCTATATTTCCAAACTCCATAATTAAGCCATCTAAGGCCTAACCTTTGACAAAACCTTACGGTTGATATTGGATATTGAATTATCCCAACTCCACATACCACTTTATAAGCCTTCCCAAAGTGTCAGTCCTATGGAAGACATGTCAGTGTGGTTAATTGATCATTACCATGATGGTGTGGGACTGGAGCTAAGGCCTTAGGCGCTTTATTGATATGGTGAGGCAGAAGGCCAGTTTATCTATTCTAGGATATTTTCTTTCAGCCCCCTTAAAGGATCGGCTGAAATAGTAAATAGAGGACTAAACCCCAAACTCTCTTTGGTGAAAGATAACCTAATAATGGTTGGTGAGGAAGTAAGGTACAAATATAAATCTTCCCCAATAATGGTCCAGGATTGTAGATGTGGGGACCCAAGGTATTTATTGAGACTTTGGAAAGCCTCTTTTGCCTCACGAGTTCATTTAAAGGCCTTCTTTCGTATCTTATTAAAGTGTAGGTAATTATTTGTGGCCTTCGAGAAAAATTGGTTGGGGAAAAAACTCTCCCAAGTAAGCTCTATACTTTCTTGACTATTTTTGGAGACTTCATATCCAACAAAGCATGAATCATCTTTGTATTGGCTTCTATACCTTGCTAGGTGACCATAAACCTAAGGATCACTTCTCCGATAACACCAAAACCACACTTCCTTGGGTTGAGGCTCATTTAGTTCCTCCTAAGGATCGCAAAGGTCTTCTAGGTTTTGCACATAATTCTGAGCCTCCAATATTTTGACTAACATGTCATCAATATAGAGCTCCACAGACTTGCTAATGAGATCTTTTAAAATGGATTTCACAACCCTCTAATAGGTAGCTCTTGCATTCTTTAGTCCAAAACACATACCTTTATAATAGTAAGTACCTTTGTCCGTATTAATAAGGTCTTTTTCTCATCTACAGGTGCCATTCTGATCTGACTGTTTTTGGAATATGCATACATGAAGGAGATGAGCCCATGACTAGCCGTAGAGTGTACCAAGTTATCAATCAGAGGCAGAGGATAACAGTCCTTATGGGATGCCTTGTTGAGATCAAAGGAATCAATATACATTCATTATTTTTTGTTGGCTTTGGGTTTCGGTACCATCTTAGAAAGACATTCTAGACACTTGAATTCTCTAATGATGTTGGGCGCTAGGAGCTTGTCAACCCCTTCTGTTGCATCATTTTTTCTCTCCGGGCCCAAGAATCTTTTCCTTTGTTGGACTGGCTTGTGATTTGGCTCCATACTAAGGTGATGGACCCTGAATTTGGGGCCCACCCTAATCATGTCTAAGTGGCTCCATACAAATATGTTCTCCTTTAGGAATTGATTTGTTTTTTCTCTAAGGGACACTTTCATAGAGGCCCTAATCTAAACTTATTTTATTGGATCCTCCATTTTGATTAATAAAACTATCAAAGCCTCAGTAGGCTCTCATCTCTACCCTTTCCTCTCATCTCGTGAATCTAAGGTATCCAAGTTTATCAACTCCATATCTAAGGGGAGGCCTTCTTGTTGGGTTTTGTCTAATTGAACAAGTGATCCAAAATGGCATTAGTTATCATTTTTAAATGAGTAAGATGTGTATTCTAAAAAATAGATCATGTCATTCCTACAAACGACACCAAACTGATAAGAGTAGAAATTTTAAGTGAAATCAGACCCACAGGTTCTCCCCTACAGACCTTGGGTGGCTAAGAGTAGAGGTCTATTAATGTGTGAGTTGATTGTTTAAAGTGGTTCAGACCTCAGTTGGGGATCTTATGTCCACCATTAAAAGTGTTTAGGTTTTTTATTATAGGGTAAATAGATTATCACAGTCTAAAAGACCGCTTGAGCTTTTTGAAAGGGAGTAGAAGGTCTTGCAACCTTTGTTAACATTCCAACGAACCTTTGGAATCAGCTGATGGACTTCTCTAAGGGTTCATGAGTATTGATTCATGGCTCAACAAAATACAATCTATCTATTCAAATAAAAATTAATTCCCCTAATTCAAGAACCAAATTTATCGACTTAATGTTATCAAAAGTGTTTAACAATCCAAAAGTCTATGTGACAAAATATTTATAAGATATTAGAATCCTAAATTTATATTCTTATTTAAGAAAATGATTTTTAAAAATGCGAAAAGTGTAAAATAAGCACAAGACAAAATGTTCGAGGAAAAAATCCACTCGCGAAAAAAACCTCGGGACGATAAGAATGACAAATAAACTATGACATAAATATTACAACTAGAAGACAATTACTTACAACCACACGACGTATTGACTGACTAGACACTGTTTCACACCATATTCTCCGAGGAGAGCATCGACCATTGAAGTATGTTGCACATCTACCAGTAATTTTCGTCCGCGACTAATGTCTTCAAATCTCTCGCTAAAACTTTCTTCTTTATAGTTGAAGCAACTTGTTCCCAGGAGGAACCTTTAAGTGACCACAATATTATATCGAGGATTTTGAGGGAATCCTAAAGATATATGATTTGAGGTGTTTTGCAAAGATAGGTGATTTAAATATTAAAATGAATTTTTCAAGATAAGTAAGATATAATATTTACGCACTACTAAAATAGGTTTTTGAAACCCATGGTGAGTAAATAAACCCTTAAAGCTTTCTTAAAAGAAGAAAACTTAGCAAAAATGGCTTGAATAATTCAAAAAAGAGGAGTGAAAAAATGGGCTCACAAATATATGAAATGTTTTGATCAACTAAATTATTTTTTTCAAATATCTCACTCTTGGTTTTCGAAAAGTATGGAACACATAATTATAAATCCTTCTGATTTTAAAAGGTTTAAAGGCACATATGCCAGGTGTCACAATGAACCAAAAATCAAGAAGTTCTTATGAATAAAGGCACTTTCGACGTTTTCAAACACGTCTCTCAAAAGCTTCGTTGCCGCGAGGAAACTCTTCATTGTGATGAAATTGAAGCGATAATACAAATCGCACGAAATACCAAACATTTTTAATGGGACACAAAATTTCAATGAGATATTTTTGTTGCTACAAAGAAAATCTTCGTTAGAGCATCACTGTAGTGAAAATACAAGTTGCAGATTGCCCGATTTGCCTTAGAAAAATTTCGAAAATAAGTTTTTGGAAAAATGTAAATATGCTTATCTTAAGCAATAACACATACTTTAAATGCATATAAAAATATAATTATCTACAAAATATATTTTTCTAAATGAAAAGTGCATTTGCATTGTATATTTGACAAATCAACGAAAACAAAGGTTGAATTAAAAAGATTTTCCAACTATAAAAACAATTTAATCGAGGTTTGAATCTAAGTCTGCTAAGTCTTATACATTTTCTAAGTCTGTACTTGAGGTTCAGGATTGAGTGAATTTGGGATGTTTGTAAAGAACATAAATCCTATAAGAAATGGCAAAAATACAAACCAAGGATCTTATACTAACCTTATGAGAAAGACTCTCATAAATGACAAAAAGTGTCAAATACTCATAAATTCTAACACATATGAACAAAAGAATTGACAAACCCCCAAAAATGTACATCAAAGCTATACACAATAAAGGATACTCGAGAGTATCGATCGTAACTCAAGATAAGTATAACTCATTAGTCAGAGAAAAGATTTCATCAAAATCCAAGAGAACTACTATCACCAAGTCCTAACTCTAAAAGGGAGTAAATCTCAAAATCTAGGATATATAAATTTCCCAACATGAAGAATAATCCACTAGAATGAGGTAAATAACAATAAAAATGACTTCCAATATTCTAAGTTGGGAGGAAGGCGGGAGGGTTCTAGAGGTGAAAGAGGTTTTGAGAGACGAATGGGTCAATATGTTCTCAAATCCTGATTTGGACATTTTAAACAAACCTAGAATTTATAGTTGTAGGGAGAAGTTTTGTCTTTGTTGCGGAGGTTTCGCTGAGAGGAAGAATCAGTGATATCAACATTTCGGTTATTGCCAACAAAACAAAATATGAAGAATAAAGCACACTAAAAAGGAAATGTAAACACATATTTTCTAAGCTCTGGATAAGAACATTTTGATCCTAATAATACCATTTAAAATGATCAAACAAGGTCTAAAATATCATATAATAGTTTTTTAGTATGTCAAATACTCTACACAAAGAAAGGTTTGGCATTCAAAGGCCTAAAGTCAACTTAAAGCCATGTAAAAGAAAGAGTGATTCAAAAATATAACCCATGATATAAAAGTGATTAAAATGATCATTAATCCATAAAATCTAAGAATGAAAATTACTGTTTCGACTCATTTTGGAAATGATTTAATTTTATGCAACAAAGAGAAAGCCTCATTTTTCCTTGAGAACAAATAAAATTTTCAAAAACCACTTTTTTTTTCCCTCGGATAGCGATTTATGATTAAAACTTTATAAGTCTCATATCATTGATGTTATTCAATTTTGTATACATAAAAATCTTTTAGACATCCCTTTCAATAAAATTTTGCATGTGATAGCTTTCACTCATTCATTATAAAGAGTGGAGAACTATTTTTAATTTTTAAAAGGTAGTTCTCATGATCCAAAAGTTACCGACCTTACCACAACGTCACTCATGATTTTGAAACATAAATATTTCAACTCAAACAATGATGATAAAAACTCTCACAAACAAAAAGGATTAAAAATAACACCCTTGCAACAAAATATCGCTTAAAACTTTTAATATCTGGTAGAAGCCAAAAAAATCCCTTCATTATATTTTTCAAGTAAATGAGCAAGTTTATTGTGTCGTTTAAAGTGCATGATTTATGAAAAATAATATAAATAGAAATATAAATTTACCAAGACATTTCAAGCTATAAAATTTTAAAGATGGAGTATAAAAACCATCTAAGCACATGTGATAAAATAATACATAACAAGCATAGAAGGGAAATATTGTAGAAGGAAAAAATAAAAATTTAAGAACAAAGTAAAGAACATATCTAAAGAATGAAAACAAAATGATGAAGAGCAAGATACCTATCCAAAAAGAGTAAACCACACACTCTAAGACATCTAAAGTAAATAACTATGTTTCTTCTAAACGAATTAACAAGAACTTTCCTTAGACTGTTCTTCCTGGGTTTCAAGTTATTCTCTATCAATAATGTATTTCTTAACCCAACTCGCTTGAATCTTTAAAGAATTGGATTTAGAAAT
Organism: Sambucus nigra; assembly: GCA_949130495.1. Taxonomy (NCBI): domain Eukaryota; kingdom Viridiplantae; phylum Streptophyta; class Magnoliopsida; order Dipsacales; family Adoxaceae; genus Sambucus; species Sambucus nigra. Next base: position 804,290,022 of record OX422208.1, read on the forward strand.
CAATTTGGGAATTGTGATAGGATCAATTATTTTTCCTATTTTCTTCCCTTTGGAAACCTTTTTAGGGGCTCCCACATTCTTCTTCCCATTCCTATCAACCTTTCGACCCTTATCAAAATCACCTAAAGGAAAAACGTGTTGAAATAAAATATAAAACTCATTAAGTTGTCCTGGCTTATTACACTTATAGGGTTTTGGAACAATTAGTTCGATGGGGTACTTGGATTGTTTCTTCATAAGTGTAAACAAAAGTTCCTTCAAATGTACTTATTACCAAAAAAACACATGAACATAACCTTCCTTTTCTTTTCTTCGAGTATAGTGTTCATTGAAGATTCACTAATGGCAAATCGAAAAACGGATTGGGATTCCAAGATAGCTTGGATATACGTAGATCCATCACTATCAAAATTGAGGCCACCTTGATCTGAAGTGGACAACTTAGCACCAAAAATCTTCCTATCGAACTTTTGAGACCTATCTACAAAAATTAGTGTAGGCCCCTTTTTCAAAGTGTGATTTAGGTGAAAATAATTTTTCTTTTAAAATCTTTTTCCAAATTTTAATTACGCACCAATTTTGTGAACCAATTTTATTTTATTTAATCCTAAACATGCATCTAGGTGATTAAAGCAAGAAAAATTAATAGGTCCACAACAGCAATGCCGGATGTACACTAAGGGACAAAACCTCGAACGGCCCAAGCCGGACAATCACTATGATATGGATTTCATAAAGGAAGGTAGACAGACTTACACAATGACTTGATTCCCTTATTCTCTTTAACTGCTCCTCTACAGTGCCCATGCAAAAATTCTTCCACGATACTCATCCATAGCACAAGCATCCACGACTGCCTCGGTGTCCACCAATGCAGCTTGGCAACCATCTACGATTAGTAACACAGCCTTCACCGTTTTTCACTACAAAACTCCAATGAAATAACTTGTTTAATATGGATGAACAAACAAATGCTGCAAATAAGATCTTTATATGATATGTATGAAATCCCGAATCTTTTAAAATAATAAGGATGGCTGTAGCATTAAAATCCTTAAAAAAGTAGTGCAGAAAAACGTAATTGTTCTATATTATATTTTGGCTTTGAAGACTTCGAATTTCTGAAAAAGAAAGACATAAATAAAAAAATTTGAGTCGGCAGGTCATTCGAACGATATCCCTATGTTGTTTAAACGAATTGACCATGTCGTTTGAACTACTTGTCCATATTATTTAAACGACTAATGATGTCATTTGATCCTCCAAAACATAAGGGAAGAATCCATATGACTCTAAACCGTGTTTATCTCTGAATAAACGAAGTTAAAATAGTCTAAAAACATTTTTAACACTTTAAAATCATTTATAATCAAAATAACATCCTTAAAATATTTTTCGAGTCCCATAACATTATGCGTTCATACCTGAGAGTATCTTGGAATGCATGTGGTATGAATATGTGAAATGTGCATGAATAAACATAGCATGATATATCTTGATGCTTGGCCTCCACATTTTGAAAACAAAACACGTCATGGACTATGTGGGTATCGTGACAAAATAAAAATCTATCGATGACTCAAACAAGTTTTATCCAGAATTAAGTTAATTACATACAAATTTACTCAATTGGAAATTTTATCATTATAAATCTCCCTCTTTGACTATTCCAGGATAAAACCAAAATAGTGAATGCTAAGCCGGTCCGTCAAGCCGTATGACACCTAAATCCCATCCCATAGGACTCAAAATCCAAAATAATAGGACAAGGACTAGTATATGCAAGTCTGACAAGCATGAGCTGTCTGATTATGATGTAGTCTCAAAATTTTGAATCATTGAAGAATACCTACACACGTTAAATAGACAAATACCCACAAAATTATGGAGGAACAAATGATAGAAAATACAAAATTTGAAAAACAAACCATATGCTAAACATGTGAGAAAAACGCATGATACCAAAAAGATATACATAAACAATATAGCTCAAATCAATGATATCAACTTGTAAACAATATGATCAAAACATGATACCAATGTAAAACATATGTGCTCAACAGACGAACTCCCCCTTCATCACATACCATCTCTCCCCCTTTTTGTCTCGAATAGATAACCAGAGAAAAAGATAATCAAATAATCAAATATCTAAAAAGAGAGTAATCAATGAAGCATAACTAGATCAATATGAGTATATATCTAGCTAAAAAACAATCAAGAGATACCAAATTGTAGCTAACAAATAGTCACACAAATGAAATCATCAATACCGGGAATGATGTGACTAAAAGAATCAATGTAGTAAATGAATCTAGCATGACTAATCAATATCGATTGCATATAAACTGTTTAAACAACCCAGATGTACCAAAAGAATATGATAATAACATATACACGGAGCAGGTACAAAATCACAAAAGAAAGGCTCAAAAATCCTCTCTGGGTCGTTTGAACGACTATGCCATGTCTTTTGAATGACATAGGCATGTCGTTTCAACAAAGCTAAAAACAACATCAAATACTAAGGTGTCATTCGAAGCGTCCATCTAACGACCCTAAAAATAACCCTTCGCGTGACCATACCTGACACAATTTTGGCCTAAAAACTCGTGTCGTGTGATCCATTCTTCAAACTACTTGGACATGTCATTCAAAAAATGTGTATAAGTCATTTGAAAGAATTTAAAAAATTCTATATTCCAATTCTGAAAATGGCAAAGTTTGGCCGAGTGAAAAATTCAGCTCAAAACAGGTACGGGAATTACAAAACAGTAGCGAAAAAACTAAAAATAGAAAAATAAACAAGTATGAGTTTCATGCTAACATAGTATCAATGTGCTCAAACATGGATATGGAATGAATGGGCATGAACTACAACAAATGAATCATAATTTGAACACATTGAAATGATCACAAAACCCCAATTGATAGCTAAATGTCATCAAACTAAGCTTTAGCCATATGTGACAATTAATATATTGAGCTTAATGAACTAAATGATCAACATGCACATAAATCCAAAATTTTGACGATTTAATAAACAATAGCTTCATGCCACGATTTTTTAACATTAGAATTCGTGGTGCAAAGTCGTTATTTTCCATCCGAACACCCTCATATATTCATATTTTCTTTTTCTAGCTCTTTTGAGGTTTCTATATTTCTCACCTTAGAGAAATCCAATTGGCCCCATTTTTGGCATATTTTTTTTATTACCGTAATTTTTTTTTGGGATCTTTTACACGGTGGCTTTCACGGTGAGATTATTATTCTCTCGTAGCCCTTTCCGTAAACACTCACCATTTTTCAATTTAAGAAATATAAATCCTCACGGCAAACGCTTCTTACATGCACACCTCCTCCTTGTACATAGATGACAAAATTGATAGGAGAGCGTCTCACCAAACTCAAATATGTATGAGAACTCAAACATTCATATAAACTCATGCATGTGAGTACGATGGAATATATACAAAGTCAAATTCAAATGCAAATCAACCCCATTAATCGATGGTTAAGATGATTCTAAGCATCTATAATTATGACCAAATGTCCTAGACACACAGATAATGAAATGATGGGGGTTCAAGAACACCAATATGCCATATCAAACATGAAAACTCCTGACACAAAATTAAATCAAAATATTTTTCTGTTTTCAAAAAAATATTTTTGATTCAAAAATAAAATCTTTTTGGATTTTCTAAAAAATATATAAAACCAAAAATCTTTATGTATTTTTCAATAAGAGTCAAATAAATGAAAAATATAATGCAAATAGATACACATGTCATAAAACTGGAAAAATATATATCAAGATGCAAATACTAACGTATGACAAACATGGCAAACACAATCTTCCATTAGATTTAACAAGGGAAGTATCATGTGCAACCAAACAAGTCTGATTTCCTAACCCCAAGTAGGTGTGTAACGACGCATAGGGATTTCGAGAACCGAAATGAATTTATTCTTAAACATCCTAGGAGAATTTTTAACGTCATAACAATAATGGTAAGGTGAGCCTTCCTACTTCAATGAGTGCAAATGTAAACACGGCGAGGAATGTGACCTAAATGTGGACCTCTCCTAACGTTCCTAGTCGGCTCTCTCACGCGATTAGTATTGGCTTTGGGAATGGGTGAAATACGATCATCGACGCCTATGTCAAACTTATTATCCTTGATTTGGACGGTACCTAAAATCCTATCCAACTTTTTTGACCTTGCCTCTAAATCAAACTTCACTTTACTTGAGTCCCTTAATATCTCCTAAAGCTAATTAATCCTAGACTCAAGCAAATGCCTAGACTCCTCAAACTCTAGAATCTCTTTCTTTAAAGCCTCCATCAAACCACGAAGGCTATCTCTCTCACCCTCAACATATTCTAGATTCCGCCAAAGTGTCTTCTCCCGTGCCCTAAGATCCTCAATCAATGCATTATTATTTTCTAAACCACTCTCATTCATCTTATCTTGCAACTTCAAGTTTTCTTTTTCACTATTACCGCTTCCTTATACAAATCAATAAAGGCAAGTTGCAACTCTCCCACATCAATCTCGTCTTCCTCACTAGTTTCACCCTCACTCACTTGGGACTCACACAAAACGGCCTCGAAAGTGTCATTCACATGACTATATTCATGAGAATATTTCTCGTCATCGCTCACAAGACATGCATTAAATGCTACAAAGTTACACTTAAATGGGGTAAATCTCTCCTTCTTCCGGTTCACTATCAGTTAAGGTGGCATTATATGCAATCGGTCTTTTGCCCTGATTCTTAAGTCTAATAGGACACTCCTCTACCTTATGGACATAACCCTCACAACCAAAACACCTATCTGACTCATCCCTCTTAACATAATCACTTTTATTCTAAGGGAATTGATCCTCTTTGTTGTTCTTAAATTTCACAACTCTTTTTGCATCTTTCGATTGCTTTTAGAACTTAAGAAACTTTTTGAAATTCTTTGCCAACAAAGCTACACCCTCAACATCGGTGTCGAAATCATCATTCAAAACATTAGCCCCCTCCTTTCGGTCTTTCAAAGCAATGCCCTTTTCTTTCTTTGTCACTTGCTTGGAGGTAAACATGTCAAGTTCATAGGTTTGTAAGTCACCTACAGTCTCTTCTAGTTTCGTTGAATCAAGAATAATCAGAGAGTTTAAAACGGTCACTTTTTTATCAAATATACTAGGTAATGAACTTAAAATTTTCTTTATAACTCATTTGTGAGGTGTTTTCTCTCCCAAGTTAAACAATGAGTTGAAAATATGGGACAGTTTAGTGTAAAACTCAACAAACGTCTCACTCTCTAATATTTTAATCGTCTCAAATTGTGTAGTCGTGTTTAGAAGTTTAGGCTCCTTATCCATGCTAGTTTCCTCGTAAGTGAGTGAAACAACATCCCAAGGATATTTCAACGTCTCACACATCATAATACAATTATATTCATCCTGTGTGGCAGACGAGGAAATAACATTTAAACCTTTAGAGTTATAAAGTGCAAGTCTATGTTCGGCTTAGGTCTATAACTCAACAAGTTTTAACCTAGTGGCCTCTACCTCTCTCGTGACCGATGGTGACCACCCTTTTTCTATCGCTAACCAAACACGCTCATCAATAGCCTTAATTTCATTTTTCATTTGCATTTTCCAACAAGCCTAATTAGTGCAATAAATCAAGAGTTCGAAAAACAACAAAGTTTTCAAAATTCATACCTATAAGCACAAGGGATCAACACAATAAATTAACGTTTCTATCTCTGATACCAAATTGTAGGCCCCTTTTTAAAGTGTGTTTTGGGTGAAAAAAAAATTCTTTTAAAAACCATTTTCCAAATCTTAATTATGCTTCAAGTTTGTGAAGAAATTTTATTTAAGTTCAATTTTATCTTATTTAATCCTAAACATGCATCTAGGTGATTAAAGAAAGTGAAATAAACAGGTTTACAAAAGCAACGTTTGATGTACGAGAATATTGCTAAGTAAAAATACCTCAGATGACCCAAGCCAGACAATCACTATGATACGGATTTTATAAAGAAAGACAGACAGACTTACACAACGACTCGATCCCCACAAGCCTTGACGCCCTTCTTCTCTTAATCTCTCGTCTATAGTGATCATGACGATATCCTTCCATGATACTCTTCCATAGCACACACATACACGAGATCATCGGTGTCCACCGATGTAGCTTTGGCAACTGTCTACGATTAGGAACACGGCCTTTACCATTTCTTCAATGCAAAACTATAATGAAATAACTTGTTCAATATGGATGAACAAACCAATGGTGCAAACAAGATCTATATAGAATATGTATGAAAGCAAAGATCTTTTAAAATAATAAGGATGGCTTTAGCTTTGAAATCCTTAGAAAACAAGTGAAGAAAAACGTAACTATTTTATTTGGTATTTTGGTTCTGCACACTTCAAATTTCTGAGAAAGAATGACTGAAATAAAAAAAACATTAAGTCGGCAGGTTGTTAGACCGATATCCCTATGTCATTTGAACTACTTAGCCATGTCATTTGAATTACTTGTTCATGTAGTTTGAACGACACTGTAATTTCGTTTGATCCTCCAAAAAATATAAGGAAAAACTCCATTCAACTCTAAACAGTGTTTATCTCAGAATAAACGGAGTTAAAAGAGTTTAAAAACATTTTTAACATTTTTAAGTCAATTGTAATCAAAATAACATCCTTAAAAAAATTTGATTACCATAAACATTATGCGCTCATACCTGAGAATATCTCGAGATGCATGTGATATGAAGATGTGAAATGTGCACCCATAAACACGACATGATCTATCTTGAAGTCTGCGCACTACGTCTTCAAAATAAAACACGTCATAGACTATGTGGGTTTTGTGACAAGATAAAAATCTATCTATGACTCAAACAAGTTTTTTTCATAATTAAGTAAAATATATACAGATTAACTCAATTGAAAATTGTGTCCTTACCATTAGCTTAAAAATGGATGCCGATAGTAGATAGGCATCGAGAAAATAGATTTGGTTCTTTAGGACTATTCTTGAGTTTTCACTCTTATGTAAGGACATTCCATTGAACTCAATCGCGAGATAAAGAATGCCATTGGTACTTCTTTCAATATGTGGTTCATTCACCATAGATATTTAGTTCTTGGCATTAGCTTGCATGGTTGAGAGTTCCCTATTATGTCTTTAGAGGTTTATGGATTCCTCGTATAACCTAACATATTCCACTTTAAGATCATTTTATTTTTCTTCCTCAATAGTGCTCAAATAGGCATTCGAAATAATCATTTCTTAACTACGCAAATCAGGAACATCAAAATCCTTTAAATCATCCAACTCATAAAATTTCTCTCCCTCCATAAAAGAGACATAATTGCATTCTTGAGAGTCATCTTCTAAGTTTGATTCATCATCACTAAAAGTGGTTTGGTAAGTATTCTTACCACAATCATGACTTAACTCCCAGGGACATTCCTTTGGTATATCCCCTCAAAACCACACGTCAAACACGTGATGGTTTATGGAGATTAACCTTTCTTTTTTTCACATCCTTGATCCTTTTAAAATCTCGGAGGGTAATTATTGGGAGCGCCTTTTGATTGGAAATGTATTTTTCACTTCTTGGAAAACTTAGTTGGAAATTACATAGAATCCTATATAACGTCAACGAAACTAAAATCAGGAGATGCTTTCTCAGGCTTGAAATCTATATTTGAATGCATTCCTTTGTGATAAGTCAAATTCGCCTTGTAGGTTTGGATAGATGCAACCGATTCGTCAACATGCATAGGCTTGGAAAGGAAAGATCTAACCTCCTCAATGCAATCCAGTATGCCACAAATCCTAGTAGGGAGACAATGTAGGATTTTATCAACAACTATACCGTCTTTAATGTTCCTAAACCCAAAGAAAGAGGTTACTCTATCATTCACCTCAGCATAGAGTTCGTCAAATATGGTAAGGAATTAGAAATGCATGGTAAGCCATTAACGTGTTGAGTACTTTACAGTGGAGGTTTCACAGTAAGTCATTTGTAAAATTTCCCACGCTTCCTTATAAGTCATACAAGTGGATACAGATCTAAACTCACTGAGGACATACAACAAAAAATATCCTTTAAATAGTTTTCATCCCAACTATATCTAATCTTGTTTACTTGGGCATCACCGACAACGGTTCTGGGACAAGTCTATCCCAAAAGCACAATATTTCATATTCGGGCATAAATAGGCATTAAGTAAGATATCATACAAGATTTCCTAAAAGAATAGTTGCTACCATCAAATGAACGAGGTCATGGGGTGAACTTACATCCCTTGCATACATAGGGATATACAACTAGGTTAATACTCCTAACACTTGGAGACCCACTTTTATACCAATTGAGAGTGTGCCTCCTGATGGTAGCTATCAAAATTAAAATTAATTCCCCTAATTCAAGAAAAGGGTTTAACAATTGAAAAGTCTATATGACAATAAATTTTACTAGATTTTAGAAACCCAAATTTTATTTTCTCTTATAAGATAATGATTCTTAAAAAAATGCAAAAATAGTTAAATAAGCACAAAATTAGATGTACGAGGAAAACCCCACTAACGGGAAAAACCTTGAGACAATAAGAAAAACCAATGCATTGTTGTAGAGATATTACAACTAGAAGATATATAATTGTAACCACATGATGCTATGAGTGACTATACACTCTTTCACACCATATTCTTTGAGGAGAGATCCGATCGTTGAAATATGTTGCATAACCACCACCGATTTTGGTCCGTGAAGATTGTTATCAAATCTCTTGATAAAAATTTCTTCTTTATAGTTAAGAAACTTGTTCCCAGAAAGAACCTTCAAGTGACCAATATGCTACACTAAGGATATTTAGGGAATCCTAAAGATACGTGTGTTGGGGTGTTTGCAAACACATGGTGCTTTAAATCTTAAAAAGAATTTTTCAAGAAAAGGAAAAGAAAATATTTACTCACTAATGAAATAGGTTTTTGAAACATAAGGTGAGTAAATAAACCCCTAAAGTTTTATTGAAAATAATAAAACTTAACAACAATAGCTTGAAAAATTCAAAGAATCGGAGTGAAAAAATGATCTCTCAAATGTATGAAATCTTTTGATCAGCCAAAGAATCTTTCAAAGCTCTCACTCTTGGTTTTTGATGAGTGTGGAAAACTCAACTATATATCCTTTTGACTTTAAAAGGTTTAAAGGCTCATATGATAGGTTTCACACTCTTATGGAGTCAAGTAGTCACTTCAATGTCTTGGTCACCCATGAAGTTGTACTTCAGCCAAAAAAGAATAAGGTCTGGGACAAAAAGACACTTTCGGTGATATAGGACACGTCTCGTAGGAAATTCATTGTAGTGGGAAAACTAAGCTTAACAAAGACATAAAAGTCAAGGGTGTTGAATAAACACTTTATCATAGTATGATTGGAAGTCTTTTATATCTTACTGGGAGTCATCCTAATATTTCCTTTAGTATTGGTGTTTGTCCTAGCATCCCGACTAGTTCTAAGGAGTTTCATTTGTTGTCACTATATAGTATAATAAAATATGTGAGTGGAACTCATGAGCATGGAATTGGTTATTCTTTTGATTCCAACACCTCTATTTATGCATACTTTGATGATGATTGGGATGGAGATGTCGATGGTTGCAAGATCACTGTAGTTATGCCTTTCTATTTAGGGAGTGCTCTTGTTTCTAAGCATAGAAAGAATAAAAATTCAATCACTTTATCGATGGCCGACGCCGAGTACATAGCGACCAAGAGTTGTTGCAGTCAACTTCTTTGGATTAAGCACATGCTTTCGGATTATATAATAGATCAAGATACCATGATAATATATTATGGTGATTTGAGGACTAATAAATCCCTCGTAATCTTGTTCAGCATTCTAGAACTAAACACATGAACATTCCTTATCAATTTACCCACGATCTTATTGAGGAGAGTGAAATGTCTTTGAATTATGTTCCTACCAATTCTTAGCTTGCGGACATACGTACCAAACCTCTTGATTCAACTAGGTATGGAAACATGAAAAAGTCCATAAGGGTTTTCACCATTGACTAAGTTCAGAGCAGAGCATTTTTGTCTAGGATTTGGCATATCATGCCTTATCCATGCATTTATTAATATCCTACCTATAAATATATTATAAGTACATTTTTTCTTTGGTTTCATAAATGAAAAATAAAAAAAAGATTTGAGTTTTTTGTGTTAATTGAGAAAAACTAAAAAAAAAAATTGTTTTGAGAATTGTTTTTATGAAAATATAAAGGAATTATGTGTCTTGTAATTTTTTAAAGATAACTTATTTTGATATGATTAAAAATTTATGGCACATATATATATATATATATATATATATATATATATATATATATATATATATATATATATATATTTATATATATCCCTACTCTTAGATTATAATCTTAAGAAGGTATTGTTAACCTATCCATGTTTTTCTTAATCATTCCAATGAAGTTCCACAAGAACGATTCATGTTGGATATGGTGTGGTCATTACCATACCGTAAAAAACATACACGAGTTGACTAGGATGTATTTTTTTTTTTTTTTGAAAATATTACTTGCAATGATTTTCACTCAATCGGGTTATATTTGTTTGCTAGATTTTTAGTATGTTCTTGTAAAAACCATTACTTTAGGTAGATTAAATGTGATGAGAAATGATTTTATGAGTTCTAGTGTTATACCATAAATATGGTATGGCTCGTGGACTAATAAAAAGAGGACACCTAGATTTATGAGTCGCAAAAATGAGGTTGGTTCATCTACCAACATAGTCAGCCTAGGCAATCTGGTTGGCCCTAGTCTCATAGTTAATCAGTTTAGCCCAGATATATCACACCAGGTGTTAAGAAACTCCATTAAAGCATGCATGCGCTGGGTGATTGTATGACGTCAGTAGTGCATTACACGTTAGGGAGAGAGGCAAATATTACCCCCATGTGCTTATAACAAACTTTATGATTATTCTCCCACTTGTATGTGAAGTGTGTACCTACCAACCGTATAAAGGAATGAAATATGTCCATCTCTATTCCCTTTCTTCAAATACCCTATAAATAAAACATCCACACTCACTACCAAGTGCATAGAGATATATTTTTCATATCCTTATGTTGCCAAAGTTAATAGTGAATTTGAGAGTTTTTATCCAGTATTCATTCATGGATTTTTCTCATTAAATTAATATAATCAACACTAGAACCTATTAATAAAGGCATCTCCTCAGGCCGAACCACGTAAATCCAGTTCATATGTTTTCTCCCATATCTCTCAAATGTTTGCTCTAGATTATCTTTTATGTGATTTATATATCATTGTTTATTATTGTTTGTAATTAATGTACTCTTAGTAAGACCAAATTAGTACATTAGTCTTAGGCGATGACAGTTTGGCAGCGTATGTGGGAAACGAAGGGCCATTTGTTTTTTTCCAGCGTTATTAATTCTCCAAACTTAAGGATACCTGATTTGTGGTAAACTAATGAATTGCACTCCAATTCATCTCGGTTTAATAGATTAGAGTTATATTTAATTAATTTCCATTCAAATCAGTTTAATTACTTGAATTAGTCATTATATATACTATTTCCTGCTTCAAATCCACTTTTTTACAACTTCTACAACTAAAATTGTCATACTTTGATTTTGGTATTACAATATTTTATTTTATGGAAACGCTATGAAAATTGCGAAAAACCCAGAAAGCATTTGATCTGTTGGAGGAGTTCTACCTCAACACCTATAGAGGATCTTAATGAGCCTGGCTAAGGGACATGAGGCTATGAAGGAGAATGTGAAGCAGCTAGTGCCATCCTTTTTATTAGGTAAAAATAGGATTGAGATGAACACTATTACCCCAGCAGGGGTGAAAACTCTAACAGGAGGCGAGAGATGACACCTCTGGCCCCATACAAGGATAAGAGACAAGCTCATCACAACAGAGCAGTTGAAAATCCTAGGAGACTAGACTTAGGCTTGCAAGGCATAGGTAGTAGGTACATATACTCTAGATCGGGATGAGATGATAGATTATAACGTCCAAGGGAAACATTCACTATTAGATCAGTTTGATATGATGATAAAAAATCCTACTTTATGGAATGACCAAGTGTTCTAGAGAGGCTGGGCATGGGTTCTGCATTTGATCAGTTAGGCCCAAGAGCAGTAATGGAACACCAATACAAAGAACCAAGAGAGCCTAGATAATGGATAGAAAATTCAAGAGGAACTCATACTAGAAGGATCAATTTTTTGATTAATTCAAGGTCAAGTGTGCAAGCATTGGCCAAAGATGAGCATGCTTCTAAGGAAGAGATCTCAGCTGAAAACTGAGGTCGAACATATAAGACGGTCACAATAAGGGTTGAACAAGAAGAGAAACCATAGTTTGGATCTCTTCAATGTTTGGAAGATCATCTTGGTGAGAATATCAAGATGAAGAACCCTTTGGATAGGGGTTTTATTTAAGTTTCACTATTTATAGGTACAGTAGTGGGTTATCCTATAAAATTCAAAAAAGATGTTATCACTCCCACGTATAGTGAAAAATCACATCCCATGTTGCATCTAGAATTGTACCGGGATACTTTAGATATCTACTTCATTCTAGACGAGATGCAATGTATGGACTTTTAGATTACTATCACTGGGCCAACCCAAATTTGGTATAGTAGATTGCCAAAAGGGATGATCTCGAATTTTCAGCAGTGGGTCACCTTCTTCATTAGTAATTTCTATTTTAATACAATCACAGGAAAAAGGTTGGCTCCCTTGATAAGCTTCCACCAAAAGGTAGATGAAACGACAAAGGAGTTAATCACATGCTTTAATACAAAAAATCTTGAAGTGGTTGATTACGATAAGAAGGTAGCGATCATAGTCGTTATGAGTGGTTTATGACCAGGGAAGCTATATTGATCATTATCTAAAGAGACACCGAGCATAATGGCGGAGATTATGGTCAAAGAAGACAATATTATAAATGTTGAGGAGGCAATAGCTACTAAGGAGTCTAGGCACACCACACATGATGATGAGAAGAGTTATGAGAAAAAGGAAAGGTATAAGAACTAGAAATGTATTAAGAAAAAAAAGATTTGATGAATATAACCCACTTATCGTAGTTGTGTGCCACATTCAAGATGAGATTCAAGGAAGTAGCGATCTGCAATGGTGGGTAAATTAAAGGCTCCACCAAATAGGATGGATAAGATATAATACTGTGAATTCCATAATTATCACAGCCACGCCACAAAAAATTGCTTGGACCTGAAGAATGACATTGAGGCCTTGATTAGGCGAGATAAATTGGTACAATATATGGACAAAGGTGGCCGAACAGATAGAATGGGTAAGAAAAATCCTGGAAATAGTGTGAGTTTCCTTGAAAAAAAGCCAATAGGAAGAAATGCAACCGAGATGCAGACTTAGAAGATGATCCAAATCAACCCAAGAAGCCCAAGGAGCTTGTGAATGATGTTTGTATGATCTATATTGGGTGTCACTTTATAAATAGAGGTGACATTGGTGTTGGAGATGAACCAGTAGATATGAAAGTCTACCTCAATGAGGCAAAGACATGTGCTCATGTTATGGAGATCAATTTGGTTGAGGCCATGGATACTTATCCTCAAAAGGTAAATAAATATCATCTCGTTATTGATTTAACAAAATATGACTTGCATGGTATTCTTCGTCCACACGAAAACCCTCTGGTCATCATTATGATGGTGCACAAAAGTAGAGTGGCAAGAATTCTGGTAGAACATAGCAGCTCTACAGATGCATTGTTCTACAATTGTTTTAAGAAATTAAGGTTAAAAAATAGAAAGCTAGAAGTGTATCAGAGGACAATTATCAAGTTATCAGGGGAAAATCTATTCCCTTGGGGAACAATCGAGTCGGAGGTCATCATCGTAACATGGCCTACCTCTCAAATAAAGATGATACATTTCTTTATCTTAGCAATGAACATCAACTCAGCCTATAACATCAACTTAGATAGGGTCAGATTAAAGTTATTTGAATTTGTTTCGTATACTATTCACTAATGTATAAAATTACCTACACACTATGGAGTTTGTGTAGTGAACAAAAACCAAATGGATACTCGTGAGTCCTACTACACGTCGATGAAATAAGAGGAGCTGAAGAAATTATCCACCACTTATCATATGGAGACTTTGGACCCTTAAGAAGAAGATAATCTTGTCATGAGTGAGGATGTTAAGCAAATTGAACCTGTGATTTTTTATGGAGAGCATCTAGAGAGGATAGCCCAAATCGACTCATCGTTAAATCCAAATCTCAAGAAGGAATTAGAAGACTTATTAAGGAATAGAAAGAGAATATTTTCTTGGAGTTATGGGGATATGTCGGGGATAAATCCAACTTTTATTTGCCATGATCTTGATATCACGAACAAAATGATGTCTGTCAAACAGAAGTGTCGTGTGTTTAACCCAAACAAGAACACGGTCATCCAAGAAAAGGTTGACATGATGAAAAAAGAAGATTTAATTGATGATGTTAAGTACCCAGTTTAACACCCACCCCAATAATTTTTATCATACCCATGTCATTTCGTAATTTAGTATGACTTATTTAGGCTTTAGACTTAATAAGATGGAACTTGGGCCAAGTTTGAGTAATGTAGTGGCCCTGGTGTGATTAAACTGGATTGGTATGGCTCAAAGTTGTTATTCAGAATTATGGTTATCGTTCAAATGAGTAGCCATATCGTTTAAACGAGGAAAGGCCTATCGTTCGAAAAAGGTTCGAACGACCATTTAATGACAAGGACCTCAATTATTTCCATCGTTATTTGGAATCTCATTGGAAAGTCCTTGCTCGAACGAGCTGCTTTATCATTGAAACGAAAGGTGGCTTCATATTCGAATGAGCCGGTGTTTGACCCTTTCATAGCCTACATTTAACTCTCATTAAAATGGCACAGTATCTCGTTTGAATGAGGACTTAAGTACTTCGAACAACCGGATGAAAATAAAAAATCTCTGCATATTTTAATATGTTATCGTGATGTGGATCGTTAGATCGAATAAACTATTAAGCTCCCAACACCTCCTATTAGACCGTGGTTTAAAGCTTAGTTAGAACAATGGATAAAAGGGTTGATTTTAGGGGAATTTTGGAATTTAAAACTCGGGGTTTGGTGGGGGAGGATATAAAGTGGGTTATAGCTCATTCGAGAAACCCGGTCAGATTTTGACTCTCTCTCTCTCTCTCTCTCTCTCTACTGAAGTTCCTCCTCCACCATCAACTATACACCACCCTATCACCACCATCCTATCACCAAAAACCACCATAGTCTCCTATTTTTCACCATACTTATGTTTATAAAACTCATCTACACCATTATTGGGCAAAGTTATGTATTTTTTAGATTTTATGGTGTAATTTTGGAGAGAAGATGGTGAATAAATTATGGAATTTGAAGGGGATTTTCATGGAGCTTTGAAGGAGAATGTTTAGTGGACTTAGGCAATCTCTTTAAGTCCACCTTAGTATGTGGGAGGTTTCCATCTTTTATTACATTCATCCAACCATTTTTTGGAGGTTTTTTCAAGTGAAAAACTCTACTCCTTAGCTTAAGAACTCTGTTTTTCATAGAATTAATCTCGTAATTAGAGTTTATAAGAGTAGAATGCATATATGATTTAAGAAGGTCATTTCTTAAGATTTTGTATAAAATGGTTTACAAATTATTTCTATAGATATAAGTAAAATGATATATTACAAGAAAGCTTGGTAAATAATGTTTATCATGTAGAAGATATTTTATGAACAAATGTCTCAAAGTTTTCTTAAAATATGATTTTATGAAATTAGACATTAATTCAAGTTTGAAGAACAAAAATATCTTTTAATCTTGAAAGGTATGTTTTTGTAAGTATTATGAAATTTCTTGAATAAATCATGTATTAAACTCATTATTTTTTTATTTTTGGACTTAAAATCCCACTTTCCATGTTTATAAACTTGTAGTATTTTGATGATGAGCATTAAAACAAGTTTAGTGAAGGTTTTAATGAGTTTTAACATGAGATAAAGAAAGTAGAGATTTCATCCCTTAAAGTGTGTTAACAAGTGTGGAAAATGTGATAAGTGTATGTTTTCAAGACTAGGAATGATGATAAAGGAAAATGGTGATTTTCATATAAGGCATTCTGTAAAATATCAAATGATTTCCTTGATAAAGAAAGTAATGTAATAAAGAAATTACAAACTTCAGGCATGTGTCACTCCAAACTAGTACATAAGTGTTAAAAATATTTAAGAAGTTAGCATGTATAATTTAAGGATTTTTTGGGGGGAATAACACTTGTGAAAATGGAGTAGAAGATAAGTTTGGAAACAAATAAGTAAAATAGTAATTTTCCGTATAGTGGAAATTTTTTATTAAATAAAAATGTTTTAAAAGGTGTTACACAAATGGTCCAAAATGAAGGTGATTTTTGGGATAATATCAATGTAATTGTGTAAATGACAAGAAATGATAGTTTTCAAAGTGTAACACAAGGTGGGTGAAATACCCAGGTTTTGGCTTCGGCCAGTAAACGTGGAATAACGTGAATATTTGAAAAATATTAACGCAAATTAACATGGACTCGTATGAGATCGGTAAAGAAGCAATAAGGACTCAAAGCCCTAACGTGAATTACCGAAAACATTGGCTAGAGCATATGGTAACGTAGACAACGGTGTGAAGCCCGTTAAAGTACACGATTATTTGGAGGATTTCGAGAAAAAGATAATGGGACATGATAAAAAATGGGTTATGTTGTGAATATAAGAAAAGACAACCTAATAAGAAATGTAATTGATAAATGTTCTGGTGAGAAAGATAATATGGATCAGAAATATGAGAAAATGGATAATGTCCATGTGACGCGATTAAATGGGTAATTAAGCAACCTAGGGAGGTTTTAACCCATGGTTAAAACAACTGTGTGATTGCGAAAGGTTTTCAATGCAAAATGTTAGGGGCTTATAATTATATATTATGCTCTGATAAATTTTGAAAACGCCCTATTATATTGTATGGGATAATGGTTTTGAATATTCTTAAATTTTAATTTCTTCAAATTAATTTTCTACTTTTAAACAATACTTCAATTTAAGTTCAAATTTATACAAACAAAATTAAACATGAATTTTGCCAAATTAATTTTTTTCTTAAACTTACACAACTCGGAATAATTAAGAACTAATTATAGCATTTTCATGATTACACCAATTTTATCTTTTCAAACCTAAGCATGCATCTAGATAAGAATTTGCAAGATAAAAAACACAAAACCACAATGCCACGATGTACGAAGAAAACCTATAACGGAAAAAATATCGGACGGCCCAGCCACAATTCCACTAAGTATGGATTTAATACAAGCACACTTCATCAGACTTACTCAATGTCTCGGTGCCCTTGCAAGCCTTAACGCTCTTCATTCCTTCAATCCGTGCCTAGTGACAAAGTAGGAGTCCTCTTACGTCTCAGAGTCCATAAATATGGCACTTCTACCATCATGCACATGGAGTCCATCGTATGTATACCAACGAACACAAAATCCTCTGTAAATAACAATCTTGATCTCAAATATATATCATTTAGAAGTTGGGATCATAGAAAAATAGGGTGTAAACTTGTGTTTTGTTTGAAGGATTAAACCATGAATCTTAGACAAATCTTTCTTGGGATTTTCTAGTGTTTTTTCTTTTTTGGAAGATGGAAAAGTCTCTTTGAAAGAATGTAATCCCTCAGTACATAAATGGTTGGGAAAAGTATTGGGGATTTATGGGAGAAAACTTCTTTAGAACTAACATTTTTCAAATAACTTCTCCAGTCGTTTGAACGACATTCAATCTCATTTGAATGAGATAGACATCTCGTTCAATCGAGATAAGAACGAAACTTCTAGCGAGAAACCAGTACAAACAAACCTAACCTCGTTATGTGGTCGTTTGAATGAATAAGGACTATCATTCGAATGACCTAATGAAGTCTTTCTAACAACTTGGGAATAATCAAATTATTTTTCTTGAAAATAGTATAAAGTCATTATATAATATTTTAGCGAAAATTTGAACACCTAATTAGAATTTCCAAGGCTGAAAATAAAATATGCATATTCATACCTGAGAGATCCTTGGACTGTTGATGAAGAAACACGGCATAAGATGTGATCTCTTTGACTTGGCCGCTACATCTTAAACAAAAAATGCCATAGGCTTGAAAGGTCTCAAATACCACTTCTATCATATGAATCACAGAGATTTGTCTGAAACGAAACCAATACATAAAAAGTGACTCAATTGAAAATTTGTCCTTATAAATATCCCCCTTTGGCTATTTTGGGATAATACCAAAAGAAAAAACCCTATTGGACATCAAAATCTTCTAAAAGCCTCAGTATGAACCTCAAAGAAGAAAAAAACTATTCTGAGAAGGCTTTTTCTTGCATTAAAACTTTATCGCATGATTGCAAACCTGCACACTTAAATAGGACATAAAGGCATAGAGAATATAGCAATATAATTTTCATAATTAAATTCTCCTCTTTGTCTAACAGTGTCTACCTAAGAAAAGAAATCTCCCCTAAGTTAGATCTACCCAAACGAAAAGAGTTAGATATCACTTCTCCCATTTTTTGTTCAGGAATAGACAAAGATTATTGTGCATATAATAACTAATTTCTCCCCTGGTAAAAATATTTCTCCCCCAAAATGAAACAAGGGTTAAGAAAAAAGGAAAAACAATTATATCATGAAATGGTGTATAGTGATACAAGAAAAACAAGACAACATTATAACATAAAAACAACTAATCCACACAAGGAATAATCTATCAACTATGATACAATAGCAAAATGATTTCAACTAGAATGAACTAAAATGCGGATCGGATATCGATGGAAAATCACAGCAAGATAGATATTGATATGACCATATATCATACAAGGACTAGACATTAAAGCAAAGACTCAAGATAAACGATACCATATATATAAATTTACACAAATATATTAATAAAACACACACACACATACACACAGAGATATACGTATATATACCACACAAGACACTAAACACTATATGATTTCCACACTTATATGGCATAAATGTGTCTAAACCAAATGTGGTAAATGGAGTGAATGGGTGTGAACTAGATACAAAAGAGTTATGGCCCAATCACTGAAACATATTCAAGGACTTCTATTTGATCCCAAAACTTTATCAACTAAGATTTATCATCATGTGACAAGATAATGTGAACTCAATGAATAAAAAAGCACAATGTACACAAGCCTAGAATTTTGATCATTCTAGAATTCAATAGAGTCACGACAAAGTAAGTATAACGGCTATACATTGTGCAAACCCATTGATCTTCCACTAAACACACTCAAAAGATAAACATATTACATATTTTCTTTTCTTTTCTTTTCTTTTATTTATTCTTTTGAAGTTATTTGTTTTAAATGATCAAACTAAACTATATTGGACTTTGGCAATTTTTTTTATTTTTATTGCCTTATAATCTTTTCATTAGGCTCTTGCCAACGACTACTTTCTTGCAAAGGATATTTGCTCCTTTCGTATCCATTTCTCATGCACTCTCTTCTATTTTCAATATAATTCATATAAAGCTCACGGGCAATGGTTCTTACATACACAAATACCCCACAGTCACAAAACATGTAGATGACAAAATTGATGAGAGAACATATCACAAAGCTCAAATATACATGTAAAGTTAACATTCAAAAGATCTCGTGAGTGTGTGTGAAAGGCATGTACAAAGAGAATCCATAAAGCAATCAAAGTCAAATTTCTCCATGCAAGCACGATAATGAACAATTTAAGAATTGAAATTCATAACCAAAAGTTCTAGCCATATGGACATGAAAAGTGATATAGCATTCAAAAATAAGGGTATGCCCCTAAATTGTGTAAAACTCAATTACACAAGAAAATCTTTTTGAGTTTTCAAATTTTTCAAAAAAATTATAAAAATAGAGACAACTCGAAGGACAAACAACTTCTTATTGTATTTTTTAATAAGACGTAATAAATTAAAAAAAAAAAAAATACAAATGATACACTTGTCATGATTTCAGAAAAAACATATATGATGAAGCATGGACTAGAATACGACTAACAAACATATAACTAGCAAGAATATATCATGAAGCACAACTAGTGTATGTAAACAAAGGTTAGTATAATCAACCTTTCAATCAAACATGGAAAGTGTCATATGCAAGCAAATGACAATCATAAAGTCTATCACGTAAAGCTTCGAAATCGGATCTCCTAACCCACATGGGTATAATGTGAAGCTCTTGGGTTTTGGTGACTTTAGTAACTCTACCCTTGGACTTCCTAGGACCATTTCTAAGATCGAAACAAAACTTCCTAAGGTGAACCTTCCTACCACAATGTGTGCAAGTTAAAACACAGTGATAAGGATTACTTAAGTATTGACCTTTTCTAGTGTTCATAGTCAATTCTCTCAAAATCATGGTTTTGGCTTTATTTACGGAAGCATTTTGAGTATTGAAGACAATACCGCACTTGTCATCTTTGATTTGGACGGTACCTAAAATCTTATCCAATTTTTTGGACCAAGAGTACAAATCAAACTTGACCTGACTCGAGTATCGTAATTTACCTTCAAGCTCCACTATCCTAGACTCAAGTAAACTCCTAGTCTCGTCAAACTCAAGAAATTATTTCTTCATAGCCTCCATTAAACCTCAAAGACCAACTCTCTCACCATCAACATAATACATCTTCGCAAGAAGAGTCATTTCACCTGCACTAAGATCATTAATTAAAACACATTTATCATTACCTACGACAGGTTCTTTTATCCTAGATTCTAACTTTAAGTTTGAATTTTTTAATTTCAAAGATTTCACATACAACTCACAAAAGGTAAATTGGAGTTCACTCACTTCCTCTTCCTCTTCTTCACTCCCATTCTCTTGTCCACTCACATTACCATCACATACTTGGGATTCATAAACAATGGCCTAGAAAGTGTTATTCAAAGAAATATCTTCATAGGTAAATTCGTCATCAATGCTCACATAACTAGCCATAAACGCGGTGAAGTTGCGCTAAATGGCGGAATCGGTTCCCTCTTTCGTTTCACAATCACTAACGGTGGCATTATATGCAATTGGGTTATTTCCCTCCTTCCTTAGTTTAGTGGGACACTAGGCAACCCTATAGCCATAACCCTCACATCTAAAACACCTATTCAACTCATCCCTCTTAATATCATCAATATGATTTTTAGGGAGCTTCTCAGCCTTGTTATATTTAGACTACTTAAATTTCTCTTTATTAAACTAAAGAAAGTTTTTGAACTTCTTAGAAAACATAACCAAATCCACAGAGTCGATGTCAGACTCATCATCCAAAATAGGTGTTTCCTTATTTTGGACTTTTAAAGTTATGCCCTTATCTTTATATTTCACATCCTTGGAGGTAAACATGTCAAGTTCATAGGTTTGTGAGTCACCTACAAGCTCTTTTTGTTGCGTAGAGTCTAAGTGCCTAAATAATTCAAAACAGTCACTTTAGGATTAAAATTATCGGGTAATGACCTTAAAATTTTCTTTATGACACGGTTGTTGGGTATCTTCTCTCCCCAGTTAAAGACGAGTTAACTATGTCGGACAATCTAGTGTAAAATCATCAAATAACTCACTCCCTAACATCGTAATATTTTCAAACTGAGTGGTGAGGTTTTGGACGTTAGAATCCTTAACAACACTAGTACCTTCATGGGTGAGTTGGAGTGTGTCCCAGACCAATTTAAACTTTTTACACATCATAATTCGATGAAACTCCTTTCGTGTGACCGCACTAAAAAAGAGCATTTAAACCCAGAGAATCAAAATTTATTAGCTGAAGCTCATCATCACTATGAGTTTAAAAACACAAACTTCTCCTTCTAGACAGGTTGGAGGGGACAACCCTCTAACTACCAATTGCCAAACCCACTCATCTAACGACTTAAGTGATGACTTCATACTTGCTTTCCAGTAGCATAGTTAGAACCATAAAAAAATAGGAAACTTCAAAAATGACAAATTTTCCATATTCAAACCTAAAAGGATCTAACACGACAATTTAGTGAACCTGTTTGATACAACTTGTTAGGGGATTACATTTATATATTATGCTCCGCTACAACTTAAAAAATGCCCGTTAGATGTTTGGGATGAGGGTTTCGAATATTCTTAAATTTAAATTTCTTCAAATTAATTTACTCTTCTTAAACAAGACTTCAATTCATGTTCAAATTTATACAAACCAAATTAAACATGAATTTTTCCAAATTAATTAAGCACCAATTATACAATTTTCGTGATTAAACCAATTTTATCTTGTTAAACCTAATCATGCAGCTAGGTGAGAATTTACAAGATAAAATACACAACCACAATGCCATGATATAAGAGGAAAATTAATAATGGGAAAAACCTCAGACGGCCCAGTCACAAGTCTTCTAAGTATAGATTTAATGCAAGGATACGACATAATACTTACTCAATGACTTGATGCCCTCGTAATCCTTAACGCTCTTGGTCCCTTCAACCTCTGCCTAGTGACATCTCGGAATCCACCGATGAGGAACTTCCATTGAAACACATACAGAGTCCACCGTATGTACACCAATGAACACGAAATCCTTCGGAATAAATAATCTCAATGATGTAGATACTGATAAACCCTATGCCAAAACTTGATCTTAAACATATATCATGTAGAAGCTTGGATCATAAAAACAATTGGGTGAAAACTTGTGTTTTGTTTAAAGTATTAAACCATAAATATTAGACAAAACTTTCTTGGACTTTTCTAAAGGTTTTTTGTCTTTCAAAAGATGGAAAAGTCCCTAAGAAATAATTCAATCCCTCACTACATAAATGGTGGGGAAAAATAGTGGGGAGTTGTGGGAGAAAACTTCTTTAAAAACTAAAAAATTTCAAATAACTGCTCGAGTCATTCGAATGACATTCAATCACATTTGAATGACATAGACATCCTGTCCAAATAAGATAAGAACGAGACTTCTAATGAGAAATCAACAAAAAAATAAAAGTAACCTCGTTAGATGGTCGTTCGAATGAATAAGGACTCTTCTTCAAATGACCTGGTAAAGTCGTTTTAACGACCTGTGAGAAATCAGATTATTTTTTTGGAAAAAAATATAAACTAATTTTGTGATATTTTAGCTAAAATTCTATCGCGCAATAAAAATTTCCAAGGATCAACATAAAATATGCATTTATACTCAAGAGATCCTTGGACTGATGATGACAAAAATAAGAAACAAAATACGTCATAGGACGTGATCCCTTTGACTTAGCTGCTACGTCTTTAACAAAAATATAACATGATTGAAAGGTCACAAATACAACTTATATCCTATTATTGAAAGAGTTTTATCTAGAATTAAGCCAATTAATACAAATTGACTCAATTGAAAATTTGTCCTTACAGAAAACATGTATTTTCTAACACGGAGCGCGTGTGTGCTAAAAGCTTATTTTCAGGGAAAATACTAAGGAAAATTCGGTGTGAGTGTATGGGTGATTTCAATAAAGGAAGTATTCTCTTTAAATAAATGGTATTTTGTTTAAGTATTTAACCGGGCGCATTAAAACGAGAAATTGAGGAAGTTAAGCAAAAAGTGTCTCATCATAGGATTGATGTGATTCAATAGGAACAAGTAACCTTTTTACAATATAAATGGTTGCATGCATTGATGTGTATGTGTGTGTGTGTGTGTGTGTGTGTGTATGGCAATTGCATGTGCATGCAGGTATGACATTATAAAGTCTCCCTTAAGTCATTCAATTTTATATTGCATTGTTGTATTTACCACTGGACATTCGAATCATTCCCCCTTCTTTATTACGGCATGTGGTGTGCGATTTTGAATTTGAGGAGTGTTGTACAGGTAAGTATCATTTTTATTTTAAGTTAGTAGTTCTGAATGCTCGAACTGCGGGAACACATTCCATACATCCCACACGTCACTTCATATGAATCGAATTTTCATGTTAAATAAGTTAAAAGTTAATTAAGTAAAACTGGACTAGCAACATTATTTAGGTTGTCTCATAGCACTTCACACCTAACGTTTGGGTCGGACCATGTTCTCCTGCGAGTAACCCATAAATCTGGGCTGGGGAGTTATAATTAGTATTAGAGCTCTAGGTTCAAGGTTCCTTTTGGGAGTGATGTGGTGAAGTTGATGGTGGATCTTTCGACATCAATGTTGGTTTTGGTTTGATCATGCCAGACAGGTGACGATTTTGATTCGTGTTTTTGATGAAGGAGTCTAGGAGATTAGCACAACGGGCAAGTTATTTCCAAGTAGTAAGTGGACAAGTTAGTTGCGATAATAGTTCCTGAAGCTTATAATGTAGACGTGTAAGTAGCTCGTCTGTGGCTGGACAAGCCATTAGTGATGACACCGTGGTCTTTAGTGTGAGGTGAACTTGTGTCAACTTTTAATGATGTGAGAAGCCTTTTGAGGTGTTAGTAAAAAAGCATGTCGTAAATTGTTTAGATATGGAGATTGTTTATAGTCAACTGTGGAAACGAGCTAACTAGAGTGGCATGACTAAGAAGTATTTACCCTATAAGGATGCATTAGGTTCCTTAGTTAGGAACTCATGGTTAGTTAATAGTGATTACGCAATTTGGTGAACTTAATTTTTAGGGTAGTGTCATGACGTAAGTATTTAACAAGTTAATATGCATATAGACCCGTGTTGGTCGTTATTTGAGGATGTGTACTCGGGATTTAGTTAATAGCATACTACCATTATATACGAGTGACTTAGTAATATATATATATATATATATATATATATATATATATATATATATATATATATATATATAGAGAGAGAGAGAGAGAGAGAGAGAGAGAGAGAGAGCCCTGGTGTGAGTTATGAGCCATTAATGATAAGTGAATTATGTGTGTAACAATTATGAATTGGAGTAATGTAGGGGTAAACCCTAGGTAGTTTCCAATGATATGGTCTGGAGAACATGGTTCGATATTGAGGAATAGGATATCTTATGACATTGGTAGTGTGACTTGCATTATTTTAGGTTAATCATGACGTCTTGTATCCTGCCAGAATCCTTAGTAGTGTTAGATTTTTTTTATACGTAATGTGTGGAAACAAATTTATTGGAAGGGAGTTTTGGGGACCTTTCATTAGGTCCTGAAGATAGGTACATAGGTTGAATCTATACCAAGGTTTCAAACAAAAGGAAGTAGAATTTTCATCTGAATCTAGTTCCGCGTTTGTTGGAGACTTATAGTTTAGTGTATGTGCGAGCATATAACAATCATTTGAGTGGATGCTAAGAGGTCAGTAGGGAATACTCACTACGAGGGAATCATTGATAATGAAATCTTATCTTGGTTGATCTTTATAATAAGGTGTGCTTGGTGCCCTCAGGTATCCAATCGTGATCGTTGTTATAGAATGCAAATGTTCTGTTGGCAATTGTTATGAAGGTTACGTGATGAATGTTGACTAAGTTCAGAGGAGTTGAATCATGTAGTCCATAGTAGGATCGTCTGATGTGGTACGAATAGGTAATGTGACCTTCTAAGGGAAATTGGGGATTTATATCATGATAGGACATAACCCTCATGGTTGCAGGATAACTGTTGAAAATTATAGTACTCAATTTAGTGTAGTACTAGGAGATGAATTAAAGCCTTAGATTGTTGATCATGGGTCGAGAACTTGAGAATAACACCCCAAGATGGAATTTTAGAGTATGACTGACGTATCAACATGTGTCATTGGTACAAACTAAATAATCTTAGCATGGATAGGATTAATCATTGACATGTCTTGCCAGACTTGTACGGATTAGGAGGAATTGACCTATTTAATACTTTACATCCTTGCAGTGCTAATTACGACTGGTATAGCCGTCACGTTGATTCAGCTTGGGTAGAATCTGTAGATAGGAGCAATGACAACCTTTTGTTACTGATGGTTGTAATAAGATGAGTTTTTCACCTAGTTGGGCATTTCCTAAGTAGATGATGGGATACAGTCACTGTGTGACGAAATAAATGGTAACCTAAGCGTGTTAAGTTTGTCACGAAGTCACGTTGCCCAGAAATATGGACAATGTCAGCATTGATAAAGGTGCTTGCCATTCGTCAACTTGAGCGGTTCGTATTTATCGAGGATAAAAAGAGGAAGCATTAGTCCTAAGCATTCGTATGCTACTTTCATCTCATGGAGATGAATGGTTTGTGATCCCATTTGTCATTGCTGGTGACCCAAGCCATACTGTATAGCTAGGTTGGGATATGATGAGATCATCAAAGAGGAGTCTTGGAATTCAAAGCGTATGATGTAGGTTCACATTTTATAAACCATATCTCATCTCATACGGATGGGATTCCCTCAGAACGGTTATTCGTTCATCCTGATTCATTGTATTCCTTCGGTTTTGATCATCGAGGATTATCTTCCCTCGATTGAGGTATCCTAGAATTATTTCACAATGTTGTTTCAATTGTGATGCAGCATGAATCGGTGTGAGTGCGGATGGATCTGGTGTGGTCATTGCAGTTCGGCAACTGAATGCGATCTTGTGGGAAATATCCCCTTATCATATATAAGTTTCTTGTGCATATGGTTGCACATTCTACCGCACGATTTTCTTATAGTGTTTGTTTGACTTAGATTAATAATTTTATAAATTAACTAGTGGAATGTTTAGTGGCTCTAATTATAAGGACTAGGTGATGATTTATCTACTGTGGTAGTTAGTGGCTCCAGATGTAAGATTTGAAAATGTCATAGGCATTAGTTTTTTAGGAAACTTGACACGTTGTGTTGTTTTAGCCCTACGAGTGTAAGTGGATTGGTGTAAGACTCGGGTAAGAGTTCCATAGTTAGGATTTCTGGGGTGGTCCGTAATTCGTAGAAGGACCTTGCGATAGTACTGATTGGGCATACAACTTGTGACTTAGTGACCGACGATGTAAGGTGAGCTTAAAGTTTAAATAAACATGTGATTAAGATGCCCCGACAACTCGATGAGACTCAGGACATGTAGTTCCAAGCATTAAGATATATTTTTATGACGAAGTGGGTGTTATTTCATATCATTTTGCTCCTGGGTTAGTATCAATCACTAGAGAGTGTTGCTCCTATAGAGAGTATGATCATTGGGAAAATGGAGACTCGAGGACTATTATGAAACTTGATGATGAGCCTAACGGTGAGCTTAAGACTTGCCCACGTTGAGTTCTTTGGTGACTTCTCTTGCGATAGGAAGTATGTTGATCTCCTAGTGGTTTAGGATTTCGTTAATGCGGTCTTGAGGGATCCCTACGACTTAGAGTAAGGATTGATAACCCTAGTAATTTAAGGAATTATTGGATTAAAAGTTTTAAAGATGAAATTCCCTAAGAATTAAATAATATACCACCTTCCCCGTAATTTTGAGCATACTTATGTGATTTGGTAATTCGGTATGACCCGTTGGGGCTTTAGACTTTGTAAGATGGATCTTGGGTCGAATTTGAATAATGTAACGGCCCTGGTGCAATTAAAGTGGATTGGTATGGCTCGAAGTTGTTATTCTTAATTATGTATATCGTTCAAACGAGTGGACACATCTTTCAAACAAGGAAAGGCCTATCTTTCGAATAAGGTTCGAACGATAATTTAATGACAAGGACCTGAACAATTTCCATCATTCTCCAGAATCTCGGTGGAAGCCCCTATTTTAAATGAGGTGCATTGCAATTTAAATGAGGGGTAACTTACTATTCAAATAAACACGTGTTTTACCCATTCGCAGACTACATGTGACTCTTGTTAGAACTCTCATTCGAATGGGAGGGGACCTCACTCAAACGAGGTCCAAATTTATTCAGATGATAGGACAAAAATAAAAAATATTTCACATTTTATAATGCTGTCGTGACTTCGATTGTTAGATCGAATGAGTTGTCGAGCTCCTAGAAACTCATATCAGATTGTGGGTCAAAGCTTGGTTAGACCATTGGATAATAGGGTTTAGTTTAGGTGCATTTTGGGATTTAACCCTTAGGGTTTTCAGGGTATTTAAAGTGGGTTTCGGCTCATTTCAGTAAACCAATCAGATTTTTCCTCTCTCTCTCTGGCTCTTAGAGCTCCTCCTACTCTAAAAACTATACACCACCCTAGCGCCACCATACCTCTATCCAAAAACACCATAGTATGACTCTTTTACACCTTACATAAGCTCATAAAACCCATCTATACCATTGTTAGGAAAATTTATGGATTTTGGAGAGAAAACAAAGAAGAAATTATGGAGTTTGAATGGGGTTTTCATGAAGCTTTTAAGGAGTGAGCTTAATGGTGGAAGGAAACATCTTTAAGGCCACCTTTGGAGGTGGGAAGTTGCCATTTTGTTCTACATTCATCCAACCATTTTTGGACTTCATTGAGGTGGAAAACTCTACTCTTTAGCTTAAGAACACTATTTTCCATAGTATTAGTCTTATGATTAGCGTTTGTAAGAGTATAATGCATATATGATTTAAGAAGGTTATTTCTTAAGGTTTTGTGTAAAATGTTTTACAAATGATTTCTAAAATTTTGAGTAAAATGATATATTTTAAGAAAGCATTTATAGAATAAAATGTTTGATATAATGCTTATCTTGTTAAAGATAATTTATGAACAAATGTTTCAAAGATTTCTTGCAAAATGGGATTTTGTGAAATTAGACATATATTCAAGTTTGAAGAACAAAAATATATTTAAACCTTGAAAGGTATGTTTTTATGAGTATTATGAAATTTCTTGAATAAATCATGTATTAAGCTCATCATTTTGGATTTTTGGACTTAAAACCCCTCCTTCCATGTACATAAATTTGTAGTGTTTTTATAATGAGCATATAAATAAGTTTGTTAATGATTTTACTATGAAATAAAGAAAATAAAATTTTCATCCCTTAAAGTGTGCAAACAAGTGTGAAAAATGTGAAAAGTGTATGTTTTCAAAACTACGCATGATGATAAAGGAAAATGATATTTTTCTTGTAAAGTAATATTTAAAATATTAAATAATTCGCTTGATAAAGAAAGTGATGAAATAAAGAACAATAGTCATAAGAATGAAACTTGGATTACAACTTGAAAACTAACCCGAAATTTTATCAATCTTTCAGCAATTAATTCAACTTATGTTCCTAGATGATCTTCTCCTTTTCTCTTTACCAAAACTAAAAAAAAACTATTCAGAACCGACGTTCCTAGGCCACTAAGTACGTGCAAATCTGTTTTTGAAGGAGTTTTAACATCATGGGATTCTTTGGACCAATCAGAATAAAGGAATAAATTCGCGCTTCAGGACCCCGAATCGGTTCGCATGTCCTCCGAACCGGTTCGCCCCCAAATCGGTTCGACATTGGGTTCGGGAAATTTCACTGGCTTGGGTGCCTTTTTCTTTCATTCTAACATTTAGAATTTTTTCTTGTTTTCTTCCTTTCTTCCTTGTATTTTTCTTCAACTTCAATTGGTCATAACTCAGCAATCGTAACTTGGATTTGGGTGTCGTTTCTTTCAGTGTTCTCATTGTTCCAATCTTTTCAACTTTCCAGTTGACTCCTCCTCTGGGATCTGGCTGTAGTATTACCAAAATTCCATTGAACTTTCCTTCTTAGCCTTTCTTTCAGCGTTTCGCTTTCTCTTTTGCACCGCTAGCATAATTAACCTGTAAAACAAATAGGAGAAATACGAAAAATGAAATACTTGCCAACGAAGGTTAGTAGCATAATTGTGTGTTAAATCCATATCGGTTGCATCACTCGGGTTCACAAATGTACCAAAATTATGGGAATAAATATACAATATTTATGCCCAATCAAACCCCCTAACTTAGAACTTTGCGCGTCCCGAGCAATGTAAAAGAGACAGAATAAAGTCACGAATCCTCTAAACAAATTGTGGGGATAGAATACCTTTTTCACGGGCAAGCGATTGCATTTAGCGCATGAAACAAGCCTTTAAACCCCTAGGTTACCCTAGTAGGACGAGTGGTGTCTCGTGAGGGTTTGTAGACAATATACCCACAAAATTCGACTTAAGGAGAATATCAAAATACTTAAAAATTGTGCAATTCAAACTTTTCTAGAAAATAGTCATCATCAAGTCATATTTACAAGTCTCAGATTATAGTGTGTGTGTGTGTGCGAAGCAAAAAATTGAACCGCTAACTTCCACCGATTGATCATTACGTTACTTATCCGAAAGTTCGTTTTGATTTCAAAATCTCCCAGGATGCTCTCTCATACGAATCACTCGGAATGTGGCTATTCTCTTGGTATGCGTGATATAAAGAGTAAATATAATGAACGCAAAGTCACGCACACAAGTATAAAGACGAAAATTTTGTAGTGATAGGATCTCATCAATGGATTACGGTTTTAAAAACGGGAACATTCCCTCGTTTTCGCGCATTCGATCTCTTTTATTATCTTTTGGTGTATTAGCTCTTCACGCGGTTACCAATTTCGTAATTTAGACTCCGTTAGGACTTTTTTGGGTTTTAAGGTATATGGGGTAAAATGACAATTGTAGGGAGGTTGGAATTGGAAAAATTATTAGTGATGTCCATTTGTGCTTTTCCTGGGCTATTGCTCATTTTTTTCTTCTTTTTCTATTTTTTCTGTTTTTCACTTCTTTTCTTTTCTTGCTATTTTTTTTACCATATCTATTTTTCTTTCCCCTTTATATACACTTTTTTGGACTTAAATTCTGAATTTTTCCATTCTTTGCAATTCCGGGCTATTTGGGTTTTTCGGGTTATCAAATGAAAGGGACAATTTATTTGGCTCAAATTGGGTTACAAAAGAGGTAATTTTTCGCTACTTTTTCTAGCCAATTTGTTTGGGTGACAAACGAGGGCCTACTTCATTTTCCAAACTACTAATTGCGTTACCATATGCGTTTCGAGAAGAATTAAGTTTAGAGATCAATTATGGCACGTTGTTCAAAGCGATATCACACATATTTTTCATAACCGATCAAAATGAAAGGATTGAGATCCTTGACGACTTTTTTTTAACATGCTGAAAAGAACTTTGTAAGGACAATTTGTCCATCTTTATGTATATGTTATGTCATACGCCGTTACAAGATTGTTGGTTGAAAAGATCACATCGTCATCAACAAAATCCGAAGATCAAAAGAAGAAAGAATTTGGGAATCAGACCTGGCCGGACCGATCCGGTCCAGAAAAAGAACCGATCCGGTTTACCGGACCGATCCGACCATCTACCGGACCGATCCGTTTTGTCAGACTCCAGTAGCCACCGGATCCATAGCGAACCGATGAAGGCAAAAGTCCCGGACCGATCCGATGTCAACCAGACCGATCCGGTTTCAGAAAAAGAACCGATCCGACTTACCCGGACCGATCCGCCTAATCGACCGGACCGATCCGGCGAGGATAATTACTGCCAGATCGTGCAGCAGATTTTTTAGGGTTTCGATCCCTTATTTAAACCACGATCAGCAGTTGGTTTTCTTAAGACTTTCCCACGATTATCAGAGCATATCAACCCTAAAGTCTTCACCTATTGAGTCCTATGATTCTAGGTTTTTAGATTCACACATCTTCCATATCTATGTGAATCAAAGTTTGGTAACCCAAGAACACCATTACTGTTGTTCAACCCTTTGTGAAGTGGACCGTTTCTTCCTCTTCATTGCAGCCCTACTGGACAGGGATAGTTCCAGCCGCAAGCCCTTCTGGAAAGGGATTTTCTTCCAGCCGCGACTACAGAATCCGATACCCGAGGGTAATTCTTAGTCAATCTGTATTTCATTGTAATCCGATTGTAAACCGTATTTTACAAATTATAGTGATATACAAATGGTTTTGCCCCTGTGGGGGATTTTTCCTTAAACTTTGTGTGTTGAATATCTTGTGCATGATTTCATATTGTTTCAATCACACCTAGTTGCATGCTTAGGGTTAATTTGGGTTAAAATTGGTGTTTATTATATTATTTCTTATTTGAACGCAAGCGCCAACTCTTTCAAATTGGTATCAGAGCAGGTTACGCTAATCTATCGCGTATTCCTTTTTCCGCAAAATTTTTCTAAAGATATCAATTTTTGAAATAAATTGATTTTTGAAAAGAGCGTGTTCAAATGGAGAAGTCATATTATAAAATGCCTATTTTTGACGGGTCGAATTATGCCTATTGGAAAGCCCGTATGAGGTCGGCTTTAAAAGCCATTGATGAACGTGTCTGGATTTTGGTTGAACGAGGATGGACTCCTCCAACCGTGACTGTTGATAATGTGACCAACTTGAAACCTGACATCACTTGGACTGATGATGAATTTTAATGGTCGTCTTTTAACTCTAAAGGTCTAAGTGCTATTTCTGGGTCTGTCACTCCTGATGAGTTCAAACGCATAATGACGTGCACCACGTCAAAAGAAGCATGGGATATTTTGCAACTTACCCATGAAGGAACAAATGCTGTTAAAGAGTCAAAATTGCAAAATTTAACAACCCAATTTGAAACCATCACCATGCATGAAAATGAATGTTTTGATGAATTTTATGCTAGGCTCTCTGACATTGTTAATACTAGCTATAATCTTGGTGAACATATTCCAAATGCTAGGGTTGTTAAAAAGATTCTTCGTTCCCTTCCTAAGCGCTTTATACCTAAAGTCACTGTGCTGAATTCCTTGGGTAATTTAAATACTCTAAAATTGGAAGAACTGGTAGGAGATTTACAAACTTATGAAATAGACATGTTTCCTAAATCTGCCAAGCCAAAAGATAAGGGGATTGCCCTTAAAGCCCAAGAGAGAAAAAGTGAGGGGTCGGCAAGAAAGAGAGTCGAGTCGTCTAGAAAGATAGAAACTTCTGATTCTGAATGTGAGTTTGACCTAGATGATTTGGCACTTTTTGCTAAAAACTTCAAGAAAATTCTGAAATTTAAGAAAAATGGGAATTTCAAAGATAAAAAGAATTTTCAGAAAAATAAGTTTGAAAAGAAAGACTTTAAAGAACCCCCTAAAGACAGTGAGAGGTGTTTTGAGTGCGACGGTAAGGGACACAGAGCGTTTGAGTGTGCCACTCGTCTGAATAGGGAAAAGGGTAAAGCTGTCCTAAACGCTACCCTTAGTGACGACAGTGAGGTCGAGTCGGTGGACTCGGGAGATGAGTCACCGCATGAGCGTAACTTCACCGCGTTCATGGCTAGTCATGTGAGTACTCCTAGTGCATCTCACGACGATGAAGATGCTACTTCACAGGGACACCTCGACAGCGAGAGCGAAGAAGAGTTAGGAAAGATGAGAGAGAGAGAGTCCTCCACCTGCACCGCTATGAAAGAGAGAGAGTCTGCCTGGGTTAGTAAAGAAAATTTGCTTAAAGAGAGAGAGTGCAGCTTTGATAAAGAGAAAGCGGACTTGACTAAACAAGTGGCTAGTCTTACGAGTGAGCTCCATTCCTCCCTGGAGACTCGAAAGAAACTTGAATCCCTTGTTGCTCAGCTTACTCATGACGTTGAGAGAGCTAGGAAAGTCAAGGTACAAATCGAGGACAGATCTGGGAAGATGGGAAAGATGCTCCTCGGTCCCGCTTTAGGTTTTGGTGACCGGCATGGAATAGGTTTTGATGGTGCCTCCACGTCTCAAATTGCACCCGGACCAATTCCTGAGTTTACTACGACTCCTTATGGCCGTCATAAAAAACCAAGAAGGAGAGTTCGACCAAGAAAAGCAAACCAAGGTTCTCCTAATATTGTGCCCTTTTGCTCCCATTGCAAAAGAAATGGACACCTTAGGGATGATTGCTATAAGTTGGGTCGGACACGACGTACGGTTGCTCCACCACTTCAGACTGATGAGTTTGCCAGTCTGAGAGAGCGTGTTGAGTTTCTAGCCGCCACATCACAGAGCTTGATGGAGGAAATCCGACGGATGACCTTACCATCAATGAATGCGCCCCGCATTCCGGCTAAAACCAACAACAACAAGGGAATACTAAAAGGTACCTACTCTTGGGTTCCTAAGAAAGAGAAAAAGG
This sequence comes from Sambucus nigra, assembly GCA_949130495.1. Taxonomy (NCBI): domain Eukaryota; kingdom Viridiplantae; phylum Streptophyta; class Magnoliopsida; order Dipsacales; family Adoxaceae; genus Sambucus; species Sambucus nigra. The sequence continues at coordinate 804,324,249 of OX422208.1, forward strand.
CCCTTGTTGTCCATGTCGCTCTCAAAGCCCATAATACCTCACAGTGGTATTTTGACAGTGGTTGCTCCAGACATATGACAGGTGATACCTCATATTTTACCCATCTTGAGGATTATAATGATGGGAGAGTCACCTTTGGAGATGGTAGCAAATCTAGCATAGTAGGACGAGGTACAGTAGAGTTACCAGGATTTCCAAAGCTAGAGAACGTGCTGTACGTCAAAGGTTTGAAAGCAAACCTTATTAGCATCAGCCAGCTGTACGACGATGACTTTGCAGTGAAGTTTGACCGGAAAACTTGTAAGGTCTATGATCAAGCCGGTAAACTATTAGTGCAAGGGGTGAGGACAGAAGATAACTGTTATGGGACTGAGCCCAAATCCTCACTTGTCTGCAACAGCGCCACGATCACTCCTATGGATCTGTGGCACCAACGTCTAGGTCATGTGAACGTCAGAGACTTATCTCGTTTAGTCAAAAAGGACCTAGTACGTGGCTTACCTTCACTTGGAAAGCCAACTTCCATGATTTGTGGACCCTGTCAGTTGGGAAAACAAATCCGTAGCCCGCATAGGAAGTTGAATTCCATTACCACCTCCCGTGCTCTTGAGTTGATTCACATGGATCTTATGGGTCCTACTCGCACGGAGAGTCTAGGTGGTAAGAGATACATTCTCGTGATGGTAGACGATTTCTCCAGATACTCCATTGTAGGTTTTCTAAGAGAGAAATCTGATGCTGTAGAATTTTTAACGACTAAGTGCCGTGTCCTGCAAAATCAACACGGGGTCACTATTAACAGAATACGTAGTGACAACGGCACTGAATTTAAGGAAGCAAAGGTGGATTTGTACTGTGATAGCCTTGGGATCAAACATGAGTTCTCTGCTGTGAGAACTCCTCAGCAAAATGGGATTGTTGAGAGGAAAAATAGAACGATCCAAGAAATGGCTAGATCTATGCTTCTAGGTCGTAAAATTTCTAGGAGATTTTGGGCAGAGGCAGTGTCTACTGCATGCCACACGGTGAATAGGGTCTATCTGCGTCCACACACACTTAAGACGCCTTATGAATTGTGGACAGGCAAGAAACCCAACCTGGCTTATTTCCGTGTCTTTGGGAGTAAATGCTACATCCTACGGGATAGAGAGCAATTAGGAAAGTTTGACTCCCGGAGCGACGAGGGAATATTGCTAGGATATTCATCGGACAGTAGAGCGTACAGGGTTTTTAACCTGAAGAGCTCTAAGGTTATGGAATCAATAAACGTCACTGTGCAAGATGACGAACCTCCGACGGTTATTGATCCCAACCTTCAGTGTGAGGATGAGAACAATTCTGACAGTGATTTACCTGTTCCTCTCCCACACTCTGTGGACCCTATTCCTGTGTTAGGGGACACACCTGCTTGGGTTCGCAAGAGTCATGACCCTTCTGCCATTGTTGGTGATCCCACTCTAGGGGTCAAGACTCGTGCTCAGCTAGAGAACGTTGTTAGCCATCTTTGCTACACGTCCAAAGTCGAGCCCAAAAATCACAAGGAAGCACTCAAAGATGAACACTGGATATCTGCTATGCAGGATGAGTTGCTTCAGTTTAAGAAGAACAATGTCTGGGAACTTGTCCCCCGACCTAGTGATACTAATGTTATTGGTACCCGGTGGATTTTCAAGAATAAAATGGATGAAAATGGTACCATAATCAGAAATAAGGCTAGGTTGGTCGCTCAAGGCTACACACAGATAGAGGGTGTAGACTTTGGAGAGACATTTGCTCCTGTTGCGAGGCTTGAGTCCGTCCGCTTACTACTCGCCATCGCATGTCATTTGCACTTCAAGGTATATCAGATGGATGTCAAGAGTGCCTTTCTGAATGGCATTCTACAGGAAGAGGTTTATGTGGAACAACCAAAAGGGTTTGAAGACCCTAAGCACCCTGAACACGTCTACTATCTGAGGAAAGCCTTGTATGGTTTGAAGCAAGCACCCCGTGCTTGGTACGAGAGGCTTACTTCCTATCTCTTAGCCCGTGGCTTCAAGAGAGGGGGAGTTGATATGACGTTGTTCGTCAGGAGAGATGACGGTGCTATTTTGGTTGCCCAAGTCTATGTGGACGACATAGTCTTTGGATCCACATGCTCCCAGCATGCTCATCACTTTGAGGAGGAGATGAAAAGTGAGTTTGAGATGAGCATGGTAGGTGAGCTTACATTCTTTCTTGGTCTCCAGGTTCGTCAGCTAGAGGATGGGATGTTCATCTCCCAATCCAAGTATGCTAGAGACCTAGTAAAGAAATTTGGTTTAGACTCCGCTAAGCATGCTCGTACACCTATGAGTACAACTACCAAGCTTAGTAAGGACACTTCAGGCAAGGACGTAGAGCAAACCTTGTATCGGAGTATGATAGGCAGTCTTCTCTACTTGACTGCTAGTCGTCCCGACATTGCCTTTAGTGTTGGAGTCTGTGCGCGTTATCAGGCGTCTCCCAAAGAGTCACACTTACTCGCTCTAAAACGTATTATCAAATACGTGAGTGGGACTCTCTCATACGGTATTTGGTATTCCTTTGATACCGATGACCGTTTGTCCGCCTATTCGGATGCCGATTGGGCTGGGGACGTAGATGGTTGTAGGAGCACTTCTGGTGGGTGTTTCTACTTTGGTTCTGCTCTTGTCTCTTGGTTGAGCAAGAAGCAAAACTCCATCTCTTTGTCCACTGCGGAGGCTGAGTACATCGCCGCCGGGAGTTGTTGCACGCAACTCATGTGGATGAAGCAAATGTTGGAGGATTATGGGATTTCACAGGACACCATGACCATTTCCTGTGATAACACGAGCGCGATACACATATCCCGCAATCCTGTCCAACATTCGCGCACAAAGCACATCAGGTTACGCGAGCACTTTATACGTCAGTTAGTTGAAGAGAAAGTCGTAACCCTGAGTTTTGTTCCTACCGACCGTCAGTTAGCCGATATTTTCACGAAACCTTTAGATGCCCTTAGATTTGAGAGTCTTAGGAAGTCTTTGGGGATTTTCACTGTTGACTGAGGGGTTGGTCTATGTCTAGAATAGGATGTTTCTTCATGATCATATCATATGCTTCCTATTGCTAGTCTGTTTATATGTACCTTAGCTTTGTTGTACAGCTTTTATGTATTTGTTTCTTATTCTTAGAAAAATACAAAAAGATTTTTTTTTGAAAAATTTTGAGAAAAGCACAAAAAGATTTTATTTTGATAAAATTTTTTTTGAAAAATTCAAAAAGAGATTTGCCTTTTATGGATGAGCATTTAAGATAGCCAAGTCACAACTTCCTTCCATATATCCATGTGACTGTTTGATAGAGATTTGAGAGGCTACATCATTTCATCCATGTGCTTAACATTGATTGGAGTCCTTGAGATGTAATTAGTGATATTTCCTACATGCTTGACTCCTATATCCTTTATTGCACACATGCACGGCTATATTTGATTATTGCACTTGTCAATCTCATGTTGGCTTGAGTGTTTCCATCTCAATCCTGTCTATACAATGTATAAAATGCGATAAAACTTGACAAGATTGGATTGCATGTACAAACCGTTTGGTGAGACTGTGCGCATATTTGCATAACGGGGAGGGGCTGCGAAAGTTGATTTTAATCCTTTGCGCAAAAGCCACCGTTAAAAAGGACCTAAAAAATGGAGGAATTGTAATATCCGAGGTCCTAAGAGGTTAAAAGAGCCCGAAAAAATTGAAAGGCAATAAAAAGCAATTCATGCCATAAATGGGCCATTTAGGTTTCACCATCAATTCTCCAAAGTTTGAGAATTTAGTATACCTCTATTCATAATATAAATCTGAGGGAGTTTGGTTGGAGATTGAAAAACGGGTTTGCACTTCCTTGAAAGTCCTGAAAAAGCATAAATCATTTTGGACGTTATTGGTGTAGAAATCACTTTGAGCTTTGATTTGATGATTTGATTGAGTCAATATCTTATACTGTCACTCGTTTACACCAAAGGAAGCATTTGAGTTCATTCGTTAGGACTATCCAATATTCATCGTGCACATATGTCATGTTTGTATGCTTTGATTTTCCTATTGAATTTTGATCACACCCATTCTTTTACGCTTTCACCGACTTGGTTGTTTTATGTTCATTCATGGTGTGATTTTATGCCTTGTGTCACCCCGGTACTTGATTGCTTGATTTATTTCTCTCCTTTGTCTATTTGGGGACATCATAAAAAGGGGGAGAATGAATTATCTGATTATGGGGGAGTTTTGAAATTTGAGGTTCGTCATAAATCTGGTATATATGCATATGTTTATTATCTCATTTCAAACTTGATACGTCACTTGGTATTTGCTTTATCTCATGTGTGTAGGTACATCCTTGATAATCCCATGATACACACCCTGATGAGATAAGAGTGAAGATTCCTGAAGAATTGAAGAACAAACGATGCAGTCTTATTCATATGTATCTTTCCAGTTTTGGGTTCATGGAAGGGTAGATTTGTATAGGAAATTTCATATTTGATAATTCGGATTTTTTATGTTTGTTCCGGCATAGACATAGGGGGAGATTTGTAAGGACAATTTGTCCATCTTTATGTATATGTTATGTCATACGCCGTTACAAGATTGTTGGTTGAAAAGATCACATCGTCATCAACAAAATCCGAAGATCAAAAGAAGAAAGAATTTGGGAATCAGACCTGGCCGGACCGATCCGGTCCAGAAAAAGAACCGATCCGGTTTACCGGACCGATCCGACCATCTACCGGACCGATCCGTTTTGTCAGACTCCAGTAGCCACCGGATCCATAGCGAACCGATGAAGGCAAAAGTCCCGGACCGATCCGATGTCAACCAGACCGATCCGGTTTCAGAAAAAGAACCGATCCGACTTACCCGGACCGATCCGCCTAATCGACCGGACCGATCCGGCGAGGATAATTACTGCCAGATCGTGCAGCAGATTTTTTAGGGTTTCGATCCCTTATTTAAACCACGATCAGCAGTTGGTTTTCTTAAGACTTTCCCACGATTATCAGAGCATATCAACCCTAAAGTCTTCACCTATTGAGTCCTATGATTCTAGGTTTTTAGATTCACACATCTTCCATATCTATGTGAATCAAAGTTTGGTAACCCAAGAACACCATTACTGTTGTTCAACCCTTTGTGAAGTGGACCGTTTCTTCCTCTTCATTGCAGCCCTACTGGACAGGGATAGTTCCAGCCGCAAGCCCTTCTGGAAAGGGATTTTCTTCCAGCCGCGACTACAGAATCCGATACCCGAGGGTAATTCTTAGTCAATCTGTATTTCATTGTAATCCGATTGTAAACCGTATTTTACAAATTATAGTGATATACAAATGGTTTTGCCCCTGTGGGGGATTTTTCCTTAAACTTTGTGTGTTGAATATCTTGTGCATGATTTCATATTGTTTCAATCACACCTAGTTGCATGCTTAGGGTTAATTTGGGTTAAAATTGGTGTTTATTATATTATTTCTTATTTGAACGCAAGCGCCAACTCTTTCAAACTTTGAGTTAACAATTAACTCGGATTGATTTAAAAACTCGCAAAAAGTGATAGGCTCGAATCTCACCGGGTTTATTAATCTCTACACTTATTCGTTAAGTCGTCAATTTTTGCTTAATTTCCATCTTTGGTCAATTTCGGCTTTGTGTATTTGAATTTTACAACTTGAGACTTCAATCCGACTTTTAATGATATTTTTGAAAAATTTTAATTCCAATTTTTATTTATTTTGAACAAAAATATTTTTGGATTTTTCAAAATTTTATGATTTTTTTGAGATTTTCTGGGCATTTTTGAAAATTTGTGATGTTTTAGAAATACGCACTTGTGACCCCCCCTAACTTAGACTTTTGCATTGTCTTCAAGCAAAAAGGACGAAAATCTAACTCAAAGCGAATTAAAAGTGCGGAAAAATAAAACAAACAAATATTGAAAATGCAAGATTTGATAATAACAATGGGGAAGCATGTGTTACATAAGAGATGGGAGATCAACTATTAGCAATTTTAAGCCACTTGCAACAACTAACATCCAAAAAAATACATCAAAACAATCATGGGTTCATTGTGGAGGCGGATGTGAGGACCCGGGTGCGTTGGGATCATACGGGTCATAAAAGAAGGGGGGTCCGCCGAAGTTGAGTTGGTGAAGGTGGGCTTGGAGTTGGTACATCATACTTGTTTCCCTCCAGTAAGCCGCTTGATCTTAATTGTATTGGTTGATGAACCCGTCAAGGCGGGATTCGACCATCGAAAGGCGTTGCTCAAAATTTTCCCCCCGGGGCTCGAAATTAGAATCCTCCTCTTCATCCTCATACTCCTCTTCTTCATCTTCCACGTCCATCATCGGGGAATCATGTTCTTCGTCCCTCGCACACTCATCGATAATGGAACGGTCGGGGTGAGCCACACGCATTTGGCGTTCGCTTCGAGTGGTGGAGGTGCCTCCAATGGGGCGGGGGATTCGAATTTGCTGCCCCGGGTCATCCACCCCGTCATCCATCAAGAGTTTCATAATGAAACGGGCGTAAGGGAGTGCGACTTTGCCCCATTCGTCGTAGGCGGCATTGATGATATCGACGTAGAAAAGTTGGGTGAGAGTGATTGTTCTCTCGGGGTCTAGAAAGTGGTAGAGGAAATTTTCATGACGTAACCGGACCACCGAGTCATTGGTGGTTTGGTGGATGGCTCCATAAGCAATGAGGTGCGTGAATCGCACCGTAGCCGCTAGACCTCCTATGGGAAAAGACTCCCGCACCCATTCCTCCTCGGGTGCCATACGAGCAATGCATTCTTCTTTTGTGTGGGGGACACCATTTGTGGGGTATTGGAATGGCACGGGGAGGACCACCCCTTTAGCACGCATTTTTCGCGCTATGATGGCCGCTGAAAAAGGAATCTGTACACCATCAAGGTATGCCTTGTGAAGCGTAGAAGATTTGCGAACCAGGGTCGCATAAAACTAGCGGATGGTTGTTTCAAACACGTGAGTGCTCGTTGGAGAGAGGAAATAGCACCACCCTCGGAGATCGAATAGGGCGGTGACATCGCCCGAAAGTTGTTCCCAATTAACGAAACGCTCGATGTGGATTGGGCGTGTGACCGAGAAGTATTGCTCGGCCCAATGGAGTTCTTGGACGCTTCTAAATGCCCCTTCACCCTCGTCGTCAAGGACGGTGGTATCATCATATTTCTTGGGGCGGAAATTTACTCGGCGAGGACGCGGCATGATGATGGAAAGAGAGAGGTAAAGGTAAAGGATATGGTGTGGAGGAGAGGGAGAGGGAGAGGGAATTTCTGGTGTGAGAAATGGAGGAGGCGTGGGGACTAATTTATAGGTGTGGAGGGGGGGTTTTGGTGGGAAATTTGAGTGGGGTTGGAGGGAAGGGAAGGAGGGAATGTATTTGGATGGAAGTTGCAAAGGGGGGAGATTTTTGGAGGGAAGAAAACGAAGGGGAATGAATGGAGGGGAAAGAGGAGGGAAAATGATGAATTTGGAAATAAGGGGGGAGGAATCTGCCAGGTACCCCGAACCAGTTCGAAGGTACCGCGAACCGATACGCCCCCCGAACCAATTTTGCCTGGGGTTCGGGAAACGGTGCTCGTTTGTTTGCTTGGGTTCTCTCATCTCTAAAATTCTAAGTGTGCCCTCATGCTCTTTCTTTTGCGTAATGCCCCTAAAGACATCCTAGACCCTCGGGCTCCCTAAAAATTACTCAAACACACCCTCTTAATGCGTGCAAGCTCTCTCAAAGTGCGTGCTAACCGGTCCCTCTCGTGAACCATGCTCCGAACTCCTAACTAACCTACTCACACATGACTACTATACACAAGAACTCACCCCATACGCGTGGGGGGTGAGACGACCTCACTTTAACAGCTCACTCTACCCCGGTCCGACAACCAGATGGTGTCGACTTCTTCCACACACGCCTCAAGATATGTCTTTAGGCGTTGTTCATTCACTTTGAATGTATTTCCCCCTTTTAAATCGTCTAATTCAACAGCTCCATGAGGGAAAACATTCTTCACAACAAACGACCCAGACCATCGTGACCGCAATTTGCCCGAAAAGAGATGAAGCCTAGAGTTATAAAGAAGCACTTTTTTCCCGGGATGAAACTCTTTGCGTCGAATGATGCTATCATGAGCGAGTTTCATCCTTTCTTTGGAAATTTTAGCATTCTCATACGCCTCATTACGTATCTCTTCTAACTCATTTATTTGAAGCTTGCGAGCTTCACCAGCCTTATCCATGGCATAGTTTAACTCCTTAATTGCCCAATACGCCTTGTGCTCTAACTCTACGGGAAGATGGCAAGGTTTACCATACACAAAGCGTAAAGGGGACATGCCGAGTGGATTTTATATGTGGTGCGATAGGCCCATAACGAATCGTTCAATCTAAGTGACCAATCTTTCCGGGTAGGATTGACGGTCTTTTCAAGAATGTTCTTGATTTCTCGATTTGCTAGTTCAGCTTGCCCATTCGTTTGCGGGTGATAAGTCGTTCCAACCTTGTGAACGACACCATACTTTCTCATTAGCTTCTCGAATGGCCTATTACAAAAATGCGTGCCATTATCGCTGATTATCGCTTTCGATGCACCGAAGCGGGAAAGTATGTGTTCCTGCAGGAACTTTATCACAACTTTGTTGTCATTCGTCTTGGTAGATATATATTCCACCCATTTAAAAACATAATCTACCGTGACAAGGATGTATAGGAAACCATAGGATGGGGGGAAGGGACCCATGAAGTCAATACCCCAATAGTCGAATATCTCAATGATGAGTATGGGGGTAAGAGGCATCATGTCTCATCGACTAATGGCTCCCATCCGTTGGCACCTATTGTAAGATTTGCAATCATCGTTTACATCCCGAAATATTGTGGGCCAATAGAGGTCGCAATGCAGAATTTTAGCGGCCGTCTTTTTCGTCGAAAAGTGGCCTCCACAAGCTTTTGAATGACAAAACTGGATGACATTGGGAATATCGCCATCCGGTACACATCGTCAGATGATTTGGTCGGCACAATATTTGAAGAGGAAGGGATCATCGTAGAAGAACATGCGCGACCAAGTAATAAACCTCTTCTTGTCTTGTAGTGTCCAATCGGGAGGGAAGGCTCCCGTGACAAGGTAATTCACTATGTCCACAAACCAGGGCAAAGAAGAGGTAGAAAAAAGTTGCTCATCCGAAAAATATTCCTCTATGAGTATGTGATCACTAGGTACGTCGGACGAAAGCTGAGATAAGTGGTCGACAATGACGTTTTTTACTCCTTTCTTATCTTTGATGGAGAGATGGAACTCTTCTAGGAGTAGGATCCACCTTATGAGATGCAGCTTTGCATCTTTCTTCGCAAGTAGGTATTTTAATGCCGCGTGGTCGGTGAAACAAATAATAGGAGAACCGATAAGGTATGACCGGAATTTATCAAGGGAAAAAACTACCTCTAGAAACTCCCTCTCCGTGGTAGAATAGTTGAGTTGTGGTCCGGTAAGAGTTCGGCTAGCGTAGTAGATGACATGAGCTTGCTTATCTTGTCTTTGGCCTAAAACATCCCCGATTGCATAATCGCTAGCATCGCACATAAGTTCGAATGGTAAGAACCATTCCGAAACTTGCATGATGGGAGCGGACACAAGCATATTTTTCAATTTTTTAAAAGAGCTTTGGCATTCTTCCGTCCACTCGAATGGGGTTTCCTTCATGAGTAGGTTTCTTAAGGGTCTAGCGATAACGCTAAAGTCCTTAATGAACCTTCGATAAAATCCCATGTGGCCCAAGAAAGAGCGCACGTCCTTGAGCGATTTTGGTGGGGGGAGATCAGCAATGACATCATTTTTTCCCTATCAACTTCTATCCCTTTGGATGACACTGTGTGGCTAAGAACTATTCCCTCGATGACCATGAAATGGCATTTTTCCCAATTCAGCACCAAGTTCTTTTCCACACACCGGGCAAGTACTTTTTCCAGTTTTTCTAGACAGTGATCGAAAGAGGTGCCAAAAATGCTGAAATCATCCATGAACACTTCGAGTCCTCTTTCGACCATGTCGCTAAATAAGCTCAGCATGCACCTTTGAAAGGTCGGGGGTGCATTACACAAGCCGAATGGCATACGTTTGTAGGCAAACGTACCAAAAGGTCAAGTGAAGGTCATTTTCTCCTGGTCAAGTACATCTACCTCAATTTGGTTATATCTGGAATAACCATCAAGGAATCAATAGTAAGGGTGGCCTGCTACTCTCTCAAGCATTTGATCGATAAATGGCAAGGGACAATGATCTTTCCTAGTTCCCGCATTGAGTTTCCGAGAATCAATGCAAACGCGCCACCCGATGGTGGTACGTTGGGGAACTAACTCTCCCTTGGCATTCTCAATCACTGTCATACCCGACTTCTACGGGACGACTTGAATAGGTCTCACCCACTTGCTATTCGAGATTGGGTAGATAATCCCGACATCCAATAGCTTGATAATCTCGGTTCTCACTACTTCTTTCATATTGGGATTTAGCCTTCTTTGAATTTCTCTGGAGGGCTTGACATCCTCTTCGAGATGGATCTTGTGAGTGCAAATCAAAGGACTTATTCCCTTCAAATCAGCGATGCACCAACCAAAATTACTTGGGTGCTTTCTCATAAGTTTCAACAATTTACCCTCCTGCTCTTCGTCTAGGCTAGAGGAGACAATAACAGGAAATGTCTCATCCTCTCCTAGGTATGCATATTTAATATTGGAGGGAAGTTTCTTCAATTCAAGGGTTGGAAATTTTTCATCGGAGGGAACCATGGGTGTACCCCTCATGGTAACTCCTCGAATCTAGAAACCTAATTAACATCTCTCGCGTCCTCGTCCGACGCTCTCTCATCGAGCAACTCTCTTAACTCCTCAATCTCCCTCTCGTAGTCGGTATACGTCCCCTAAATATAGTGGTTCGACATAAATAGGATCCTAAGGCATCTCCACAATAATTCTCCTCAAAGTACTCCTCTACTATCTCATCTATGAAGCACACCGCATAAAGATCATCTTCTTCCCCCGTAGGTTGGGCTATGTGGAAGATGTTGGTCTCTAAGGTCATGTTCCCAAAGGTGAGTTGCATTCGCCCATTTCGAGTATTGATGATTGCATTAGTCGTAGCTAAGAACGGGCGTCCAAGGATGATGGGAACATGGTTGCTCGAGGTGAAGGAGGGATCCGTGTCCCAAATGACAAAGTCCACTGGGAAGTAGAAAGTGTCAACTTGGACGATCACGTCCTCGACTATACCTCTTGGAATTTTCACTGTTCGATCCGCTAATTGGATATTGACCTTTGTGGGCTTGAGGTATCCCAAATCAAGTTGCATATAGATGGAATAAGGGAGGATATTGACACTTGCTCCCAAGTCAAGTAAGGCCTTCTCGATTTTGTTTTCTTTAATGATGCAGGAAATGGTGGGTGCACCAGGATCTTTGAATTTAAGCAGGAGATCATTTAGTAGAATGGAGCTCACGTTCTGTGCAAGAAAGACATTATTTTTTACCTTTATCTTACTCTTTACCTTCAACAAGTATTTGATGACTTTTGCATAAGATGGAATTTGATTAATGGCATTAAGGAAAGGTAAGTTCATCTTTTCTTGCTTTAGTACTTCTAGCACGTCCTCACGTGAGTTTCCTTTATGGGAGGGAATCAACCTTTGAGGAAATGGTGCCGCGGAGGGTGGTTTCACTATTACCTCGGGCTCACTAGTGTCTTCTTTGTCACTCTGATTCAAGAGGACATCTTCGGCCTCTTTCGTGCCGAGCGAAATCTCCATGTCTTTCATTGTGTCATGTGGGGGAGGTGATAAATCAATGACTCTCCCACTACAAAGAGTGGTCACAGCTTGGCATTGCTTAAGATGATCAGTAGAAGTGGAGCTAACACTAGTTTGACCTTGGGGAGGTCTTTGGCCCTGGGAGGAAACTTGTCCTTCTCTTGGACGCTCAACGAGGATTGTATCTTTGACAGATTTGAATTTATGTCGTTGATCAGGTGATCATATTTAGCGTTGGTTGCAGTCTGACTAGTGATAAATTAATTCATAGTATCCTCGAGAGTTCTCCGCGGTGGAGGGATATACGCTTCTTGAGGTGGTGGCGCTTACATATGTCCTTGCATGTGTGGAGCTTGTTGAAAGTGTTATGGTGGAGGAGGGACAACATGTGAAGGAGGGTTCATTGCGGCATGTTGTTGACCATAGCTAAAATAAGGATGGTTATTCCATAAAGGGTTGTATGAATTCCCGTGCGGTGCACCGAAATTACCCTTAAATCCTCCTATACCACTAACTTGATCCTGAAGCTTTACTTTGTAGGCGGGTATAGTCGGGCATTCCTCAGTTGAATGACCCGCCTCACAAATCGCACACACCTTCTCGACGGGGTTTGGTATGGATCCAGCTAGTCATTTTCTATATATATCGTATAGGTCTCGAAATCCTTTCTCAAGGGTATCCAATCGACTGTCCGTCATAGAATTCTTATCTACGTGAAATAGGTCGGACGCCAACGGAGTGGTGGTCACTTGACGATTTCGATTTTGAGCATTAGGATCAGAAGTATGTGAGGATTGGGTAGTTTCGATGACATACCTCAAGTGAATCTCAGCATCGTGGGCATCTAAATAGACAAACGTACCACTTCCCATGGTTTTAACAACTTGCTTGAAGTTAAGGTTCAGCCCATTATAGAGAAAAGAAATAATTTGTGCTGCATCAAATCCATGATGTGGACATGAAGTAACCAACTCATTGAAATGCTTGTAATATTGATGAAATGTCTAATTTTCAGATTGTCTGAACGCTTGAATTTGAGCCTTTATGGAGATTGTTCGATGTGGAGGGAATAATTTCTTGAGAAATCTAGATTACAACTCGTTCCAAGATGGAATCGAGCTTGGAGGTAGAGACCATAGCCAGGTCTTAGCTTTATCTTTGAGCGAAAAGGGGAAGAGTTTGAGGCGGATCACCTCTTGTGTGAAAGTTTTATCATTGAGGGTATCACACACATCCTCAAATTCCCTGATATGGAGATATGGCTTTTCAGAATCCATACCATGATAATGGGGTAACATCTGGATCATCCCATTTTTAAAACTAAATTTCCCGGAATTATACGGGAGTATAATGCATCCCAGAGTGACAGTGCGCTCAGGATATAAGATTTCTCTCAGCGGGCGGTATGGGGCCTCTTCCTCACCGGTGGCTGCACTACTGTGTTACGACATCTCTCTCTCTCTCTCTCTTAATGACTCGGTGCTCTCACTTGGTTTGCTCGAAGTGTGCTCGGAGGTGTGTCCTAAGAAGGAAAACGGAGTGTTATTGGAGATTGAGTGTGCCGGTGTGGGAGGTGGTATCCAGAACTATGGGGCGTTTGGAGTGTGAGGGCTATCGGGGTTGTACTCAACGATTGGATTTTCGTGAATCATGGTTGGAGTATTATGGGGTGTGGGAGTGAGTTCAGAATTTTGCATTAAAAAGCTTATGAGAGATGGTGGTGAATCTTTTTGTGTTTTTTTTTTGTTTTTTTATGTTTTTGGATTTTTTTGAAATTTTTGGTCAAAGTTTTAGATTGACCCGATCTAATCCTAAGTCTACCTAGATCCCCGGTAACGGCGCCAAAAACTTGACGCGACTCAGAATGTGTCTCTAATGTGCATTCACTCTAGGCTCAAGTGCAAGCCTGTGGCGTTAGTAATAAACCAGGTAAGTCGGGATCGTATCCACAGGGAACTAAGACAACGAAGTTGTAACGATGGGAAAAGATGGAGGAATCCTAACTTTGACTCTAAAAAGAAAGGGAAAATGGTTTGGTTTTGAGAATTGACTACACTAAGTGTAATTATGAAATTATGAAAAGATGCAGTTATACTAAATTACCTAAAATACTGATGAAAGATGATTTTAAAACTTTTGAACTAAGTGATGAGAAAAATAGGACGGGAATACAATCCCCCAACCCTAGTGTATTGCAGGTATAATACTAATCGTGAATTTAACTGATTAATCTTAACCCATAATTTAGTACCCCCAAGCATTACGTATACGAGGTTCAAGCCCGTGTCATACTTAATCTGAGGACGAGTAAATCGGTATCGCGATAGTGACACTCGAATTGCATTCTAAATCATCTCGGTTACCCAGAGGCAAACGAGATATAAAGATTTACAATTATTGTGTTCCTACGCAATACGGTCATAATCAATCAATAAATTCAGAGGATAAATGTTACACACACGCAATTAACACATCAAGTTAGGTTCATGCATCCCGACCTTTTAAACCTAGCTGAACATATTTAACTGAAGGATGCATGAAATAGTAACGTTGCATGTGAAAGGACTCATGATGAAACTAGATTGAAATATGTAACTAAGTGTTATGAACACAGAAATTGATTCAAATCACGCAAGAAAAATTACCATGCAAGAATAATAATCATAAGAATGAAACTTGGATTACAACTTGAAAACTAACCCGAAATTTTAGCAATCTTGCAGCAATTAATTCAACTTATGTTCCTAGATGATCTTCTCCTTTTCTCTTTACCAAAACTAAGAAAACTATTCAGAACCGCCATTCCTAGGCCACTAAGTACGTCCAAATCTGTTTTTGAAGGAGTTTTAACATCATGGGATTCTTTGGACCAATCAGAATAAAGGAATAAATTCGCGCTTCAGGACCCCGAATCGGTTCGCATGTCCTCCGAACCGGTTCGTCCCCAAACCGGTTCGACATTGGGTTCGGGAAATTTCGCTGGCTTGGGTGCCTTTTTATTTCATTCTAACACTTGGAATTTTTTCTTGTTTTCTTCCTTTCTTCCTTGGATTTTTCTTCAACTTCAATTGGTCATAACTCAGCAACCGTAACTCGTATTTGGGTTTCGTTTCTTTCAGTGTTCTCATTGTTCCAATCTTTTCAACTTTCTAGTTGACTCCTCCTCCGGGATCTGGATGTAGTATTACCAAAATGCCCTTGAACTTTCCTTCCTAACCTTTCTTTTATCGTTTCGCTTTCTCTTTTGCACCTCTAGCATAATTAACCTCTAAAACAAATAGGAGAAACACAAAAAATGAAATACTTGCCAACGAAGGTTAGTAGCATAATTGTGTGTTAAATCCATATCGGTTGCATCACTCGGGTTCACAAATGTACCAAAATTAGGGGAATAAATATACAATATTTATGCCCAATCAAGGCCCTAGTATATTTGGCCAACCTCGGAAACTAACACTGATAAGTGGTCAGTATGACAAGATCCGTCCACATGACCGATGAATTGGCACAAGCAACGGTAGATCCTAAGTCAGGACAACTCAATTTTGTCCTCCCGGTATCTAGCAACTCAATTTTAGGTTGACATGATCCGACCTCGTAACCATATGACTAAATGATGTCAGTCCCTATCTTAAAAATCTAGTAAAACGTCTCTAGTTTACTAGCGCCAACCATACAACAACAAATACTAGAAGATTGAACATATTCTATAATATTAACTTATGAATATATTTTTCTAACAACATTTTATTACGAGTGAAGGCTAATAGTTTGACCGAGAAAAATAACTTGCATAACGTAAAAAAATGAGTAACACATGCATTCATGTAGATAAGAAAATTGAATAATATTTTATTTCAAAATTGAGCAACCAAAATGGTAGATGTTCATTACAAAACACCAAATTGCAAATCAAAAGAGCTTCATAAAGGTATAAGTTCAGAAGTCCTTAAGCCACGAGAGAATTTTAAGTTTTGGGGATGACTTGAGGAGAATTGATAGTAGTAACATCAGTTATATCAGGGTCCTGAGCTACCTTTGGAGCTATGAAAATATTGGTCTCCTCAGTAATGGTCTGATTAGCTTGACCAATCTCATCATCTTATGTAATAGGCTCATCCACCTCTATTTGGTCTCAACTATCAAAGTTATGGCTTCCTCATTGTCGCCTTGCCATTTGTCAACGACATCTTCTACATAGGGGTAATTTTTCATAACCCTCTTTTTTGAGTTTTTCATATACCTCAAGGAATAAGGTTACGGTCTCCATGTTTTAATCAATAAAAAATTTAAACATAGCAACCCCAGTTTTCTCATTCTTAATCAGAGCCTCATTATTCTTAACAAGCTCTTGATTGGACTTAGTAAGCTCTTGATTAGACTTGGTGATATATTCATTGGTGTTCTTAAGCTCCTCTTCAAAACTTCAAAGCTTTATGGCATAAGTTCCACCATAGTCCTTTAATTTGTTATGTTTCACATCTACCTTACTAAGAGCCAACATTTTTGCAACAACCCGATCGTCTCTCTACTGAGGCTCACCGCAGGTCTTCTATAGCTCATCGACAGACAGTTTGAAATCATCCTTTAGCTTCAAGTTCTGTTGAGTGAGTGCCTCAATGGTCTCACTCTTCTCCTCGAAGGAGTGATGATTTTTCACTACTTGCTCTTTAAGGATGGTAGCAACCATTACACCCTGAAAAAAATAATGGGATCAATAAGTGAAAATTTATTTAACATAGGTAGACGATCATAAACTTCAAAAACTTACGAGAAATCGTGGATGTTTAACTAATATCCATATATCATAAGGGTCAAAGCTCCCCAAAAATTCAAAGTTTGGACAACGCCCATAGTATCTGATCACGTCCGAAACATTGTTCAAAAATTTAAAGATAGAGTATGGATATAGGATCAAACTTAAAATCCTCTACATTTCCATAGCGGGAGGACAACCTCGCTCCACATGCGAGCCGATGAGAAGGACACCCTCTGTCAACTCACCACCCTTAGGAGTTCGGTATTACCTTGGGTAGTGGGGTCCTCTAGAGGCCTTTTGTCCCCTGTAACTGGATGATTACTAGGCATAGGAGTTTTACCTTTGGACTTATCTCTAGCACTGACATTAACATCAACCTTCATTTGACCATTAATCTTGGCCTGTTTTCTATCCTCAACTTCGTCTTTTGTTTGAGCTTCATCTTCCTTTTCAACCTTAGACTCAGCATCGACTTTTCTCTTCACCTCCTACTCAAGATTATTATGAAGAAAAACCCTCCATGGCACTACAATCAACCTGATGATGTTCCATCCTGTAAGAAGGTTCAGCGACAAGACCTGAGGTAGTAGAACTAGAAGTTTTTGGAAAATTTTCAATAGTTTTCCAGATTATAATGCATAATGGAGGAAGATATGATATAGCTAGAGAAAATTAATTACCTTCTTCGACCTCAGCCTCAACCCTGGATCGATTTCAACTACACCTTCTACTACTAATGGTTGTCGAGGAGGAACAACACCAGGGGAAGTGAAATACCCAAGCTTAATGAACTTAGGAAGAGAACAAATGGCCTTGAATTCAGGGGCATTGGGCACACAAGATCTCCACACTATATCTTTTTATATAGAAGGAAAGTCAGGCGCATGCTTAAAGGAAACGGTTAGACAAAAGTGTTAAAATAAAATTATTCCAAAGAAATTATAAAGCAACTGAAGGAAAAATGTTTACCAATTTTGTTTGGCCCACACCACTCATGAGGAATACTACAAGATGGACCCTTCTCGTGTGTGCAGAACTCCCATTCACCTTTCAAGAAAACAAACTGATTTTCCAACTATGATTGTTAGTTTAAACAACCTTCACCATCTTAAAATATGACCTCTTGGGAGTATAGTAAAAGCACCCAATACTATTGGCATTGTCCTTGAAGCCATGTGCAAACCTAAATATATCTCTCGTAAGGTCAAAGCCACTGAATGACTACCAAAACACCATTGCCCTAGAATTTTTCTATAGACATTTTGGGGAAGTTGGGTAAAAGAAATACCATAGCCCTTTTAAATTGACCTTTTAATAGGGTTTAGGGATAGAAAAACATAGGCTTGGAGGTCCAACATGGTGAATCAAACCGATCATAAATGCTATCATCATAATCAGACAGCCTCATCATGATATTAAAGGGGATGTTATACCAATCTCTCAGGTTATCTAACTCATCCTCAAGGATGTCATAGGCGTTCCATTGGCTTCAGTGGCAGGGTCATAATAATTTGATGAGCCCCCAAAAGTACTCCCCTTGGAAGGAGGCACAACTATTGGTGAATTTAAAGGCTGAGGTGTGTCCCTATACATAACCTCTACTTTAGACGACACAATATTGACAACATGAGCTTTGATATTGGAATCATCATAGTTTCTACCACTAGGTTGGTGGTCGACTTCTTCAACAACCATATGTAATACAAAATCAAGCCCATTGTACTCTATATCTGGGAGTTGGCGAGTAGACCCAACAAAATAAGGAACCTTATGGGTGAACCTTGCATAACATGGGTTGTCTCTAGGAAGAATGGTTTAAAAAGGGAATGATTTCCTAAATTCATTAAAATTGGGGCAAATAAACTCAAGATCATGAATTTGTTTCTACGTTCTCTTAACCCAAGAGTTTCACTCATGAAGGGTTGGGTCTAGACATAAACTAAGGTTTGGGGGTTATTTGGCTACAAAAGTAAAAATATTGGGCAAAAAAACCTAGAATACCTAAAATCCCTAAACATATGAAATCTTAGGGTAACCAACTCAATGGCCATGTATAGGGTTATCTATGTAACAAAAAGTCAAATTAGCTAGAACAATCAACAAATAATAAAAATCATAGAATTTAAAGTATTTGCAGAGAAAAACCTAAAAGGCTTAAATGTGTGAGTAAGTGTACCTGGAACCCTAAAGACTGCAAAAGACGACTCGAAAACACTCAAGATCAAGAAACAAATGATCGAAAACCAATATATAAATCGAAAAAGAGCTTTTAGAAAAATAGTCAGTAGGAGAAAGCAGAAACAGTGAAGAATTAGACGGAGAAAATGAAGTTAGAACTCAGAAAGGCTTTACTTTCAATAGAAATATATCACGCAAACGTTTGTGGGTGAAGAAAGGCGAAATAGTGTTTGATTGGTCTTTTATAGTTATCTAAAGTGGTAATAATTTTTTTTAAAAAGGTTGATCGAGTGTGTAATTCTACTATATATGCTTTGTAAAACCATATTGTGGTGACAAAAATTTCAACACCAATAATTTATGAAAAGAAAATAAGCACCAGAATAAAAGAAATAGCAGCAATCACACAACACAAGAATATACGTGGTTCGGCATATTGCCTACGTTCACGGAGAGGTCTATTGTTTTTATTTAGTATCTCTCAAACTGGTTTCCTCACATGTCATATGCCCTGGGCCAGCAGTACAATATATATGTAGTTAAGAGAATGTGTTTGTAACCAACACGTTGGCCTTATATCCGTTGAATATCTATCTGGGATTCTGGGGATAAACTCGATCATATCTTTCTTTCTAACTGTTATCCGAGGCTCATAATTTGGGCTAGATACCTGACTTATTAGTTGGGCTTAATTGACTACTCTTATGGTCTTGGTCGACAGTAGGAACCCACAATTGCCCTTAAACTTTTTGGGGCCATAATTTGGGCTCATAAATTTTAAATAGCGTCTTTTGGTCCCCTTATAATGGCACTATTGTAGTTTATCAAAATGATAAGGGTGTGAATCATCGTTTAGCAGGAAGTTTGAGTGGCAAATATCCTTCGATCAAAGTTCACTATCATTGAGGATTTTAAACCGAGATTTTGGATGATTTTCAGCATCACTTCAACTTCTTGCTTCTCTCACTTTCAATTCATCTCTTACTCTTTAATTGATTCTATAATGTGTTTTTCCTCTGATGTTTTTTTTCTTTTTCAGCAAAGTACAAGAACCAGGAGCCTGCTCTCCACAAGATCCGTGCTGCTGAGTTGCTCAAGGCCTATAATATAAGAGATTCTATTATGGAGGGTTAACATCCAAGTTCGGCTCCTTTCTTGTTGGAATATAAGAACACCAACTCTAGCTTCATCCCCCATCAAGTTGACTATATTCCTCACCTTGATATTCCAGAAGAGGAGGATGAGGAAAAAGGTGTTCTTGAACCTATCGAGATAGACAAGGAGGAGGAGAGCATCTTAGAGTCTGTTACTACTAGAGGTGAGGCAGGATATGGTAAGGAGGAATCTAGAGAAGAGGAGTCTGGTAGAGAAAGGTCTAGCCAGAAAGGTTCTGGTTTAGGTAGTTCCGGGTCGGAGAGTTCCAGCGAGGAAGATATGGCTCCCCCAAGAAGGAAGAACTTGATTATCGATGATGATGATGATGATGATGATGATGATGATGATGATGATGATAATGTTTTATTATCCAATAGGATGAAGATCCAGAAGACTCGAACTGGGGATATTTCTAGTGATTCCCAAACAACAGCTGATGAGAAGGAGCTTGAGAGAAAAAGGAAAGAAGAAAAGAAGAGGGAGATGAAGAGACAGAAAGAGGAAGAAGAAGAAGAAGAAGAAGAAGAAGAAGAAGAAGAAGAAGAAGAAGAAGAAGAAGAAGAAGAAGAAGAAGAAGAAGAAGAAAAAGAAGAAGAAAAAGGATGAGGAGAGAAAGATAGTAAAAGAAAGAACAAAGAAGACACGGGCTTCCTTGATGCTTGTTACTGTTCCAATCAAGGGGGATTCTGTGGCCCTGGCCCCTCACTTGGCCCCATACTACTCAAGAGGGTAGTACTAACAGTGAACCGCGAGCGGTCCTCAAAGATGGGTCCAGACCAGTTAGCCCTAAAGGCATATCGTGGGATTTCTTTGGTAAGGCTATCTCATTTTTACCTCTACTGCCTATTTTATCTCTTCTAGTCCTTTTCCTTATCCTTATTTTTTTTGAAATTTTTATCCGACTAAACCGTCCTCCGTCACAGTCGAGATGGGATGGTGAAGAGGAATGTTAAGCTCGAGGTGAGATTGAAGACTGCACAAGAGTCTTAGAAGTCTTCTGAGAAACCTCTTACAGTAGCTAAGGCTTCATTTTCCAAGGAGAGGGTCGGGGTTGCCAAGGAGCTCCGTGAGGCTTACGAGCTGGTAGTGGCCAGTAAGCTTGCATTCACTAATGAGAACACGAAGCTCGCTGAGAAGGTGGCGGGCCTAGAGGCAGAAGAGGCTATAATTAGGGAGAATATATACAACGAGGGCTGCGAGGAATCCTATCAAGGCACTGAGAAACAAATTAAATACATCTATCGGGCGAACTTTAAAAAAGGATGGGATCGAGTCTTGGTTGTTGCTGGAGTTTCTACTGACTCTCCCCTATTTGGCGAGCACAACCCTAGCTCTAAACTCGTTGTTGATGACGAGCCCCAACTGCAGCCATCCTACTACTCCTGCTTCTGATGTTCCTGTCACTCTTATTACCGATGCCCCAGCACTCGGGGCAGAGTCGAGTGAGGCCGCTGCTAGCAAGGGGAAAGAGCCAGCTCCCACAAAGCAGGTCGAGGTCGACCAATAGATTCCTAAGATTATTTACATTATTTGTATTTTCACTTTTTTTACCACTTCATGTATCTGTAACTGGCTGGTGCCATTTTTTAATGAATGGATTTGGTTTTTTCTTTCACTAATACTTTTTTGTCATTTTCATTCCATGTCTTGTAGTTTGTTGACCTTGATGATTACATCCATGCCTCTTGTCGTCTAGGACAAATCCTTGGTTCCAATGTAAGTGATCAAGTTCGTCGAGCATTCCTCAAGATCTGCAAATTTCTTAGGACAAGGAATTAAGACTATAAGGATCAATCTGAAGTAGTAGCTAGGTTAAATGATAGACTTGCAGAGATAGATGAGGTCAATGCCTCTGTTCAAGAGGAGATGGGTGCTCTGAAGGCTAATCTTTTCGATGCCTCCGAGATCAATCAGGTTTGAGAGGTTTTACAAGAGAAGAACGATGCCTTAAGGAGGGAAGTTGCATGCCTTAGAACTAATGCACCAACCATTGCCCCTCTAGTTATACAGGAATCCTCTTCGTTAACTAGCGGTGAGCTAGACCTAATGACAGTGGTTCAGCTAGGGAGATTGGCGAATTACGGAAAGATATTCATAGGGCATACGTGATAACTGTTGGGCTTCATAGGGACGTTACCCGGCTTAGGCACTTGTTACAAAAAGTTCTTTGGTAAGTATGGGTAGATGGGTATAACCAGGGCTAGATAGACGCTCCTATAAGGTTAAAGGAGTTCGAGGAGCTATCTTTTATCAGAGGGTGGTTGAGTGCCCTCAGGGAGTTAAAGGTTCCTAGGAACTCTATCCTTTGGCATAAACATGAGATCACTCCCTCGTATCTGGAGAAAAAACCATTCAGAAGGGATGATCGGTGGATCCTAATAGACGCAATCCCAAGGCAGTGATTAGAGTCAAGCTCGGAGGAGGTCAAGGAGGACTTTGTCCCTTATCCAAACGATGGTCAAAGGGCACGAGTAGCTAATTTCCTCGCTCAGCGACCTAGTCCCTCTTAGGATCTAATTTATTCGTTCTTCATTTTTTTATTTTGTCACCATTGTATATGTAACCATGTAACCTTTAGCAATAAAATTTTTATGTTTTGGGCAGTTGTCGACTAAACATATTTTCGATTGATAATCTCTAGTGATTTTGGGCTTCTCAACCGACTAAACATGAACTTATTTTTTAATGAGTATTCTACCAATCCAGTATGCCATAGACATGCAATTTCGCCTTGCTTTAACTTTTAGGTCGTGTCGTCACACTTCCTAAGGCCTAAGTAAGGTGATGGCGAGGATACACCTGATTAATGGGCAATCCACCCGAGCAGGATTTTGAAACCAAACTATGTTGGCAACCAACCTGGGTTGGCCATATTGCCTAAGGATCCCCTGTAGGTCTTTAATTATTGCTGAAGTAACCTAAGAGGCCAATTGTGTCACGAACAAAGGCTTGAGGAGGGTGATTATATATCAACCCTGCAGGCTTTGCTCTAGAGAAGTCGAGACAGCTACTGTGGTGTAATCACACGAGGATATCTATGTCAAAATAGTAACGCTTGTAGCTTGGAAAGAGTGCATATAATAACATACATTTGAGACAACCATCATATATAGAATGCTAAGGCTAATCGAGTTTTATGAATAATATTCAGAAACATGTAGCAACATTAATTTGTAAATGAAAATTTGCCTAAACTAATGGTGCATGAAGAAATCTAGAAGTAGAATTTCTTCAGGTTGGATGCATTCCAGACTCTTGGTATCTCCCTTCCCCTCAACGTTTCCAAGTGGTAGGCTCCTTGTAGGTCATTCCTTATAACCTTGAATGGTCCCTCCCATTTAGGACCAAGATTTCCATCTGATGGTTTCACCGCACTGCTAAGAACTTTCCTTTGGACGTAGTCTCCGACCTGAAATTTCCTTGGGTTGACATTCTGATTGTATTATCTGGATAGTTATTGCTAGTAAGATGCCAACTTAATTAGACCCAACTCTCGCCCTTCGTCTTTTAATTCAAGCTCATCATTATGGCCTTAGTCGACCAACGTAGACTTCATGGTAGGAAGACCAACTTCTAAAGGAATGATTGTTGTTATTCCATATGTGAGTGAAAAATGTGTCTCCCCGATTTCTCTCCTTGGGGTGGTGCGATAAGCCCAAAGGATGTGGGGCAGTTCGTTCACCTATGTTCCTTTGGCTCATTCAAGGAACTTTCTCAGTCCATCAATTACTGTCTTATTGTAGGCCTCGACTTGACCATTGCTTTGAGGGTATGCCACAGAGCTGAAGTAGTGCCTCATTCCATGATCGCTACAGAAGCTTTGGAAGGGGCCACTCACGAATTGGTCCCGTTATCGATAATAATTGTCCTGGGTATGTCGAAGCGCGTGATAATATTTCTCCATACGAACCTTATCATATTAGTGTCCCTAATGTTTTCTAGTGGCTATGCCTCTATCCACTTTATGAAGTAGTCTATGGCCACCGACAGATACTTTCGATTTCCAACTGCAGTAGGCAAAGGACCCACGATGTCTAGGCCCCATTGGGAGAAGGGCCAGGGGCTAGTCAAGGACTTTAGTTCGTTAGCGGGTTGGGGGACTAAGGGTGAGTGCTTTTGTCATTTCTCGTATTTTTGGACATAGACTCCAGCATCCTTCTGCTTGTATGGCCAGCAGTATCCTTCCTTGATTAATCAAAATGCTATCCATTTTTCTCCTGCATGACTTCCACAAATCCCTTCATAGAGCTCATGTAGGACTTGCTCAATGTCCTGTGGATGAATGCACTGGAGGTAGGGGCCATTGAAAGATTTCTTATACAGTTTTTCCTTAGGAGATAAGTGAAAGCGAGCGGCCTTGACTCCTGTCTGATGTCATGTCTTTCTATCATTGGGTAACTTATCATTTCGTAAGTAATCTACAATGGGGTTCATCCATCTCGAAACTTTTTCAATATAGAGGATTTACTCAGGGTTTTGTAACTCAGCATTCTTACGATTATTGGATTGCGCGAGGAAGTCAATTTGGATTGTTCTTCTCATATTAGAGTCTATTGATGAGCTTAGAGTTGATAGGGCATCTAAATGGATGTTTTGTCCTCTAGGGAACTACTGAACACCGACTTGATCGAAGTTATCCATTAACCCCTTTAAAACGATGAGATAAACTGCCATCCTTTTGTCTTTTTCATTGAAGTCGCCTCTTCCCTGGTGGGAAACTAGCTATAAATCACGAAAGACATGAAGATGCCTTGCCCCTAGCAGCTGTGCTTTGCGTAATCTGGCAATTCGTGCATCGTATTCTGCCTCATTGTTAGAGGCTTCAAATTCAAGTCTAATTCCCTGCTTGACCACCATATTCTCAAGACTAGCACAATACCTACTCATGTTTCCCTCGAGTTGGAGGCTACATCAAAATATAATGTCAAAACACCTAAGACTTCCTTTGGACGACTGGTTTCAGGGTGATCGTAAGGCTGCTCCCCTGTGAACTCGATAATGAAATCTGCCAATACTTACCCCTTGATGGATCTTCTTGGTTGAAAGTGGATATCAAACCTTTCGAGCTCGACTGACCACTTGGATAGTCGGCCGGAGAGATCTGTTTTCCTTATAATGGCCTTAAGGTGGGGTTAAGTAACACGACGATGGAGTGAGCTTCAAAATAATGCTTCGGTTTCCTTGAGGCTATCACAAGCGCATATGCGAGCTTCTCTAATGGAAGGTATCGTTGTTTGTCTTCAAAAAGAGTTTTGCTCGCATAGTAAACTGGATGTTAGCTTCCTTCCCTTACACATACTAAGGCAGAGCTTAGGAATTATGAGCAAAAGGGGCCTACTAAGGTAAACTTTGAGCTCCTTTAGGTCTCTCGAGCAACCTTCATCCCATGTTACTCCTTTGTTCTTTTTTAATAATTGAAAGAATGGTTGACATCGTTCCAAAGACTGAGAAATTAACCGGTTGAGTGCGGTGAGCATTATTGTTAGCTTCTGTACATCTCTTACTATTTGGGGAGGCTAAACCTTGCTGATGGCGTCGATTTGGTTGGGGTTTTCTTCTATTCCTATCTTACTGACTAAGTATCCAAGGAATTTTCCTAAGTGGACGTCGAAAGAACACTTACTTGCTTTATGTTTCATTCGGTACTTCTTGAGAATTTTGAAGGTCTTTGCCAGGTCGGAGAGGTAGTCATCCTTGAGCTTACTCTTAACGAGCATGTCATCGATATAAACTTCCATGGTATTTCGGATCTGGTCTTTGAACATCTTCGTGACCAGCCACTGATAAGTTGCTCTTGCATTTTTAAGGCCGAAAGGCATAACTTTATAGGAATATAAATCAACAGTGGTTATGAATGAGGTTTTATCTTAATCTGGAATTTGAAGGGGGATTTTATGGTATCCCGAATATACATCTAAGAAGCTCATCCTCTCGTGTGGAGCCACAGCATTAACTAGTTGACCAATTTTTGGAAGGGGGAAACTGTCTTTGGGACTAGCTCTATTGAGGTCGGTGAAGTTGATACAAACCCTTCACTTTTTGCTGCTCTTAGGAACAACTACTGGGTTGGATAACCATTTAGGGAGTTAAACTTCTTGTATGGACCCCGCATTCAGTAGTTTCTCTACCTCTTTTTATACTTCTCTAGCCTTCTCTAGGGCTGTTTGACGAGCATAACTGGCCTGAAAGTTAGGTTCACGTGTAGTTGATGACAAGTAATGCTGGTGTTGATAGCATCCATAAAATATTATCGGCATCAACAGCTGGGATCAATCTCGGCATCTCATAGGGCTCCCATGCGAAAACATCCAAGTTGCTCCAGAGTAAAGTAACTAGTTCTTTTTTCTCGCCATCAGTCAAGGAGGTGCCAATTAAAAACTTCTTTTCGATCGAGCTACTTCCATCTGCGACCTCTTCTAGGACTTCGAGGACCCTTTCAAAGGAGAGGAGCCTGGTTTTCTCCACTCCCGGTCGACCATACTTTAGCTGCTATTTGGAGGGAATCAAACCATCCTGGCCTTCTTCCTTGCCTTTTGTTTTTTCTACTTTCCTCTCCTATTTGGGGCATATAACCGCGATGAAACACTTCCTTACCGCAGCCTGGTCCCCATGGATCTCCACTACTCCTCGATCAATTACACACTCCAAATTCTGGTGATAGGTCAATGGAACGACCTTTATTGCCTGGGGCTATCCCCATTCGAGGATGGCATGATATGGTAATTCGATATCAACAATAAGAAATTTAATTAATTTGGAGATGTTTCCTTCCCTGACTAGCAGGACAACCTTTCCCAGAGGGATTGTGACCTTCGTAGTGAAGCTGACCAATTGGACAGTGGCTTTCTTCAGATCTGCTATGCTTTGGTTTAAATTCTTGAATAAGTCGAGGTATATTACTTCAAATGAGCTACCTTGGTCGACGAATAACCTGTTGACGTCCCAATTGGCTATCCTGAGCGTAAGGCCTAGTGCGTCATGATGAAAAGTTTTCTCTCCCACCAAATCTTTATCTGTAAAAATAATATTCTTTTTATAATTAATGTTCTCTGAACGCTACCGCTTCCCTACCTAAGACTTGGCTAGATCAATTTCGAAGGCCTGCACAACTGTGATAAGCTTCTTAACTTCCATTCGAGCCGCGTTCCCTTGAATTTATTTAAGGTCTGAGGCCCCATTTATTACTATAAATTTATGGCCAACATCCTCCTCGAGGACTTTATCCAACCTCTACTCTTCGTTTGCTACTTCTCTATCCATCTTATTTTCCATGACCTCATTGAGGTGTCCGGCCTGGGCCAACCCCTCGAGGTGAGACTTCAAGGCTTATAATGTTCAGTTTTGTGTCCGCATTCCTTATGGAATGCGTATCTCAGCTCATTGTTTTGCTTAGAGGTATCTCTTCCCATCTTCCTCGTCAATTTGATGAACGTCTCGTCCTTGATCTTCACTAGGATCTTATATATCGTCTCTTTAAAGACTGTGTTTACATCTTAAAATGCCTTTGAGGTGTCGTTCTTGTTTCCATTCTTGGGGCCATTCTTATTGTCGTTCTTATTTCCTTTCTTTTGTGGTTCAACCTCGTTGCCCCATTTGGCTACCTTCCCAGGACCATTTTCCCCTGCATTAAGATGGGTTACATCCTCGACTTTAGCGTATTTCTCAATATGGAACATTAATTAATCGATAATTGTGGCCTCCTTCTTAGTTTGGGACTTAAACAAGAGGCAAAAGCTAGGCAATCCTATTTTGGAGGATGCTACGATGACCTGCTCTAAGCAGTCCTCGACTTCATTAAATATCTTACAATACCTCTTTACGTACTCTCTGAGGTTTTCCTGTGGCTTTTTCTTCATAGTAAGCAAAGCATCCATCCTCTTCGGATGGGAGCTGCTCGTAATGAAGGGAGATGTAAATAACTCAGCTAGAGATTTAAAACTCTTGATAGATCGGTACGATAACTTCTCAAACCACTTCTGGGCCACATCGTGCAAGCTCGAGGGGAAGATTCATCACATGAGTGCATCATTATGACTCTATAGAGTCATTTCTTAACTATATTGCCTAGCATGGTTGATGGGATCAATTTTTCCATCATAAATCTTGGACCTGGGAATGGTGAACTTCTATGAGGCTTCCTCTTCTTTAATTTCCCTTGAAAAAAGGGACTTCATTTGAGTTTTGAGAGCTATTCTTGCTAGCTCCCTTATTGATCTGGCACCATAATGAGCTAGGTGATGGTCCATCTCTCTCTAAACCAGACTTCGTATGTCATCATTTTCTCGGTCAGGACTCCTGTATTGGCGAGCTGGTCACGAGTACTCAAAGTGGTGGTCGCCTGACATATGTCTTTCCATTCTTTTTGAACCACTTCTTGGGATTCTTCCTCGGCTGCAAGATTTGCTCGCCTGAGGTCTAGGATTCCTACTGTGGAATCACCTTGTATTTTGACGGAGCTCTTTCTCCTGTCTTTCGAGTCACCTCTTGAGGTAGGCATTCTCGTTTTCCCGTTGGCGAGTGGCCTCCTCCTATTACTGGAGTCTAGCCTCATAGTCATCGATTAACCTAGATATTTGCGTGGACCTGGGTGTCAACTTTCTTCAGAAACCTGCCTCTCTTACCGAAATCCCAGGTTTGAATGGAGTATTTCAAACCTTACCCTTGGGGGGTTCAGCTATTGTTGAATATCTCCTGCTTGAGGAACGTTACTGTTGTGATGTGACATTGATGGTTCTTGCTGGTGAGGGTTTTTGTTGGAGAAAACAATCGTTTCCCATAAAAGGCAATAATTGTGGTGATAAAAATCTCAACACAAATAATTTATGAAAAGAAAACAATCACCAAAATAAAAGAAATAGCAGTAATCACACAACACAGTAATATACGTGGTTCGGCATACTGCCTACGTCCACGGAGAGGTCTACTATTTTTATTTATTATCTCTCGAACTGGTTTTCTCACATGCCCCAGGAGATATATATGCAGTTAAGAGAATGTATTAGTAACTAACATGTTGTCCTTATATCGCTTGAATATCTCTCCAAGATTCTGGGGATAGACTCGGTCATATCCTTCTTTCTAACTGTTATTCGAGGATCATAATTTGGGTCGGATGCCTGACTTATTATTTAGGCTTAACCGGCTACTCTAAGGGGCATGGTTAATAGTAGGTACCCACACATATCATAGTGATTGTCTGGTCTGGATCATTCGAGGTTTTTTCCCTTAGTGGTTTCCACATACATCGAAATTGTGAACTTTTTTTACTTTATCTGCTTAATCTCACTAGATGCATGTTTAGGATTAAGAAGATAAAATTCGGTTAATTAAAATTTGTTCACATATTTGGTGCATAATAAAGTTAAGAAAATTTTAAAAATACTGTGTGCCTAAAGAACTTACACGTGAGGTCCTCCTCATAACTGACCACATGGTCACTGGCAATCCGGTTTGAGGATAGGACTAAAATTTTCAAATAACAAGAGGTAGGCTTAAAAACATGCCATTGGAAGGAAAACCAATTATTACCCCCAAACGGCCCCTTAAAGGGCATGAACACCTTGTACGGGATCAATTAACTCACGCAAACTAACCGCGTAGTCACTGGACGCCCCATTTGAGATTAGGACAAAAAAATTTAAATATCAAGATTTAGACATGGAAAAACATTGCTGGAGGAGGAAACCCAAAAAAATCTCCCAAACGGCTCCATAAGGGGCATGAACACCTCGCTCGGAAAAAAATTAACTCATAAGAGCTGACCGTGTAGTCATGAGATACCCACTTTGAGAATAGGATTAAAATTTGAAATTATCCAGTCTTAGGCTTAAAAGCATATTATTGGAGGGGGGAACCCACAACAACACCCAAACAACCCCACTAGGGGCACAAACACCTGGCATTGGACTAATGTAACTCATAGTAACCGACCGCATAGTCATGGGAAGCCCACTTTGAGAATAGGATTAAATGTTGAAAATAACTAGACTTGGGCTTAAAAATATGCCGATAGAGGGAATAAACATAAAACCTAACCCAAACGGCCCCGTAAGGGGCACAAACACCTCGTACAAGACCAATGTAACTCGTAAAAATTGATCGCGTAGTCACATGATACTCAGTTTGAAAATTAGACTAAAATTTAAAAATATTCAAACTAAACTTAAAAAGATTCTGTTGAAGCGGTAAACCTAAAACATCCCCCAAAAGACCTCGTTTGGGGCACGAACACCTCACATATGATCAATGTAACTTGTATGAACTAACCGTGTAGTCAAAAGACATCTGATTTGAGAATAGGACTAAAACTTTTAAATATCCTGACATATGCTTAAAAACATGCTGCTAGAGGGGAAAAACACAAAATAGCCCCCGAATGGTCCCTTCAGGGGCACGAACACCCCGTACTGGACCAATATAACTCATAAGAACTGATAAGGTAACGGACGCCCAATTTAAGAATAGGACTAAAATTTGCAAATAACCAGACTTAGGATTAAAACGTACCGCGAGAGGAGAAAACTCAAAATAGCACCCAAAGGGCCCCATAAGGGGCACGAACACCTCGCACGAGCAAACGTAACTTGTATGAAGTGACCGCTAGTCACAGGATGCCCATTTTGAGAATAAGACTAAAATTTAAAAATATCTAGACTTAGGCTTGAAAACATGCCATTAGAGAGAGGAAACCCAAAATATCCCCCAAATAGCCCCAATAGGGGCACGAACACCTCACAGGGGATAATTATAATTCATAGGGACCGATCGCATAGTCACGGGATGCCCAGGTTGAGAATAGGACTAAAAGTTGAAAATAACCAGACAGAGACTAAAACATGCCGCTAGAGGGGAAAATGAAAAACATTTATCAAATGGCATTGTAAGAGGCATGAACACCTCACACGACTCCAATGTAACTTGGAATAACTAACCACATATTCATGGGATTCCTAGTTTGAGAATAGGAATAAATTTTAAAATATTCGGACTTAGGTTTAAAACACATGGAGGAAAACCCAAAATACACCCTAAACAGCTCCGTATGGGGCACGAACACCTCGCACGGTACTAGTTATAACTCATAAGAACTAATCACATAGTCACGGGATGCATGATTTGAGAATAGGATGAATATTTGTAAATATCCTGACTAAGGCATAAAAACATGTCGTCTAAGGGGCGAACCCCAAAATAACCTCTAAACAATCCTATAAAGGGCACAAAAACCTCGCGCATGACCAATGTAAGTCGTAATAACTGACTGTTTAATCACGGGATGCCCGATTTGAGAATAGGACTAACATTTGAAAATATCCAAACTTAAGACATTAAAATATACTTCTAGAAGGGGGAAACCTAGAATAACCCTTAAACATCCCCCTTTGGGGCACAACCTACAGGTACGTCACCAATATAACTCGTAGGAATAGACCAAGTAGTCATGGGATGCTCGGGGTAAGAATAGGACTAATATTTGCAAATTACAAGACTTAGGCTTAAAACATGCAGTTGGAGGAGAAAATCCAAAACATCCCCCAAATAACCTCATAAACCATGACGCTAGCAATGAAAAATCCAAAACAACCCCCAAATGACCCTGTTAGGGGCATGGACACCTTGCACATGACCACTGTAACTCTGGGACCTAACAACGTGGTCACGACATGCTCATTTTGAAAATTGGACTAAAATTTAAAAATATCTAAATTTGGTCTTAAAACATATGCCTTTAGATTCGGGAAGAACATAACAATCCCAAAACGGCCCCGTAACAGGCACAAATACCTCACACGGGACCAATATAACTTGTAGAAATTGAGTGTCTGGTTAAGAGACGTCGGTTTGAGAATAGTACTAAAATTTTCAAATAACAGGACTTAGGCATAAAAAAATACCGAAAAAAACCCAAAATAGCCTCCAAACGGTCCCGTGAGGGGCACGAAGACCTCACACGAGACCAATGTAGCTCATACAAGCTCACTACATAGTCACGAGATGACCGATTTTGAGAATAAGACAAAATTTTGTAAATAACAAAACTTGGAGTTAAAAACATACCACTAAAGGGGAAAAACCAAAATAATCTCCAAATGGCCCGTAAGGGGCACGAACAACTCGTGCGGGACAAATGTAACTCATAGGAACTGACCGCGTAGTCAAAGGATGTTCGGTTTGATAATAGAACTAAAATTTAAAAATATCTAGACTTACTTAAGCATATGTCTTTAGAGGGGAAAAACTCGAAACGGCCCCGTAAGGGACACGAACATCACACACTTGACCAATGTAACTCATAGGAAGTGGTCGCATATTCGTGGGACACTCGATTTTAGAATAGGACTAAAAATTTAAAATGACCAGACTTAGGTTTAAAAAATCTTCTAGAAGGGAAACTTAAAACAACTCCCATGTGGCCCTATTAGGGCTACGAGCACCTCGCACACGACCAATGTAACTCGTACGAACTGGCCCTATAGTCACGGGATGCCCAGTTTGATAATAGGGCCAAATGTTGAAAATAACCCAACTTAGGCTTAGAAATAGGCCGTTAGAGGGGGGGAACCCAAAACATCCCCGTTTGGGGCACGAAAATCTCACACGGGGCCAATGTAACTCGTAGGAACTAATCACGTAGTCAGGAGATGCCTCATTAGAGATTATGACTAAAATTTGTAAATAACCTGCAGTGACCCAACTTCGAAATAACAGAATATTGTTAAATAATTTTCATTTAAGATATTAGCGACGTGACACATGTAACAAGACCTTGAATCTAATCACTTTTATAATAAATAAATAAAATTATACTAAAGTTTTAAAATATTAAAAATTAAAATAAATAAATAAACATATATATTTAAGTGGAACATTTAGAATTAGTTCATAGTTGAATAAAGAAATTAAAGCTTGTAAAAAGAGATGAGTGTCTAGCATTATAGAACAAGTGTCCAACACTTGTCCACCCCATGTTAAAACCACCATGCAAAACAACCCCAAAGGCTAATGGTTTTGGCTAAGTGTTTATCATCGTTATGAGCCAAATTAAAACAACTCCTAGTATCCTCTAATATTTATCCACTTTTATGAGACAAAGTAATAAAATTTCTAATTTACTCTAACAAAAAAAAAGGGGGAGAGGGTGAGAAGAAGAGTAGGGTCACAAGAAGAAGAATAAAGGAAGAGCAAAGAAGAAAGTATAGAGAGGAATTTAAAATCATTTTAGGTGGGAATTATCTTATCCTTTCAACTCATCTTTTAAGTATAGTTTTAGTAATGAGTAACGATGTAAGCTCTATTAAAACATCAATGACAACTTAGAGAAGAAAAAAAATAACAACTCAGCTATTCTCTCTCTAAAAAAATTTAAATAATTAATTTAGTACCCTGTGATAATGAGAAACAACATACTAAAATTTCAGCCCCATCTAAGTTGTGTATTTTTCTTGAAAATT
Source organism: Sambucus nigra (assembly GCA_949130495.1). Classification (NCBI taxonomy): domain Eukaryota; kingdom Viridiplantae; phylum Streptophyta; class Magnoliopsida; order Dipsacales; family Adoxaceae; genus Sambucus; species Sambucus nigra. The sequence goes on from OX422208.1 coordinate 804,357,649, forward strand.
TGAACTATGATGAGTGGTATTTTAAATTTCCACCCAAGTAAGCCATTTTTTTAATTTCTTTATGTTTTTGCTGGATATAAGATAAAATTATCTTTCTTTTGACACCAAACTCGTAATTTTCGGACAAGAAATGAGTGAGATATAAAATTTTGAAGTTTAGTATATGAAGTTGAAAATTTATGTGTTAAAAATTCTCACAGCATGTTATATCATAATTTATTTAAAATTTTAGGCTTATTACTTATGTATGAGATTTTTTGTGTGATATATTAACTCATATCATAACCTTATATAATTTATTGGGAGCTATTTGAGTAGATATAATTTTAATAAAATGTTAAACTTAGTGTTAAATTGTTGTCCCAAATTTGTTAGTGGTAATAGTTATTTATATAATTTAGGTTGCATGAAAAGACAATCCCTAAATAAGTGGAATAATTGTGTGCAATGTTATAAATAAAATTTTATGTTAGACATATTTTTTTTGTGAATATTTAAGAGGATAAATATAGAAACCTTATCCCATAAAACTTGGGTTTATACAATCGCGTAAATTTTGATATTATGAAAATTGAACGAGCAACCACTCATGATGTAATATTTTAGGAATTAAGAAAATGGATATTGTCATGGTTAAGTTTATTTCAAGTTTACCCCTAATATAGTGTTGAAAGTTTCAAACTAAAAATAAATGAGTGAATTTTTAAATAAACCTTTAATATGAAAATATAATATCATGATAACACCAAAATTTTATCGGAGTAAGCCCGTGAGTTACAACACGTCAAAAATAATTAAGGAGAATATTTGTTGATTTCTTGTGTCGAGTAAATTAATGTCATATATGTTTAATCTTATTCAAGTTGTTAAATGAGTATATGCATGTTGGCTATACCGAGGGTCGAGGCCGCTAATTAAGTTGTGACACATTATCACCTATTATTACTGTTGTCGAACTTGCAGTTCCTCCTAAGTTGGACGGAATTGAGATAATCCTACATTTAGTGTACTAATATAGTCAATACCCCTGGAAGTTGTCTAATGGGTATAGATATACACATCGACAAGTTGGCGTGTGTGTTGTGGCCTAAGGGAAACGTATATGACGTCGCTAGTGTACCTGTCGTAATATTTCGTTAATTCTTACGAATAAATTTTAGAATCAATAAATTGAAAATGATGAATTAAATCGTTAATCATGTGGTTATATTTCACCCCTGCTTAAGTTTATTGATGCAAATTTTAGTAATTGACATATAACATAAAAATCAATGCTATTAGTATACTTGGGGGTTGAATTTTGAGCATAAGTGTATTCTCATTGGGTTGCGTTATTCATGACGCTACGCACTTTTCCTTTCAAGTTTTATGCAAAATTGAGTCTATTTAAAGTTCAATTTGCTATAGTCCGACGTATTTTAGGCGAACTTCTTGCTTAATTATATTTTTATTTCCTTATGTAAATTTATAGTACTTCTCTAAACCTATTATATTCCCTAGTAGCTGGATGAAAATATGTAATGTAAAAACCTTTTATGTATTAAGATCTCGTATGTAAAATTAAGATGTTATTGTATTTATGATGTTGTTAATTTATTTATGACAACTTTCTTAGTGAATCGTCATATATCCAAATTATAGTATCGATTTTAAATTATTATCATTTTCTATAATTTGGGGTGTGACAGACTTGGTATCAGAGCCTAGGTTCGTCATAGAGTTATTAGATATTCTTACTAGGTTTGTTTTAGATCGGGTAAGATTATCTAAGATATTTATACGTATTTAATCCTCCGTTCCTGATACATGCAGGGACTTATGGATCCAGGAGTATGGGATGAAGATCTTGTCCATACGGCCTTTGTCCTTCAGCCTCAAGATATGGGAGCTTACTGTGATTTGATAGATGCGTAGGCCGGGCAGATGGGATTTCAAGATGCCCTTGATGTAGGCAACACTTGATTGAATTATACACCTGAGATGCAGCGAGCATTAGTATATAACCGTGCTATGTCTCTCATGAGGGTTGCATCATCTATCCTTACCCTTATCAGTTACCCATCTCGATACGAGGGTGTACTGCAGAGAGTCATAAGTAAGGGAGGTATTGTGTGGCCACCAATATGGGCACCTGCTCCTGTTGACCCTATTCCACCAGTTGATCCTGATGTACCCATTGTACTAATTGATCCTATGGTGCCTGATGTACCATAAGATCCAATTTTTCATGTTCAGCCACCCGAGCCAATGCTGCCAGATGTACCAATCCACCCAAGTGATTCTCTAGACTGACCATTTCAGTCTATTATGCATCCTTAGGACATATAGAGGAATCTACTTCTAGTCCTTTGGGTTGAAGTTTGGGGGGAGAGTCTGGGTTAACATCATAGTTGTTTTCTTTTTTGTATGTATTTTTGAGGAGTTAGTGTAGAATTTTCATATCTTGTCTAAGTTGCTCAAAATTTTGTTTAAGTTATATAAAAGGGGTTATATATATGACCTAAGGCTTCCATATATCTTTTGTTACATATTGTATGAGCAACTAATTAAAAACTAAATCCTGTAATTATATACAATATCTTATATGATATAAACGAGCATTACATTATCCTTATTTTATGTCATGTGTTTAGAAAAAAATACTATTAATAACCAACAATATAACAATTATAATGGGTTGTTATAGAGGAAATACAAAGACGTCTACCTTACCTCTTTCTTTCTCTCAATTTAATATAATGGCATAAGAAACCAGTACGGGAGATAAAAACACACTCATAAGGGAGTTTGTTAAATAGATGGAACAAATGAATTCCCATCGAGTTGGTCATGTGGTAGACGATGACAAGATAACAAGACTTTTAGCTCAATTTAAGAAACCCGAACCAGGAAAGTTTGAAGGCACAACAGAACCGACCGTTGTAGAAGGATGGATCCAATAGCTGGAAGATATATTTGAGGTTATGGAGTGTTCCGAAATTAAAAACCGAAAGTTGGAGGTATTTCAATTATCTGCAAAGGCAAAGAATTGGTGGAAATTAGTGAAGACTACAGTGGGAACTGAGACCGCCAATACCATGATTTGGACCATGTTTCAGGAGAAATTTTTGGATAAGTACTTCCCAGACATAGAGAAAAAGAAGATTGAAATGGGATTTATCGAACTAAAGCAATGATCAATAACGATTACTGAGTACCAAAACAAGCTTGAAGCCCTTGCAAGGTTTGCACCAGAATTAATTAATACTTCAGAATGACATGCACGCAAGTTGGCACGAGTTTAAGTCCAGTAATTCGATGAACGGTTATCGGATATAGGCTAAATACGTACGAGGAAATAGTCAATGAATCTCTAAACCTTGAGGTTGAAAATCTAGAATAAAAGAAAGAAATGGAGGCTAAGAACAAGGGAAAATCAATGCAATGGGGAAACCCAAGTTTCAAGGACAACCAATGTGCATGAAAGAAGCAGAAGGAAAATAATGGAACAGTTAGAGAAACTTTGTCTACACATTCAGGAATCCCAAATAAGATGAAGGCGAAGTGTTATAATTGTGGAGGAATAGGACACATAATGAGGGATTGTACCAAGATGTGTGTGACAAGAGGGGTTTGTTTTATTTGTGGAGATAAGGGTCATCATATTAAAGACTTCAAGAAACCAAGGAAAAATAGCCAAGCACAATAAGGTGGACAAGCAAGGATATATGCAGTGGTGGGAGAACAAGATGGAGTTGAAGGTAACCTATATATATTTAAATGTTGTGCAAAGGTTCTATTTGACACTATTACTACGCATTCTTTTATTTCATATACTTTTGTAAAGATGTTAGGATTAATGACTGATCATTTAGACACACCTTTAGTGGTCAAGTCCCCTTTAAGTAAATCTTTAACCCTTGACCTAACATATAAGGATTGTTCGATGAGCATTAAGGGTGGAGAAATGTCAGCCGAATTGATAGTACTTGTAATAGGACATTTTGATGTTATTATCGGCATGGATTAGATCACTACCTACCATGCCATATTAAATTGCTTTGAGAAAATAGTAACCTTTTCCATCCCAGACCAACCACCATTTACTTTTTGTCGTGATTTTCCATATGATGATTTGATCAAGAGTTTTCTAGCCCACATCGAGTATGGTAATGAAGAAGTAGTCATTAGTCGAATCCCATTAGTATGCGAGTTTGTTGACGTTTTCTAGAAATCCTTGGATTGCCACCAAATAGGGAGATTTATTTTTGTATAGATCCCGACACTTCCCCGGTGTCTCTAGCACCGTACCTCATGGTACCAAAGTAAATGTTAAAACTAATAGGAAAATTGAAGAATTGTTAATCCAAGGTTTTATCAGACCAAACGCATCACCCTGGGGAGCCGTTGTTTTGTTCGCACCAAAGAAGGATGGGTCCCTTAGACTGTGTATCGACAACAACTAGTTAAATAAAGTCACCATAAAAAACAAGTACCCATTGCCGAGAATTGATGCCTATTTGACGAACTTCAGGGTGCAAAAGTATTTTGAAGATTGATTTAAGGTTTGGGTACCACCAACTCTTAGTTAAGGAAAAGGACATTTTGAAGACGACATTTCGAACACAATATGGGCACTATAAATTTTTAGTTATGCCTTTCGAAGAAACAAATGCCCCGGCTACTTTTCTGAATTTGATGAATCAAATATTTTTCCCCTACCTAGACCAACTCATTATTGTCTTTATTGATGATATTTTGGTTTAATCGAAATTAAGGGTGGACCACGAGCACCATCTTTGAATTACACTTCAGACATCATAAAAGAATTGTTAATATGCTAAGCTAGAAAAGTATGAGTTTTGGTTTCCCCAAGTAAAATTTCTCAACCATATGGTATCGAAAGACGGTGTTTCGATGGATCCTTCCAAGAGTGAAGCAATTTTAAAGTGGGGAAAAATGAAGATACCTATAGAAACTGAAGATTCCTTGTTTTAGTGGGATACTCCCGAAGATTTATTGAAGAGTTTTCTCGTATAGCTTCACCACTCACTCGCCTAACCCGTAATGATGTGAAGTTTATTTGGGATGATGGATGTGAGAGAGCATTTCAACTGTTAAAGATAAAATCAACGACTGCACCAGTCCTCACAAACCCAAATAGTGGCATGGAGTTTGTTGTTTACACTGATGCCTCTTACCAAGGTTTAGGATGTGTCTTGATGCAATATGGCAAGGTAATTGCTTATGGTACACAACAACTCAAACCACATGAATAAAACTTCCCCACTTATGATTTGGAACTTCCAGCCATAATCTTTGCCCTAAAGTTATGGAGGCACTATTTGTATGGTGAGAAGTTTTATCTTTTCTCCGACCATAAAAGTTTAAAGTACTTATTTTACCAAGTTGAGTTGGATATGAGGTAATGAAGGTGGATGGAACATCTAAAAGACTATGACTTCACCCTCCATTATCATCCAGGGAAGGCCAATGTAGTCGCTGATGCCTTTAGTCGTAAGTAGTGTGGTATCGTCACCCTTCTGATGGTGAAGAATGGTGTATGAATAAAACTCTAGTGCAGAATTCGACATTCAACCATTGATACATAGAATTGGGGATTATCCTTGTAACTTTATGCTTCAACCAACCTTGATCAGCAAAATCCTGCAAGCACAAGGACATGATGAGAAATTACAATTGAAATTCATAAAAATGGCAGCACATGAACCTACTACTTGGAGAATCAGAAGTTATAGAGGATTTAGATTTCGTGGAAGGTTTTGTGTTCCCGACGTAGATGAACTAAAGGAAAAAATTATAAAGGAGGCACACCATTCAAGATATACAATCCATCCTGGTAGCACAAAGATGTACATGGATCTTAAGAGGAACTATTGGTGGGAAGGCATAAAGCGTGACATTCCGGAGTATCTGTCAAAGTGTTATATGTTTCAACAAGTGAAGGAGGAACACCAGAGACCCACAGGACTTGTACAGCCACTTTATATTTTTAAGTGGGAATGGGAGCACGTGACCAGGGACTTCATCACCGGACTTCCAAGATCGAGGCAGGGTCATACATGGGTTATTATATATCGTTTAACGAAGTCAGCTCATTTTATCCCTTACTTTGTTACGTACACCGCCGACCGCATGAGTAGGTTATACATTCAGGATATAGTGAGACTTCATGGGATACCGATTTCTATAGTCTCAGATCGTGATCGACGTTTCACTTCCCATTTTTTGGCAAGTTTCCAAGAGACCTTTGGTACATTATTGAATCTAAGTACTTCTTTTCACCCACAATCAGATGGACAAACAGAGCGTGTAAACCAAATCTCAGAAGACATGTTGCAGGCATGTGTTTTAGATTTTAAGAGCACGTGGAAGACTCATTTTCCATTAAGCAAAATTTCCTATAATAATATCTACCATTCTAGCATCGGCATGGCTCCATTTGAAGCTTTGTATGGAAGACTGTGTTGATCTTCGATTTGTAGGGTCGAAGTTAGAGATGGGGAACTACTTAGGCCTGACTAAGTTCATGAAACTACTCATAAAGTTATAATTATAAGGGATTGATTACTTGAAGCACAAAGTAGACAAAAGAGCTATTCAAATTGTGGGAAAAGGGACCAAAAATTTGAGGCTAGTGATAAAGTGTTGCTAAAGGATTCAACAACTCGTGGGATAGTGCACTTTCGGAAGAAGAGGGGAAAGTTATCACCAAGGTTCATCGAACTATTCGAGATCTTAGAGAGAGTCATAAAGGTGGCGTATCTACTCTCACTACCTCCTAATTTGTCAAGGATATATAATGTTTTCACATCTCCATGTTGAAAAAGTACTTGCACGGTGTGTCTCGTGCTATTAATTTCAATGGTATTGGGATGAATGAAGATGTCACATACATTGAGAAACCAGTTTGTATCCTTGATCGAAGGACAGAGAAGCTACGAATGAAGGAGATTACGTTGGTTAAAGTGCAGTGGAGTCATCACGACGAAAGCGAGGTTTCATGGGAACTTCAGTCAGAAATGCAAGAGAGATATCCATATCTCTTCAATAACTAGATACGTAAATTTCATGGACTAAATTCTTTAAAGGGGGTAGAATGTAGTGACCTGACAACGAAATAATAGAATATTGTTAAATAATTTTCATTTAAGATATTAGTGACGTGACAGATTTAGTAAGACCTTGGATCTAATCACATATTTTTAATAAATAAATAAAATTATACTAAAGTAAAAAATAAATAAACATATATAATTAAGTGGAACATTTGGAATTAGTTCATAGTTGAAAAAAGGATAAAGCTTGTAAAAAGCGATGAATGTCTAGCATTATAGGACAAGTGTCCAACACTTGTCCACCCCATGTTAAAACCACCATGCAAAACAATCCCAAAGGCTAATTGTTTTGGCTAAGTGTTTATCCTTTTATGAGTCAAATTAAAACAACTCCTAGTATCCTCTAATATTTATCCTCTTTTATGAGCCAAAGTAATACAATTCCTAATTTACTCTAACAAAATTGTAAAATATGACGACGGTATGTGATACCGATTTAAATTAATTCGTAAGTTTCCAATTAAACCTTACTTAATTAGAGTCTATTTATAAACCAAATTAATTCAGCCCCAAACCATGCAACTACGTGTGTGCATGTGTCAAACCATAAATAAGTAAAGCATGCGACACAAATTTCAGGAAAAATCCCCGAATGGTAAAACATTTTATTTCTAGAACTTTGACAAGTTTACAAGACCATTTACTTACATACCATCTTGCTTTCACCCACAATAGTAACACACGGTGTCTTCGTCAAACCTCCTAAGAAACGGATAGAAATCAGCAGTACGCAGTCTAAAATCTTCGCAAGGACTCCCTCCACAATAGCACGCAGCTCTCCGGTTGTAAAGTTCTCCCCACAAAGAATGAACAAAAGCAAAGTGTGTTCTTGAACACCAAATCAATTCACCAAAGCATATGGGATTTTTGTGAATTGAAAACAAAAAGGATGAAAACCCTAAAAGAAGAAGTCAAAAAGAATTCTGCAGATTCGCAGCTTTTAGTCTTTCAAAACGCTAGGACTTCTTAATGAAAATGAAGCCATTTAATGAGTATTTATAGAAAATAGCGTCGCCTAGGTCGTTAGAACGAAAAGGGATCTTGCTCGAATGAAGTGTCGTTTGAACGACATCGCGCGATATCTCAATGTCGCTCGAACGAGATGGTATCTTGCTTAAACGATCTGAGCGTCAAAATTGAGGAACGCTACAGGACTTAGAAAATTACTCATTCTCAAATTTTAACGAAAAAAGTCCGCTCCAGCATTTAAAAAATATTTTGAAAAAAAATATTCCAAAGCTCTAAGTGCAAAGTTAAGGTATTTAAAACATAACCTTACTAAAGTAAACTTTGCGGAGGCTTTTTGATGAAGAACCCTGATATATTCGAATCCGTCTTAATGTATATTGCTCTTGAACTTCTTCAATGGTTGTAACGGTATATGACATAATTAATTGTGACGGACATTTAATAAAATATGTCCTTACAAATCTCCCCCTATGTCTATGCCGGAACATACGTAAAAGCATCCGACTTATCAAATACCAAAATGCCTATACAAATCTACCCTCCCATAAATCTCAAAACTGAAAAGGTACAAATTTGCAAATTCTCAAATTTTTCTTCAAAAAATCTTCATCAAATCTCAAAGCTTTTCTCATCAGGGTGTGCAACATAATGATCTTCAATTTTTTACCTACACACATGAGATAAAGAAAAAACCTTCGTGATGCATCGAGCTTGAAATGATATAAGAATAAATCAATAATAAATCAAATCTCCCCTATAATGCAAAAACTCCCCATAAAATCACAATTCCTTCTCCCCCTTTTCATGATGTCCCCAAATAGATAGATAAGAAGAAACAAACTAAAACATGGAGTGTCACGATAAAACTGCATTGCAAATATGAATGAAACTACGCGCATGCAAAGGAGTAACTCAAAAAATACCACAAACTATTTTTGATTTTTCAATTTTTCAAAATTAAAATAATGATACAAAAACCACACACCATGGATTTATACTAAAACACCAAGACATGGAAATGGAATGAATGGGTGTGAACACATTTGATAGGTAAATAACCTCAATCAATCATTTGTGCACGATGAATACGTGTACTCCTAACGAATTAACATCAAAAGTATCCTTCGGTGTAAAAATTGTTGAATTTAGATGACATCGTCTTATGCAAATCAACAAATCAAAGTCAAAGTGATTTCCACCCCAATAACATCTAAAACTATTTAACACTTTTTCAATACATTTAAGGACATTAAAACCCGTTTTAATTTCCATCCAAACTCCCTCATGCATATTTTCTTTTAAGTGATTTATAAGGACAAAGAAAATCACTTAATTACATCTTAGTGACTCCATGCATTATAAATCACAAAGATTACATGATATATTGTTTCAAAACACTATCAAATAGTCACACAAATAAATGAAATGATGTTGTGACTCGGCCATCTTAAGTGTCTATCCATAAACGGTGCAAACAAAATACAAAAATCTTTTTGGATTTTTTAAATTTTTATCAAAATAAAATCTTTTTGTATTTTTCAAAAAAAATTCAAAAAAAAAGCTAATACAAAAAGTACATGTCATTACCCTAGCAAATATATATCATGAAATCACAACTAGTTTATGACAAACATGCAAACACAATCATCTATATGATATCGCAAGAGAAGAATCATGTGCAAGCAAACAGGAATCAACTTGTCTAAAATCTAGTGCCTCTAAAAGTGATTTCCTAACCCAAATAGATGTGAAACGTCGTGTGGGAATAAAAAAGACACCTAAGGTGATGTTTCCTACCACAATATGAACATGTGTAAACCGGTGGAACGACACCTATGGGTTGACCTTGTCTGATGTCTTTAGGAATGGTTGACCCTCTAAAACAAACAGTGGTTTTGGCTTTTACGCTCGAAGCATGAGAACAAAACGAACCACAAACTCATTGATTATCTCGCTCAAATTATCAAATCAAATTATCAATCAAACCTAGAAGGCTATCTCGCTCCCCCTCAATATAAACAAACTTTTCCCTAAGAGTCTTTTCACATGCCACAAACTCATTGATTAAAATATTTTTATCCCCTTTAGCACAAACACAAACCATCGAATTTTTAAGGTCCTCTAATTCTTTTTCTAAAAATTGGACCATATCATCACTCTCCTTCTTAGACAATTTTAAAGTAACAAGTCATGGTCGAGGGCAACAAATTTCTCACGATAAAAATCTATTTGATTTTGAACCGCTTGCAAGTGATCCATAGCGGATTTAAAACGAGAATTTTCTTTTTCCAAAAAATTAATTCTTTTAGCAAACGTCAAATTCAAACGGTTTATATCATCAAAATATACCACAAGTCGGATCCCCCCCTTTGATGGCATGAGTTAGAGTTTTGATGATATAAATCATTTAAATTTGACGTTTTCTAACAGAAATGATTTTTGAAAAAAGAAAATTCTTATTTTAAATCCGCTATGGATCACTTGCAAGCGGTTCAAAATCAAATAGATTTTTATCGTGAGAAATTTGTTGCCTTGGACCATGACTTGTTACTTTAAAATTTTCCAAGAAGGAGAATGATGATAGGGTCCTATTTTTAAAAAAAGAATTAGAGGATCTTAAAAATTGGATGGTTAGTGTTTGTGCCAAAGGGGATAAAAATATTTTAATCAATGAGTTTGTGGCACGTGAATAGACTCTTAGGGAAAAGTTTGTTTTTATTGAGGGGGAGTGAGATAACCTTTTATTTCTAGAACTTTGACAAGTTTAAAAGACCATTTACTTACATACCATCTTTCTTTCACCCACAAGAGTAAATCACGGTGTCTTCGTCAAACCTCTAAAGAAACGGCTAGAAATCAGTAGTACGCAGTCTAAAATCTTCACAAGGACTCCCTCCACAATAGCACGTAGCTCTTTGGTTGTAGATTTCTCCCCGCAAAGAATCAACAAAAGCAAAGTGTGTTCTTGAATGCCAAAACAAATCACCAAAGCATATGGGATTTTTTGTGAATTGAAAACAAAAGGGATGAAAACCCAAAAAGAAGAAGTCAAAAAGAATTTTGTAGATTCGCAGTTTTCAGTCTTTCAAAACGCTAGGACTTCTTAATGAAAATGAAACCATTTAATGAGTATTTATAGAAAATCGCTTCGCCTCGATCGTTAGAATGAAAAGGGATCTCGCTCGAACGACACTTCATTTGAACGACATCGCACGACATCTCAATGTCGCTAGAACGAGATGGGATCTCGCTTAAATGACTTGAGCATCAAAATTGAGGAACGCTACAGGACTCTGAAAATTACTCATTCTCAAATTTTGACGAAAAAAGTCCACTCCAACAATTAAAAAATATAGTCTATACCATTGGAAGTTTCTAGTGGGTATAGATATACACATAGGCAAGTTGGCGTGTGTGTTATGGCCTAAGGGCAATGTATACTGGAAGTTGCTAGTGTACCTGTCGTAATATTTCGTTAATTCTAACGAATAAATTTTAGAATCAATAAATTGAAATGATGAATTAAATCGTTAATCATGTGGTTATATTTGATCCCTGCTTAAGTTTATTGATGTAAATTTTAGTAATTGACGTATAAAATAAAATTCATTGCTATTAGTATACTTGGGGGATGGATTTTGAGCAGAAGTGTATTCTCATTAGATTGTGTTTCTCATGATGCTACGCACTTTTCCTTTCAGGTTTTGTGCAGAATTGAGTCTCTTTAAAGATTATTTTGCTATAGTCCGGCATATTTTGGGCAAACTTCTTGCTTAATTATATTTGTATTTCCTTATGTAATTTTAAAGTACTTCTCAAGACATTATATTCCCTAGTAGATGGATGAAAATATGTAATGTCAAAAACCTGTTATGTATTAAGATCTCGTATGTGATATTAAAATGTTATTGTATTTATGATGTTATTAATTTATTTCTGACAACATTCTGAGTCCATCGTCACATATCCAAATTATTGTATTGATTTAAAATTATTACCATTTTCTATACTTTGGGGTGTGACATAACCAGACATAAGCTTAAAAACATGTCGCTAGTGGGGGGAAATTAAAAATATCCCCTAAATGGCCCTATAAGGGGCATAAACACATTGCATGGGACCAATGCAGCTCGTAGGAAGTGATTGTGTAATCACGAGATGCCCAGTTTGAGTATAGGACTAAAATTTACAAATATCCAGACTTGTACTTCAAACATGCCGCTACAGAGGAAAAACCCAAAATAACCTCCAAACGACCCCATAAGGGATACGGGCACCTCGTACGTGACCAATGTAACTCATAGGAAATGACTGCATAATTACGGGTTTCCCAATTTGAGAAGAGGAATGAAATTTTTAAATATCGAGACTTAAGACTTAAAAACATGGTGCTGGAGTGGGGAAACCCAAAATAATGCCCAAACGGCTCCATAAGGGACACAAAAACCTCACACAGGACCAATGTAACAAGAAAGAACTGACCATGTATCCATGAGACACTCGATTTTAGAATAGGACTAAAATTCTAAAATAACAAGACTTAGGCTTAAAAACATGTCACTAGAGGGGAAAACCAAAAATATCCCCTAAATGGCCCTGTTAGGGGGACGAACAACTCGTGTGGGACAAATATAACTCGTAGGAACTGACCGCTTAGTCACGGGGCATTTGGTTTGATAATCGCACTAAAATTTGAAAATATATAGACTTACCCTTAAAAATATTCTGCTGGAGGAAAAGAACCTAAAACAACCCCCAAATGGACCCATAAGAGGCACGAACAACTCACATGAGACCAATGTAACTCGTACGAACTGACACTGTAGTCTTGGGAGGATAAGTTTGAGAATAGGACAAAAATTTGCAAATAACGAGACTTAGGTTTAAAAACATGTCGTTGGAGTAGAAAACCAAAAATAGCTCCCAAACTTCCTGACAAGGGGTACAACACCTCGTACAAGACCAATATAACTTGTGGGAACTCGTCGTGTAGTCATGGGATGACCATTTTGAGAGTTGGACTAAAATTTGCAAATATCCAGACATAGGCTAAAATGCATGTCGCTGGAGGGCAAAACCCAAAGCAACCCCGAAACAGTCCCATTAAGGCCACGGACACATCAAACAGAACCAATGTAACTCGTAGAAATTGACTGCGAAGTCATGGGATGACCGATTTTATAATAGGATGAAAAGTTTAACATAACCAGACTTATGCTTAAAAACATGCTGCTAAAGGGGGACAACCCAAAAAATCACCCAAACAACCCCGAAAGAGGCATAAACACCTCGCACGGGAACTGATCGCGTAGTCATGGGATGCCTGGTTTGAGAATAAGAGTAAAATTTGCAAATATAGATACTTAGGCTTAAAAATATGCCGCTAGAGGCGGAAAACCCCAAAATAGCACCCCAAACGGCCTCATTAGGGGAACAAACACCTCCTATCAGACCAATGTAACTCGTACAAACCAACCATGAAGTTGTAGTGCTGCATGATTTTAGAATATGGAAAAAATTTACAAATATCTAGACTTTAGCTTAAAAAAATACTGCTAGAGTTGGGAAAACCCAAAATAGAGTCCAAACGATCCCGTATGAGGCACCTCGCATGTTACCAATATAACTTATAGGAACTGATCATGTAATAATGAGGTGCTCAGGTTGATAATAGGAATAAAATTTTCAAATATCTAGACTAAGGCTTAAAAACATGCCTCTAGAGGGGAAAATCCAAAATACCCACCAAATATTCCCATAAAGGGCACGGACACCTCGCACGGAACCAATGTAGCTCGTACAAACTGATCATGTAGTCATGGAATGCTCGATTTAAGAATATGACTTAAATATTAAAATAATGAGATATAGGCTTAAAAATATGTCGTTGGAGGGGGAAACCCAAAGCAACCCCCAAACGACCCAACAAGGGGCAGAAACCCTCCCACGGGACCCATGTAACTCGTAGGAACTAACCTCATAGTCATGAAATATCCAGTTTGAGAACTAAAAGTTAAAAATAACCACAATTAGGCTTAAAGTATTCTTCTTGAGCAAAAAAAACCCAAAACATCCTCCAAACGTCCCCTATTAGGGACACGAACACCTCACACGGGACCAATGTAACTCGTACGAACTAACTGCATAGTCACAAGGCACATGGTTTGAGAATAGGACTACTATTTACAAATATCCAGAATTAGGCTTAAAAATAAGCCCTTAGGGAGGAAAAACCCGAAACAGCCTCCCATAAGGGAAATGAACACCTCATACGGGACCAATGTAACTTGTTAGAACTGACTGTGTGGTAATAGAATGCCCGAATTCAACATAGGACTAAACCCAAAAAAGCCCCCTAACAGCACTCTTAGCGGCACGAACACCTCGAATGGGACCAATGTAACTCGTAGGAACTATTCGTATATTCAAGAGACTCCTTGTTTGAGAATAGGAAGAAATGTTGAAAATAACAAGACTTGGGCTTATAAACATGCCGCTAGAGGGGAAAACCCCAAAACAACCCTCCAAACGGCCTTGTTAGCGGCATGAACACCTCGCACAGGACCAATTTAATCATGAGAACTAAGTTTATAGTCACAGGATGCTTGATTTAAGCGTAGGACAAAAATTTGAAGATAATTAGACTTAGGCTTAAAAACACCCCGCTAGAGGGAGAAATCCCAAAACAATCTCCAAACGGCCCCGCGAGGGGCGCGAACACCTTGTAAGGAAGCAATGTAACTCGTAAGAACTTACCATGTAATCAGAGGACACCCGGTTTGAGAATATGATTAAAATTTACAAATATCCAGACTTAGGCATAAAAACATGTCCCAAAAGGGGGGAAATCCAAAATGACCTTCACACGACCTAGTAAGGGATATGAACACCTTACATGTGACCAATGTAACTTGTAGGAACTGACAGCAGAGTCACAGGATGCCTGGTTGATTAATAAGACCAAAATTTTTAAATATCTAGAATGAGACTTAAAAACAAGCCTCTAGACGGGGAAAGCCACAAAACATGTCAAACGGCCTAGTAAGGAGCACAGACACCTCGCACAGGACCAACGTAACTGGTAGGAACTTATCACGCAGATATAGGATGCCCAGTTTCATAATAAAACTAAAAAGAATTAATAATGAGACTTAGGATTAAAAACATGTTTTTTGAGGGAAAAAAATTCAAGCAGTCCCCAAACGGCCCCGTAAGTGCCACGAACACCTTACATGAGACTAATGTAGCTTGTAAGAACTAACCTCATAGTCACGAGATGATCGATTTAAGAATAGGACTAAATTCTCAAACATCCAGACTTAGGCTTAAAAGCATGTTGTTATAGGGGACAACCCCAAAACGACCCCCAAATGGCCCCATTAGGGGCACAAACACCTCGCACGGGGTCAATGTAACTCGTAAGAATTGATCGTATAATCATGGGATGCTAAATTTTAGAATGTGACTAAAATTTAAAAATAACCAGACCTAGGATTAAAAACATGATGCTGGAGAGGCAAAACCAAAACATCCCCCAAACGACCCCGTAAGGGGCAAGGGCACCTCACACTGGACCAATGTAACTCGTAAGAACTAATCACGTAGTCGCAAGACGTCTGATTTGAAAATAGGACTAAAATTGTGAATATCCAAATTTAGGCTTAAAAACATATCGTTAGAGGGGTAGACGGCCCCGTAAGGGGGACGAACATCTTTCATGGACCTAATGTAACTCATAAGAACTAACATCATAGTCACAAGATGCACAATATGAGCTTAGGTCTAAAATTTTCAAATATCGAGACTTAGGCTTAAAAACATGCCGCTTGAGAGGAAAAACCAAAAATAGTCCTCAAATGGTCCCATAAGTGACAAGAACACCTTGAATGGGACCAATGTAACTCATAGGAACTAATCTCATGGTCTCGGGAGACCTAATTTTATAATAGGACCAAAATTTGAAAATAACCAAACTTAGGCTTAAAAAGTTACCACTAGAGGGGGAAAACCCAAAACATCCACAAATGGCCCCCTACAAGGTGCATAAACACCTCACATGGAACTAATCTAACTCATAGGAACTAACCGCGTAGTCATGGGATATACAATTTGAGAACATCACTAAATTTTGCAAATATCCAAGCTAACGATTAAAACATGCTGCTTAAGGGGGAAAACCTAATATAGCACCCCAAACGGCCCGGTTAGGGACAAAAACACCTAGAATGGGACCAATATAACTCGTATGAGTTAACGATATAGTCTCAAGAGACCAGATTTTAAAATAATACTAAAATTTGAAAATAACCAAACTTGGGATTTGAAAGATCTAGAGGGGGAAAACCCAAAATATCCCCCAAATGGCCACGCAATGTGCACGGACACCTCACACGCGACGAATGTATTTTATAGGAATAAACCGCATTGTGATAGGATGATCGATTTGAAAATACGAGTGAAATATAAAACTATCCAGACTTAGGCTTAAAAACATGATGCTAGAGGCGGAAAACACAAAACAACCTGAAACATTCCTATAAGGGCACGAACACTTCGTACAGGACAAATGTAACTCATAGGAACTAACTGCATTGTAACAGAATGCCCAGTTTAAGAATAGGACTACAATTTTAAAATATCCAGACTTGAGCTTAAAATTGGCTACTAGAGGAGGAAAACCCAAAACATCCCAAAAAACTCATTAGGGACGTAAACGCCTCAGACGGGACCAATGCCACTCGTAAAAACTGACCACGTAGTCACGGGATGCCCATTTGAGTTCAGGATAAAAATTTAAAAATATCCAAAATTAGGCTTAAAAATATGCTGCTAGAGGGGGGACACATAAACGGCCCTAAGTGGGGAACGATCACCTCTCACGACACCACTTTAAGAACTGATCGTGTAGTCATGAGATGCCCGATTAGATAATAGGAATAAAATTTTAAAATATCCAGACTTAGGCTTAAGAACATGTCATTCAAGGGGGAAACCCAAAATAATCCCATTATGGGCACGAAAACCTCGCACGGAACCAATGTAACTCGTAGAAACTGAACATGTAGTCCTGACATGCTCGGCTTGAGAATAAAACTAAAAGTTTAAAATGACTAGATTTCGGCTTACAAACATGCCCCTAAAATCTAAAACGACCCCTAAATGTCCTAGTATGGGGCACAAGCACCTTGCATGGGACTAATGTAACTCGTAGGAACTAATCGCATAATTATGGGATGAACGGATTATAAATAAGACTAAAATTTGTAAATATCCACACGTACGCTTAAAAACATACCTCTAGAGGGAAAAGGCCCAAAACAGCACCCAAACGGCCCCATAAAGGGTGCAAGAACCTCGCACAGAACTAATGTAACTCGTAGAATTGAACACGTAGTCATAGGACGCTCGGTTTAATAATTGGACAAAAATTTATTAATACCCAGACTTAAGCTTAAAAACATGTCGCTAGATAGGGAAAACCCAAAATAGTCCCCAAACGGCCCGTAAAGGGCACAAACACCTCATACGGGACCAATGTAATTCATAGGAACTAATCGTGCTGACATGGGATGTCTGGTTTGAGAATAGGACTACTATTTGCAAATATTTAGCATGTTTTGGTTGCTGAATACTGGTTTTTCCTTCGGGGCTCCCTAAAATTTTTTTTTTTTTTTATTCAAATGGATATGGTCACGGTCCAAAGTTGTGAGAATTATTCAACAGTGTTCCATAAAATAGTTATGACCATGGTTTCTGACCATGTTGTTACGGACCAGGTCCGTGACCCACTAGTACATAAAAACACATAGCCCAAATCCTTGACCCTATAAGTCACGTCCCTAGCCCATGACTATGGAGCTATATACTGCCCCATGGAGCATGTTGTGACCCTTACTTTAGGTAACGGATCAAGTTCGTGACCACCTTTTTTATTCATGATAAAAATGGTTGCGGACCTCATTCGTGTCCCAAAGACCTGGTCACGGCTCAGATTTATGACCATAATCGATTTTTGGTGTCATGTACCTCTTATAACTAGTATTGATCCGACATAATACCTAATCTCACGGCCAAGATCCATGAAAATTTTCAATTTATGGTCTAGCGTACCTCTTATAACTGGTATAAATTCGACATAATACCTAACGTGACATTTGGGGGTTTCTTGGTCAACTGAATATAGTCCCTAATCACATGCACACTCACCACACATCAATATCATGAGGGCGAGAGACACTATAAGAATTTACACCATTAGCAATAATATTTAGCAACACAAGCTATTTTTTGTTGCCAAAGGTACTAGTTTGGCAACAAAATCTTATTTATGTTGTCAAAATACCATTTTATATTGTACTGTAGGGAACATAAAATAAATCTTGTTGCTAAAATTTAAAATTTTAAGTGGGAAGCTAGCAAAATAAAAAGGAGGGTTTATTTTAGCTTTTAGCATCATAGTTGTTTGTTGCCAAATATGCCCTAACTTTTGGCAACATAAGAGTATGTTGAGAAAAATAGAATACTTTTTGCAACAAAAAAATTGTGATGACAAAAGTGTTTTTTTTCCTTATCGTTTATCAAAGAAAACTAAATACTTAATTTTTTTTAAACCTTTTTTCTATCAAAACAAAACGCAAGACCCATTTCCCAAACTCTCCATGGCCTCGATCCCCTCCCTATCCCCCATCTCCCTCCCTGACGATTTATAATGCACATTCCCCCCTCCCCCATCTCCCTCCCCATCTATTTCTACTTCCCCAACCCCTATCCCAATCATAAAACTCCACAGGAACCAGCGATAGTCCTCCAGTAATCAGGTGTTGCGCGAGTCACCTTCTTAGTGAAATCCCCATCGTGAAACCCACACACCCACAAACCCTGTCATGAAACCCGAATCCATCTCCATTTTTCCTTTCTCTGCCTCCAACTTGCTGGTAACTTGCTAACCCATCCATCCCTTTTTAAATTTAACATGATTGGTTTGAAATTTGAATAATGTTTAGATCGATGTTTCCATTCACAAATGTTTTAACTTATAACTTGTGTTATTTCCATTTTTTAGTTTATAATGTTCAGATTAATGTTTAGAAATTAAATTGAAATAACTGATAAGAATGAAACTTGATATTTATATTAATTAGGTGTTATTATTTAGGTTTTAAAATTAAGAAGGTGATGTTGACATTGTTTGCATATTGTGAATATTCATTGAGTATTATTTATACTTTGAAATTAATAATTAATTGAGATTTGTTAATATGGGTATTACTTATTTATTACCATTCTTATTCTTATGAGTTCAATTTTTGTTTCAGAAACGTTAATTGTTTTTCTATATGGTAGAATTTTTTTGTTCATATCTATCTGATTGGCTGGATATCTATGTAAATTAATTAAAAGATATATACACTACACCAGAAAGGCCAAAATAGCACCCTTAACCCAACCCGCCATGTCACGGTCAAAGACCGTGACAAATAAAATATGTTTTCTATCAAGGTCTTTGATCGTGACAGGACCGTGACAACCTTATAAAATTGTCACGGTCAAACAACATGACACATCCATGACAATATCAAAATAAAAAACCCTCGTCACTTCCCTTTTTCTTTCCCTCGTTTCCCTTTTCCATCCATTTATGCAATTCCCTAACCCTAACTGCGATTCTCTCTCTCTCTCTCTAAGGTACAATTCTCTCTCTATATATATATTTCCTTGTTGTGTGTGTGTGTGTGTGTGTGAGTTACATTACTTTTAAATTACAATTTTAGTAGTATTTTTAAAAGTATTTACAATTTTAATATAAATATTAAAACATCAATTAAAAATGGGGTAAATTATAAATAGATATAAACCTCTTAAGTTACATATAGTGCGCATAGATACTATACTAATAGTTCTTATACGTACGCATTCAATAGCCCTTAGACCCGTTCGAGAGTCATTACCCCTGTAATGAGATCTCTCGAATTGTCCCGTTTGGATAATTTGGGATAACTTAGTTTCTATATAATAATGTACTTAGTAGCTTAAACCTGTTACTTTGGGGGAAACTTTTGTTCCCATCTCTTAATGTTCTATGTGTACATACTAGATTGATGCGGTGTTGAGTGTTATTTCAATTGATAAATTGAAATAGCACGAACACTTGCGAATCTATATAGTGTACTTGGAGAACTATGGGAAGACGCTGCCGGATTTTCCTAAGATTGGAACAATGTGGATAAGTTGCTAACTGTGTTATAGAAATATGAGGTCTTGAATGGGATATGACCACTCACCTTTTAGAGGAGATGGAGGAGATAAGATTTATATTGTTGCATCTTGTGTTAACAATAAAATAAAATAATATTGTTTTTATACGAGATACCCAAGGAAATAAATTGTAACTTTTAAGTAAAATTTAATTCATCATTTGTTGTTTATGTACTCTCTCAATTAGTGAATATGTAGGGGGTCAACAAGAGTTTAAATTGTATTGCTTTGTATGAAATACACAAGGAAAAAAGGTAAATTTTAAGTAAAATTTAATCCATCTATTGTTGTTTATGTAATCTCTTAATAAACAGATATTTAAGAAGTGGACAAGAGTTGGATGACACTTAGGCATAGAGTAGGTGAGCAGTATCGTGAGGGCGCTAAGTCTTTTAATAATAGAGAAATGGCCAATGTGAGCAAAAATGGTACAAATCAATGCCCGTGTAATAATTTTTGTAATTGTTATTGGCACATTGCCCATGTTATGATGTATCATTTAGTACGATATGGCATAATGGAAAGTTATAAGACCCGGTTTCATCATGGGGAATCTATTTCGTAACACCAAATCGATGAACCTATAGATGACACAGATGTTGAAATTGGAGATAATGAATATAAGGATGATGATTTCCCTGAATTAGTAAAAGACCATTGTAGGGGGACATATACGGGGCATATTTCAGGGGATTTGGGACAGGCAAAGTGTATCATAACACCAAAATGAAAGATGAGAAAAATATTGAAAAACTACTAAAGGCTACCCAACCTGAGGTGTACTCGGGCTGCAAAACATATACGCTATTGAAATTTATGATTACAATGTTTCATTTGAAGGTTGTGGGTAAATGGAGTAATAAGTTATTTGACATGTTGATGGAGATATTAGTGGAAAGCATTCGAGAAATGAGAAAAGGCCTCTTGACCCAACAAAATTGAACTGGTCAAAGAAAAGCATTATTTACGAGCTCCCGTATTGGAAAACACCAAAGATTTATCACAACCGTGCTGTGATGCACATTGAGAAAAAAATATGTGACAATTTGCTTGGAATAATATTGAACATGGATGGGGAGAACAAGGACATAGAAAAAGCACGCCTTTATCTAGAAGAGATGGGCACAAGGACATAATTTCACTTCCAAATGCGTCCTGATGGGTCTTATGTCAAGACTCCCGCAATATATACATTAACCCCAAAGGAGAGGGAGTGTTTCTATGATTTTTTGAAATCAGTTAAGTATCTAGATAGCTATCCTGCAAACATCTCAAGATGTGTTTTTGTGATTTTTTTAAATCAGTTAAGTATCCACTTCGAGGGGTGTCTCATTGGAGTGAAATTTATTCTGGGACACAAGATGTAGTAATCTCCCGGATTCGGGTAGTTATATTTGATTCTTTTAGTTAGATATTCTTTCAATGTTATTGCGTGTATTTCTAATTAAAAAGAAATTTGTAGGATAAATTCGATATTGTTAACTATGATGAAGATGAGTTTGTCAAATATGTTATTCATAAGAAGTGTGCATGGAGGTGCAGTAGCTAGAGGAGTAAAATGTACTTACATTGCAAGAAATTATTGAAGGATGAAGTCGACACAAAAAAAAAATTATAGGAAAGGGTTACACCAAGCGATTGGAAGTACATAATATATGATGTTTGGAGTGATGAGAAGTTCAAGGTAACTAATTCGTATTTCATTATTCTTGTAATTAAGTTATCATATGAAAATTTCATTATTGGAGATCCATTTAATATTTTTTTATGTTTTGAATTTGGCATGGTCATTAAAAGATCAAATAGCACATGCTAGTTTTCTTTGGAATCATACTTGTGGGTCGCGATCATTTGTTGCTACCATGTCAATCATGGTGATGTGTTTTCTAATTTATGAATTTAATTACTTATCAATGTATAATCATATTCTCATTGGTTTCATTTATGAACAAGCTGAGGAAAAGGGTGGTGAGAGACCACATATTACTAACTTCTTTAAATCATCGCATTGGAGTGAGAAAAAGAATGATTGGGTGGATCCAAAGTGTAAGAAAAAATATGTATGCACATCTTTAATTAATTAATTATACTACGAGAAGTCCCATATTTTTTACTTCTTTATATTGTTATTTTAAAATTCGTTGACTAATTATGTTGTGATCTTATACTATTTTAAATATGGCAGGAGAAGTTTGTGGAGCTAAAAAAGAGATCCTTGTAACCAAACGCACCCTTCATGTCATAAGAGGAGATGTCGATAGAAGTTTTTAGAAAAAGATCAGGCCATATTATTGGATGGGGGTAGGCCCGAATCCCTCTAAAACTTCAAGTACAATTGGACATTTGAGGGCTCATGATGAAGAGGTGAGGCAACTAAGAGAGAAATTGGCTTCAGTCAAAGAGAGAAATGTTGTCCAACAAGAGAAGATAGATATTCAAGATAAAATTTTTTGAGGATTTTCAAGAATACACGATGCAAATGTTTGCACAAATACGCAAGAATCAAGAACGAGGGAGCTTATCCGGAGGATCTTAAGTTGAGAATCAATTTGGTAAGTATTTTATATTGATGATAAAATATTTTCTATATATTGCACATTTACCAAAGTAAAATTTTCGTTTAGTTGTGTGTGTGTTGTTTGTGTTGTGTAAAGTGTGTGTCTTTAATAATGCCTTAACAAGTGGTTGACATGGAGGCAGGGGCCATAGGGAAACGTTTTCTACATCATCAAGTTTTGGATTTTGTGATTGGCATTCAAGTTTATAATGGTGTTGTACATGGACCAAAAGAAGTTGTTGGTATTATTTCTATGAAAGAATACAATGAACTTGATCCACGTTTCTTTGTAAACATTTTTCGGGTCTTATCGATTCAGTACTATAGGATTAAGATATACAACAGTTATACAGTTATATATAATTGTTATAATTATATATATAATTGTTATATATATAGTTATAACAGTTATATAACTGTTATATATATAGATGTTACAACTATATATATAACTGTTATTTATAGTCGTAACAGCTATATATATATATATATATATATATATATATATATATATATATATATATATATAATTTTCTTTCCTTTATAAGAAATGGAGTTTGCTCCTATCATAATAAGATAAGAGTTATGAAATTGATAAAGAGGAATCCAATTCCCTAGATAGGTTTGAAAGAATTGTATCTCAATTTGAGATGAAATTTGGCAACAGCTCTAGGGTAGGTTCTGAACCAGATTAGAGAGTTGAGAATGATCTTGAACTAATAGGAATAGAAGCAGGGGGATATCGTTTTGATTCAAAATTTTCTCGAACTAACAGAAAGTAGATCGTTCAATGCATTATTTCCAATCATAATTTTCTTTCTCCCCCTACTGATAAGGTTCCCTTTACTCCAAATAATGAACTCCATATCTTAAATGTTTTCTAGTGAGTGCGCATTAGCCACCGTGACTTTCAAATTTCATCAATCTCCGTAAAAAATTGCTTTAAAGAAAGCAGAACAGTATCTCGACTGACCAGTGTAGAAGATTGTGATTAGTCGTCCAACATGATATATGGTGTGTTAACGCTCCAATAAAACACAACGAGCACTGCATTGTATGCACTGCTTATAAATTATAAATTTTTATTGTCTTTTACAGTCTGATTGGTAATAATATATTTTGTATTTTGTGTAGAATAATTATGGATTTGCAAACATGGAAAAGTCAATGGATACGGAGGAGCTAGGTTTATAGCTACTCGGATACTTATTTAAGTTTATGTTATGATATTCAATTTTTACTTTTGCTGCACAAAATAGGCTTATTTAATAATCTTTTAAACGTTCTATATTTTTGCACTTGTATGATGTTTATGGTCGTACGGGCGTGTATATACTATTTTTAGATGTTAAATCGATGGAGAGGATTTATTAGTTGTTTAGTTGCAGCTTTTGTTGTTGTTGTTGGATTGATTTTAATGTTAAACCTGGTTGGATTTCATAAATAAACAACAAAACTCTGCCGAAATTTTATGAAATAAATAAGTTTTCTAACTTGATTAAGTCGAACACAAAGCATTTGAAAATTGGGCATTGGTGATGAAAATGTAAAGAAAAAAAACTAATAAACATACGAGAATGAGGCACGTGTAGTCACAGCACTCCCGGTTTGAGTATATGGCGTACAATTTTCAAATGTTAGACTTAGGCATAAAAATATGCTTTAAAGGGTGCAAAATGTAAAACAGATATAAAACGGCATCATAAGAGTCACGAACACCTCGTACGAGACCAATGTAACTCATAGGAATCGACTGCGTAGTCTTGACACTCCTAATTTGAGTATAAAACGTAAATTTACAAAATTTTAGACTTAGGGATAAAATATGTCATAAGTGGGTGAAAATATAAAATATCCACAAAACGATCCTGTAAGAGGCACGAACACCTCGCACTGGACCAATGTAACTCGTAGGAATTTACAGCGTAGTCACGGAACTCCCAATTTGATTATACAACGTAAATTCTCCAAAAGTTAGACTTGGGCATAAAAATATGCCATTAAAGGGTGAAAATGTAAAACAACCACAAAACGGTACCGTAATAGGCACGCACACCTCGCACGGGACCAATGCAACTTATAGGAACTGACTGCATAGTCACGAGACTTCTGATTTGAGTGTGCGACACAAATTTGCAAAAAGTTCAAGGATCTTCCTTCTATAGCTCGTGGTGCCTTCAAGCTTGACAAAATGGGATGCTTCTACCTTAGACATTTTCAGAATTGATATTTATTGTCTTCTTTTGTAACGGGCTTAAATAAAATCCCATATTTACTGCTTTTCTAGTTCTATAGTTTGTATTCTTCTCTTCTTGCCACTTTGGAGAGGCTTTTTCTCCCTTTTCAATAATAATCTAGGGGGTCCTATCCCTCTTTCATTAAAAAAAATTGCAAAAAGTTAAACTTAGGAATAAAAATATGTTGTCAAAGGGTGAAAACGTAAAACATCAACAAAACGGTCCCGTAAGAGGCACGAACAGCTCTGACAGGACCAATGTTACTCGTAGGAACTGATCGCGTAGTCACGTGACTTCTGATTTGAGTGTACGACATAAATTTGTAAAAATTTAGACTTATGTAGAAAAACAGGTCGTTAAAGGGAGAAAACATTAAAAAAACACAATACTGTCCCATCAGAGGTATGAACACCTAGCACGGGATCAATGTAACTCGTAGGAACCTACCGCGTAGTCAGGTGACTCCTAATTTGAGTGTATGACGTAAATTTGTAAAAAGTTAGACCTAAGCATAAAAAGATTCCCTCAAATTATGAAAACATATAACAACAACAAAATTGTCCCATGAGAGCCACGAACACCTCGTATGGGACCACTGTAACGCGTAAGAACCGACCTCATGTTCAATGGACTACCGATTTGAGTTTATGTCATAAATCTATAAAAATTTAGACTTGGGTATAAAAATATGTCGCAAATGGGTGAAAACATAAAACAGACACAAAACTGTCCCATAAGAGGCATGAACACCTCGCACTGTTTTGATTATTGTCATCAACTCATCTTCACTATAACTTACAAGTTACATACTTAAAACTTATTCATATTGTTTTTATGCATCTCAAGTATCAGTCCACATTATAGGTATACCATAGATATATGTATGGAGAGGTTGTTAGAGGGGCAAGTAGAGGAGACAAAGAAGTTAGGTGTTATGATGACGCGTGTTATATAACAGTTGTATATAATTGTTTATATATAACAGTTATATATAAAAATAGTTATATATGTAATTGTTATATACAAATAGTTATATATAACAATTTATAAATAACTATTATATATAAATATTTTTATATATAACTGTATATATATAACAATTATAAATAAACTATTATATATAAAGAGTTATATATAAGTGTTTATATAAATATAACTATTTATATATAAAAGTTATATATATAATTGTTATATATAACTTTCATATATAAACAGTTACATATATAAACACTTATATATAAATGTTATATATAAATAGTTATATATAACAATTTATATATAAATATTTCTATATATAACTGTTTAAATGTAACTGTAAATGTTACTTATATAATAGTTATTATAACTATTATATATATAAAATATAATTGTTATATGTAATGATTATATAAATAGTTGTAACAGTTAACTATTTATATTTATAAGCTTCAGACAACATGGTATATGGCGTGTTAACGCTCCAATAAAACACAACGATTATTGTTTTATGTGCACTACTTATAAATTATAAATTGTTATGATTTTTTTTATATAGGATTGATAATAATTTATTTTGTATTTTGTGTAGAATGATTATGGATTTGCAACACAACGTAAAGTCAATGGATACAGAGGAACCAGGTATATATCTACTCGGATACTTATTTAAGTATTTTATGATATTCACTTTTTATTTTAATGCTCGGGATAGGCTTATTTGATGATCTTATAAACGTTCTAATATATTTTTACACTTGTATGATGTTTATGGTCGTGCGGGCTTGTAGATACTATTTTTAGATATTAAAACGGTGGAACGAATTTATTGGTGATTTAGTTACGGCTTTTGTTGAGTTTATTTTAATGGTAAAATATTTTGGATTTCATGAATAAATAAAGGAAACTATGTCGAAAGTTTCTAAAATTAAATGGTGTTTTAAATTGATCAAGTTAAACATACATGAATTTGAAGTTATACAAGCCCATCTAGTGATTAGTTTCTGTATCTTTTGCAGGTTGATGATGGATTTTGCTTGGAGTTATTATATTCGTGGTGGGTTCGAGTTGCGATTTCTTTTTTGTGTAGCGGAGCCATATTGTCGTCATTTTAGTTTAATGGAAATTTTTATTTACATCTTTTGATGTGTTAATGTATTAGGTTAGATCATGTTTACATATTTTGATGTGTTGGGATTGGTTATGTTCCTATTTGGGAGGCATTTCTTTTGTACCTTTATACTTGGATTGTGATGAAATATTATTTTGTAATTCATATTTTTGAGATTTGGTTGAAAATTTTGGAATTTTGTATTACATATGATTGTATGAAAAATGCGCAATGTGATTTTGGATTATAAGGTTGCACGGTTTATGTTGTGTGAGTTTTGATAAAAATGCGATGGTTTATAGGTGCTTCCAATTATGAAAAAATAATAGGTAATGAATAAAAATATTGCTTTTGGCAACACAATAGTCGTGATACCAAAGGTATAGCTTTTGGCAATATAAAAGCCTTGTTGCCAAAGATGTAGCTTTTGGCAACACCAGAGTTGTGTTGCCAAGAGTTCTTAATATCATTTACCTTACATTATGCAATATTATGTGTATCACCGAAGGTTGATTTTTGTCAACATAAATAATTTTGTCATTGTTGAGTGACCTTTGGAAACACAAATAATATTTTTTTATTATAAATTTGACAAATTATAAAATACCTTTGGCGACATAATTACGTGTTGCCAAAAGTATACCTTCGGCAACACAATCAACAAGTTGTCAACATAGAGAAATATGTTATCGATACCTTTTAGCAACACATTTCTAACTTTAATAATATAATTTGTATGTTACGTAAATTGCTTTTTCTTATAGATATGTGAACTCTATTTCTCCACATGGGAAATTAAATGTTTGGATCGTGTCCCACCACCTCTTAAGGAGTGTCAGAATAGGTTCTCAATATATTTGTGTGTTAGACCTAGTAATAATCGGAAAAAAATTGCAACTTGAATCCTCTGAACTATTTGTGCACAATATGACATATGACGCCATAATGTATAAATTGATCTCATCTCACATTAAAGCTTAATCTCGTTGATTACCAAAAAATTAATAAGTAATTTATTAATCAAAAACATATTTACAGAATCAGTAATGGACTAAGTAGTTCAATAAAATAACTTATTTTTAACAAGTCACTAACGAACTAATTTAACTATCAAGTGACTTAAAAATTCAATAAATTAATTTTATGTAATTAAGTCATTAACAAACCAATTTATTTATTAAAATGTATAAAACATTCGATAGAGCAACATACAAAATTTGAACGATGTATAACTCATTATTCAATATTTGGAGGAACCAATGGTTCTCCGGATAATATGTGGTGGGGGATCATGCATATTATCATTATCATCCAAAAACCAAAAGTTATCGATGCTATGCTGGGTCGCGTGCCATGAACTCTCACTATGCAAGTCAATGCGTTATCAGTAAAGCTGAAATTTTTTGACACGACACAACCCAATATGAAGTTAGCACAAAACTAACACGGCGTGTCGTTTTCGAGCCAAGATATTTTGGCCTGATGGCGGGTTGTGTCGTGTTCGTGCCATAATTTTAATAAGTAATTGACCCGAAATTTTCTGAGTGAATATGTTAACTTAATTGGAAGTGTTAATTTTTGGAAATCCTCATATGATTAAATATTATTATTATTTCATAGAAAACAAGGTACCTTTGACAGTTTTAAAGAGGATGATCTTAGATAATAATTCTAATGAATGTTCTTGCGATTGACAATCATTGTTTGAAAAGGCAAAGAATTGTATGGTAAGTCACGACTTATTAGACATAGGACCATAAGAAATCTCTCTCTTTTAGTGATAACATTAAGCCTAATAAGATAATTATGAATCCGCTAATGAGAGAGTAAGATAAGTTCATCAAGGGGAATGGGCTTAAAGCCAGTTAAAACCTAAAAGAATTTCCATAATGAAAATCCAACCTAAATGACTGAAAATCCCAAGAATTAGGTTCTACGGGACAATGTAATTATGTGTGATTCTGTTTGCACTAAGAAGAAAATAAATTCTTCCTCCCATTCCTAGGATGAGCCAGTGCATTATCTGTTTCATGTAACAGGATAAATTTTATTTTGATGATTTCTATAACTAGAATATATGGGTCAAATGGCGTATTAGTAGGATACTCTATATACAAATCACCAATTTAAGTAAGAAGGGGCCACTTCTATGAGAATAACCAATGACTACATTGTTAGATTCTTTAACGCACTCATGGAACCAAGTGGTGTCCAAGGCCAAAACGACCACAATAATGAGAACTAATATTATCCGTAGAAGGATTGTGTGAATTCTATTATCTCGGTTTACACAAAAAGTTGATCAATTCAAGAAATCGTGTTCATTGATTTAATAATAGACTTGATAGTCTCTTACTAGGAAAGATTCAAGACCAAAAGCTAGCTTTACCGATGCAGCTCTTTTTGAATGACATTCTCTCTAATTTACCTTCATATTCATTTGATTCTTCACCCAAATTTCATTTATGTGGGAGATTGTTGGAAAAATTTGTGTTTTTATACAAATTATTTTTTGGTCAACTTTGAGCTATTATAAAAGTAGGATTCACACTTCAAACGTTGTGGGACCAAGTACGTACGCATTCCTTGTAACAAGATGAGTCACGTGATATATTCCTTTGTTAAAGTAAAAAAATGAGGAATAAGAAATTGGGTTTCAAAGTTCTCCATTTATATATGAAATTATTGGGATTTTTATTTAATTTTCTGGGATGAATTTTAAAACTGCCGCTAAAGATTGTAACTGATCGCTATATAATGGTCATTTTTTAGAACCGTCACCAAAAGTCATGGTTGTTTACCATTAGTTGTGACCGTTCATGTAAAACTCTCCTAAAGTTACTGTTAACAAAAATACATCTTTTCATGAACGAACACTTCGTTTCCTATAAATATAAAAGTCACTATAAGAAAAATAGTCATTTATGTCAGTCAAAAACTGACATAAATGACCATTTGTGTCAGTTTTAGAATTTTTCAAAACTAGCATATAAAGCCCTGACATAAATGTTCGTAAAACTGACATAAATAAGATCACATTTATCTCAGTTTTTAAGAACTCACATAAAAACTACGGTATTCAACAAGTTTTTAATCACATTTTCATGAAAAATTGACACCACAGTTTTAGAAATTTTATGAGAGTTTTTTCAAAACTGACATAAATGTTGATATAATTTTTTTTTTAAATTATTACTCCAGCAATAGAAAATTATTATTTGAGATTAAATCAACTCTTGTAAATAGATAATAACCAAGGTCATAAATATTACTAACTTGATATACATCAAGATATTTACAATAAAAAAAATATTGAAGTGAGCTACATCATATCGAAAAACATCCAGTTATCTATATGATAATATCCTAAAAATAGTGATGATACATCACAATATCCAAAAACTAGCATTGCGAACAACATCATAAGTTCCACAATCCAAAATAATACCTAAGCTAGGACGTCAAACGTAATACTCGATCAAGTTTGTTTTCGACGCTATCCAATCCAGAATGAGTAACCCTGCAATAAAATATAATCAACATAGTTTTTATCAAAACACAATCATCTCAAAAAATTGTCATTACGACATAACAAAATACAATTAATTGAAAATACCTAATATAACTCAATGAACTCCATTTAAACTTCATTTAGCTCATTCAACGTGTACATCGCTTTATTGAAAAATCTTCTCATCAAAAAAAAATTGAAGGTATAATTGAATTTATTATTACGGTATATAATAGTTAATAACTAAATAATATTTTATATAACAGGATAAAAAAAATATTTGTAACATACTTTTGTTTCAAAAGGTGTGGAAGAATCCTCCATGAAGTACTTCATGAACTTCAACACAAAATATTTGCAATGAAGAGTACCATTTCTTTGCATTGGGAACTAATTAATACAAAACATTATTACCGAACAAATAATAAAAGAGTACAAGCCGAAAATATTTTTTATACAACACAAACAATTGTAAAAACTTTTAAAAAATTGGGCAGAGTTTCCTCTCTTTATAGGACAATCCACCCTGTTTAAAAAATATAAAATACTCCAATAACAAAATTAATAGTTCATAGCAAGAATACCAATTACCCTTAAAGACAAACTATATATATAACCGACAAGAAATGTATAACGGTCAGAACAGCAGCATAGCTATTTATATATATATATATATATATATATAGTAGCACCAACAAACCACCGATGCACATTTGGAATGCGTCACATTTACTCATAAGCGATACCACTTTCATAAGCTTTTTGGGTCCTGTTGGAAAGGACTTTTTGATGGATTCTTACAAATCAAAATGGGATAAATATGAGTACTACAACCAATTCAAATATGCTATCAAAAGTTTGAGTACGGCGCAATGCTACTTGTATATAGACAACAATAGTGCCCAAAATCTTCCCTTCGTGTAGCTCATTAAACCTTCCAACTTCACTCCGTGGCCTATGCTAAAGAAGCGTGTCTTAACAAATTCCTTTGAACTCACTTCACTTATTCTACCTCTCAATATCTCCTCACCTTGTATCTTTTCTTTCTTATCCTCACCCTTTTCCCGTGTTATGGAAGTCCAGCAGTAAAAGCTCGAGCCTACACAATCCCCTCAACTCGAAATGCAGGGAAAGACTTATGACTTGTAAACAGCCCATATATATATATATATATATATATATATATATATATATATATATATATATATATATATATATATATATATATATAGAGAGAGAGAGAGAGAGAGAGAGAGAGAGATGTTATAAATATTGTATTTATCCTATTTAAGTGGATGTCCGCTCCTATTAGAACTCTACCAACTTGTACTATACATAAGGGGTGACCCCCCATTTGTTAGACACCAATTAATGAGAACTCTTCATTCCTCTAAAATTCTCTTTGTTCCCTACTTCTCTTAACAATATATATATATATATATATATATATATATATATATATATATATATATATATATATATATATATAAACTCCAACTCTTCCAGATTGATATTGGGTTATTCTAGTTATTTCGATCGCTTCTTAAGATAGCACCAAGTTCTTATTTGCGAATTCGAGTTCCTGAATCCTTAAGAGTAGTACCAAAGGCAAAGATTATTCACTTTCTTCTTATTTGCGAATTCGAGATGAATTTTTGTGAGGTATTATATTGTTTTAATCAGTTAAATTCTCTATTCAAAGGTTTTAATCAGTTGGATTCCATATTGAAAATGTTTTTATCAATTGAATTCATGTTCAAAATGTTTTGTTTCCCTGTTGAGTGTGGAAAACGATTTAGATCTATTCATTTTGGTTGTTTATTTGTGATATTTCATTTTTTAAGGTTGTTGATTTATCATTTTTTTAGCCCTATATCTCCATATCCCGTTTCGTTTTAATCCCCTGTTCAAAATGTTGAGCCCGTGTTCAGTTTAATCACTTTAGGTTATTGGATTAGGTTTGAGAAAGTGAATTTACGTTTCATGTCTGGTTCAACATCACATGTAACCCTATCATAGGTATTGTTCAAGTGTAAGTCATTTGCGAAACCTAAACCTAAACCTAAACTCTTGCAAGTGTAAGTTAAATGTAAGTCATTTATGTTTCATAGGTATTGTTTATGTTTGTTTAAGTGTAAGTCATTTAAGCTTTTATGTTAAGTTTTTTCAAGATCACTCTTACAAGAATTAGCGATGTAGGTACTAAGTTTAATTCACCGTAGTAAGCAACTAATTTTTTATGCAACTGATGTTTTGTGCAGACCTTAAATGAAAAAATCATAAAGTGTGCAACTGATTTTATGTTGACATGAGATGAATCAATGAGTAGTAGGTGCTCATCGATGTCCGCATATGTTTAAGGATGCCATTTACCCGTTGAATCCTAAGTGCAACTAAACTCTTCGTCGTTTAACAAAGTTTTTAATCTTTTATGTTAGGTTTTTTCAAGATCACTCATGCACATGTTCTCATTCATTTTAAGCTTAAAAATGTAAAAAACAAAAATTTATCATAAAAATAGGTAATTTAAAACAACTCATATTATACATATTATAAATATTATACATACATAAACCTTACTAATATTATACATACATAAACCAAACAATAGGTAATTTAAAACAGTCTACAAATTAATTTAAACCTTCAACACTAACATTTTACCAACACTGAGATCATACATACATAAACCTACAAATATTATATATATTATACTTACATATACCAAACAAAGGTAATTTAAATAGCCTAACCTAAATATTAATTTAAACCTTTAACACTAAGATTTTATAACAAATAAATTATAATAAAACAGATTTATCAATGCCATGTTTTGAGATAAGCAAAGAAAACAGCAAAGAACACAGAGTGTTTTCAGAGAAGCAGCAAAAAAATAATAAAACATACCTTCAATGCTCCGTTTTGAGAGAAGCAGCAACAAAGGTTTCGTAATAGGGTTTGTATGAAATTGAGTGTTCATTTGGCATAAAAAATAGAACGTTTGTATGAAACAAACGGTTATGACCCAAGTTTTGAAAATCTCTCTAGTTTGGCTGAAACAGGGTCCGTACGGTACAATAAGCTTGTCGTAACGCATTGTTTTTTTAAATAGGGTCCGTATGGTACAATATGCTTATCGTAACATATTATTTTTTGTTTTTAGTTATTTTTTTTTGTAAAACAAATGAGTTGGTTTTAAAAAAAAACATGTGCGCTGAAACAGAGGGGTAAAAAACCCAATTTTGTGAATCATAACAAGGATCGATTCACGAGTCCAAATCGAACCGCACGATTCCAAGCCAAATCACATGATTTTTTTACCCTTTCCGATTCTCAGTTTGATTCGAATCGTTTTACTATGGAATCGAATTTGACAATTCCACTCGTGAATCCGATGATTTTGATAACTATGTATATAATGTACTCGCTCAGAAGTATATTTTAGTTTTGATCTAAATCACCACATTTGTTCATTTTCTACAATTAGTATCGCTATGTGTGTGAGAGACAGGGAGAGAGAGCTAAGATAACTCTAATGCACCCGTAACAGTCAACTGAAAGCAGTTATATTGCACCCACAGTTGTCGTTTCCACAACAGTCGTTTCCACAACAACAGTCTAATGCACCCCTAGCAGTCATTTCCACAGTTGGGAAGCATGCTCCTGAATTCGTTTCCACGGCAGGTAATCGATGATACTTACGATATCTGAATAACTTTCAAATTTTTAAGGTTTTGAGGGGATAGGGTAGAGAGGAGGGGGTGGTGTACGTGATTTGCGAGTTGTAAGAACAGTGCGATACACGAGGTTCGATGATTTTGAGGAAGTATATTGAGTATCAGAGATTGGCGAGATCGGGGTCCGAGATTAATAAGTTCAAGAGTAATGTCGATTTGGAGGGGGGCAAAGCTGAGGGAGATAGAGTTGTATTTGGAGGCAATTTTTGGCATTGACGCAGTTAGGGGAGGATTACATCGAGCATATATATAGTTGTAGTTCAATGACATTTTCAGATTTTTAGGAGCCTTTTGAGGGATGGTTTACATCAAATTGGTATCATAGCGGGTAAAGCTCCACATTGGTGTTAGTGTATCGGTGTATTTTGTATCAAATTCGTGCACTACTCTTTAATGGCTCCCAAGAAATCCAAACAACTAAAAGAGGCGATTTGAAAACAAACAGAGAGCGGTTACAATCAAAATAACAAATCTATACTCATTTCCAAATTCCTAGCCCTAATCCTAGAAATCCCTACACACAACCCCTGCCCTACCCCACCCTCTACACCAAAACCACCACCCTGAAAAAACCAAATCTCCGTAAACCCTCCATTAAAGATCTAAGACAACCTACTTCTAAGGTTTCACCTACCATTTTACAATCAAATCCACAATTTACAAACCCTAGCGTCCAACCCTACAAAATTCCGCCACCACCCCCACCAAATCCCCCAACTCCCAACCAATTTTTCAAACCCCAATCATCAAAACAATTACGTGTTCGCCCCGATTAACTCTCGACGCTTAATTCAAGATCATCGGCGACTAGTCGTAGATTGGTTGCTCCACCCAATCATTCTTTCACCCTCACTCACCCAAACGGGTCAAATCAACGATAAAAAATCCCCTCCCAAGACGATTGATTACAAGAAAGATAGAAACGGCGAAATTGGATTGAGTATTGGGGATTTTTTGACATTTTTTATGAGGATGGTTGGGTGACTCGCACGCACTTTTGTGAGCTAAAAATAATTGATTTCGGAGATTTTTTTCCAATCTTTGAAAGAGGGGATGATGATTTTATTGACGTTGGATCGGAGGTTATCTCTCTTGGGGTTGATTTGGATATTGGATGTGATATTTTTGGTGGTGGGTATGTGGACCCATTCATGGTAGCTTTTGATTAGCGCTTGAAAGAAATTTTTCGTGGCATAGCATTAAGCAGGTTCTTCTCGGGAATATCGGGTCCCAATTTTGTTGGTCAGCCACATTTGGCTTGTGTTCCTATTCTCTCGAGATTTATAGTAAGTCGGTATAAGGGGCGTTTCTGAAGACGAATTTTCTTCCTAGTGAGGAGCTCTTTGATGGTTGCGTTGTTTTTTTATCGTTTATCTCCTACCTTAAGGACGAGATTTTCGAAGCCGGGGAGAGTGATAGAAATGGGCCCTATGTTAGTGAGGAGCTCTTTGATGGTTGGATTTTCTTTTAGTTTGTTATCGTATTTTCCTTTATTTTTGTTATTGTATTTAGAGGTTAGGAGTAGTAATGACATTTTTATAATTAGGGTCTTAGCTTGGAGACTAAGTTATTTATCTCCTTTAAATATCCACTTGTAAGCCTCATTTGAGGTAGACTTGAATTTTGACAATAGCAAAGAGTGTTTATCTCTCTAAAAGTGTGTGTTGGATATTTTTAGGAGCCTTTTGACGGGTGATTTACGTAATTATTATTGACATGTATTCCTTAAATCATATTTATTTTCATTATCAGATAGCAACATCAATAAAAGATCATGGAGTGAAAAGCTCGGTAGATGTGACTTCACATTGGCTTTTATACTAGCACTAAATTCTCAAATCAAATGATAAAAATATCAGTATTGTTAGTGCAATTTTTTTCTTTGATGGTGTGGATAGTCCTATAAACAAAGAAAATTATGCCTAAATTTTCTAAATTGTATATCCTAATTGTCGGGGAATGAAATGTTTGCTGTTTTGCAATTATGTACTTTGAAAATTATTGTCGTATTACGATTATGTGTTTGGGATATTTTCGTCATGCCTCTAAGCACGGGTATTCCGCTAGTTTGATAATATAGCACCACTTATCACTTTTCTTAACATTGTGTACATCTAACACCCCCCCCCCCCCCCCCCCCCCCCCAAGTACCCCACAACGGTATTAGTTTATTTGTCAGTTGACCACTCGAAACATCCACTGAAAGCCTCAAGATATGAGATTTCTTATCTTTAGAAATTAAGCTCTATAAATGCCAATCCAATTAAAAAAAACAATTAGAAGAACTCGAGGATAATTTGTTATTTTAGTTCTTGGCCACTATTTTTTGTTTGTACATAATTGCTTAGATGCTAAGGGTCCGTTTGGCAACCCAACTTCAAGTCATGAAAATGATATTGGAAGGCCAATTTTATTCCATGAAAATGATAAGGTCATTTTCATTTCTAATCGAGTTGGAGAGAGTATCAAAGATAACTTGTTCGTTGAATATGCACATGGAAGTGCTTCTTCACCGTTTCATCATGCAAGGTAGACGCTCATTGTTCATTATCGTAAGAACCATAACATGAACAAATTATGTTTTAAAGCGAGAGTGTCCAACATTCGATTCGGTCATATTCTTCATTTGTAAGTTTTCTTTCTAATATTTTGTTTATTACTCTAATTAATTTATTTTCTATAATTTAATTGGATGAAAACACAAAAACACAAATAATAAATTACAGCCTTATTAATTTAAAAATTATGAAACACCAATCAAGATGTGCAGACATACCTTTTGAGCCCTTTCTAGCTACTGAATAATAATAGTAACCTCGTTATTCTTTCCAAGTACCCAATCCAATTACTTTTTGAAAGAGACATGCTAGTCACAATGTGAAAAAAGAAATTATATTTTAAACAAAAATACATGATAGAGAGAAGAAGGGGTTGAAAACAATATATTATATAACAATCAAAATTACAATTTGCCCCATGTTGAGAAAGTGATATTTTATCAAATAGGGATAAAATTGGTCTTTTCAAACCAAGAAGACCATGACCACCTACTAAATCAAATGACCCCTTTAATCAAACTCATATATAATTTCCAAATCCCCCTTACTTCACTACAACTACATTCATAATCTCTCTCTCTCTCTCTAGAAGGCATGAAGGAAGATAATATGAGTTTTTGTGAGAGGCACGTGCGAGACCCGTGCAGATCCTTTGGGAAGAGATGCAGTAGGCTAGTGAAGGAGCAAAGAGCAAGGTTTTATATACTCCGAAGATGTGTTACCATGTTGGTTTGCTGGCAAGATTGTGGCTTAGATTAATTAGTATTTTGCTGTTTACTTTTGTTATACAAGTGTATATTCTATATCTCTCTATATAATAATATAGATATATGTATGAATGTATGTATACAAATTAGGGTGACCCTTTGAAAATTTTGATCATAAAATATAGCAGATATTGAGACACTCTTTTCCCATATCCTATAATGATTTCACTGTCTCTTTGCTTTTCAAGATCTTTTTTTTCTATGGTATGATTTTTATTTCATATTTTATAAAGTGGGTCCTTGTTACATTACTCCAATGATTGTTCCAATTTTTATAAGAAAAATCTTTTTAACAAAGAAATTTAAAAATTGGGGCTTTGGATACACTATGTGCAAATTTCATGATTTGATTTGATTTGATTTTAAATAATGAAAAGTGATTTAACAATGGTATAGTGTGTTTTTAATGTATTGCTATTTTGTGAAACACTCAAAATTAGCAAAATTCAACTGGGTATTGTGTTAATTAACTTTGTCAATCCAACTAGAATTATTACAATAGCTTTAAATAAAGTATTATGAAGAGACATCATATCCAATGACAAATGACAAGGGGTTTATTTATTTATTTACTTTTTTTATTATTAGTTATGAGTGTTTTCATTTAAACCTCATTTTTTTTGTTTATAACCTCCATTTTTGTTAAACTTTAAAAGCTTTGTAGGGTCCTATTTACAACCTTAATTATTTTTATTTATTTTTGCTTTTCCTCTTAAACCCTATTACATTGGATAATTTAAATAGTTAAGTCAACCCATTTTTGTATCCTGGTGATGCTGATATTCTAATAGCCATGCTAATAGGTAGTTGTAGTTATACATTACAAAGAAGGATTTATACATATGTAATCTAAACAAAAAAAAAAAAAAATTGACATGACATGCAATAAAGAATTATATGGAAATGTTAAATAACGGGATTCCATTTATCTCATCATATGCTTGGATAATTACAATAATCCATCACCTTTTATATCAAATATCATGTCAAAAGCCAGCTAATGGCATATCCACTCAATTAAAGTAACACTGTCAGTGTCCTAACAAAGGATTTAACTTGACTCAGGCAGAATAATACAATTATAAGTGGCCAAGCCATAACTCAAATGATCCTTTGTAGGTATATTTTGACATACGACTTAAATTTTTTAATGTAAAATTGTATAATAGAAATCCACTAGCTCACTAAAGCAAATTATTTAGATGGAATTTTATTGATTAATATTAAAAACTAAACACGTGGAATAAATTTTGTATATATCAGGCATGTATAATTTGCTCTTATAATATGTTACATATTTAAACATTCAATAAAATACCAATTTGTGATAAATAAAGAGTCATCCAGATATTGTATATTGTGGTAAAATGTTTTAATTTTTTTGGATGATCTCGTGGTTATCCAACAAATATTGTTGAAAAATTAAATTTTTATTACTTAAAAAATTTGTCCTCCCAATAGATCACCACAATAAGGCCGCAAAGGAGCTCGAGTGGTTTTTTTTTTTTGTGTATATATATATATATTTTTGGTTTAGTTTCATTTTTTAAGTTTTTTTCAGCTCCCCTCTCGTATATTTTTTAAATTATATTAAGTTTCATAACTACTCAAAATTGCTCCCAAGTGTCTTGTAATTGCCTCAACCGTCACCGTTATTTCACGGCGAATATTGCTCTATCAAATGAGTTCCTAAAACATATATTTGTGGTTTTAATTCTATTTTTTTGTTATGATTTTGTGCCTTTTGAATTTTCAAAATCCTCATATTTAGACATATATAGTAAGGAGTTTAGAGTATACATAGTGGTGTGAATGATATCGAGAATTTTAAAAGAAAATTGGTGTAAGAAAAGTAGATCGTGATATCTTTTTTTCATGAAGAGATAACTGTAAATTTCTAATTTTTTTATTGTTACCATGAAAAAAAATGAACATTCTTTTAGAAAGATCTATAAGTTTTAAGTTTATTTATATTGAATGTATATGCATCTTTAATGAAAATAAAAGAAAAATTAGGCAAAATAAACGCAAACTTATTGAAAGTACACAAAAAAAATCAATATACCAATCTGGCCAAAAAAAATATTTCTTGTAGTTAATTTGCCTCAAAATACATGTATTTTTTAAAATGGTAATTTTTACACGCACATTTTGCTCCAAAATATTTACTGTCTAGTTTTTAAAAAATCCAAAATTTAACGTGAAAAGTGAAATGGTGGTTAATAGACTAAACACCAAAAGACCCTGTTGTATTGTATAAGCGATTTCGGACTTGTGTAGTCCCAAATAACTAATCATTTAAAAGAATTTATTTTTTGTTGTCCTTGAATATTAATGTCACTAAGACAATCTTCAAGCCATGGCTCAAAAAAACATAATGCTACTTTTCTCTACCATTTTGTGTTTTTTGCTCTCTAGAGCATGGAAGAAACCAACAAAGCTCTTATAAAGGATGAAAATTGAGAAGAAAAATGCTCTTTAATTTGATCCTTTTGAATGAGCATAGCTATAGTTAGCGCGACAAATCACTCATCGCGTGAAAGACACTCGCAACAGTTCGATGCTGCGAAAAGTCCTTCTATTATTTCGTTTTTTGTTAATTATAATTCTAATTATATTTAAGTTCAATTTGAATCTATTGCTTGCTAAATGCTTAATTAAGAAAAAATAAACAAAAAAATAATATTAAACAAAAATATATGCATGAGAATCAAAATATCGAAATGAACACTTATAAAAAAAATTGTTTCTCAACATTTAAAGAAAAAAAATACAAAATTGCAATAGGGAGCGGTGCGATGACTAATATGGTGTGGTCTACGTTGTCTCGAATAGGACAATGACTCCGACTCGTCTTGGGTGTTATCTGTCACCCGATTGTACATCTACCGTATCATACATTAACAAAATAAGTCAATAAATATAAAATAAAATATGTTAGATATAAAATATGATGAACTGTACATATATAATATTGCCTCTTGCAACAGGCATAGATCCGACATAATAACTAGCGCAACTATCGAGGGATACTTGGTCAACTGAAAGTAATCGTTAGTCACACGCACACTCACCACACGTGCACGTCATAAAGGCAAGAGAAGTGAGCTCTATTTATCTATATGAGAAATAAAATGTATGGGTCGTGTCCCACAACCTTTCAAGGAGTGTTAGAATAAAGCCTTGGTCCATTTGTGTGTTAGACCTGATAATAAATGGGTAAAGAATTATAACTTGAATCCATTGACCACAACACGACATATGACGCCATAATGTATAAATCGATCTCATCGGACGTTAAAACTTAATCGATTACCCAAAAATTAGTAAGTAATTTACTAATCAAAAACATATTTACAGAATTA
The DNA here is from genome assembly GCA_949130495.1 of Sambucus nigra. Taxonomy (NCBI): domain Eukaryota; kingdom Viridiplantae; phylum Streptophyta; class Magnoliopsida; order Dipsacales; family Adoxaceae; genus Sambucus; species Sambucus nigra. The sequence goes on from OX422208.1 coordinate 804,398,809, forward strand.
TTAATGGATTAACTAGCTCAATAAAATAACTTAATTTAAACAATTTACTAGCGAATCAATTTAACTTTCAAGTGACTAAAAAGTTCAATAAGTTAATTTTATTCAATTAATTCATTAACTATCCAATTGATTTATTAAACAACTAAATAGATCGATAGAGTAACATACAACAATTGAACGATGTATATACCTCGTTGTTCAATATTCATAGCGACTAATGTTTCTCCGGAGAATATGCGGTGGGGGAGCATGCATATTATTCGTGTTATCAAAAAACCGAAAGTCGTCGATGGTATGCAGGGTCACGCGCTATGAACTCTCACAATGCAAGTTAGTGCATTATCGATAGTGTTGGCAATTTTCAACACGACACAAAATTAACACGGTGTGCCACTTTCGGGCCAAGATATTTTCGCCCGATAGCAGGTTGTGTCGTGTTCATGCCATAATTTTGACACAAAATTGACCCAAAATTAGTCGATTTTAGCACAATTGCAACACGAATAAGCAGACTGATTTGGTCATATTACTACCCATTTATAATCGATATAATTCATGTAATATAAATTAAAAAATTACATTTTTATATAAAAAATAAGCAGGTTATCGTGATATTTGTGTAGTGTTGTGTTTTTAGCGATCGTATTTGTGTTAAGAAAAAAAGTCACAACACCGTGTTGTTTTCGTATCGGATAAAATGAAGTTGTGTCATGTTTGGCCAACCTAAACACGACCGTTAGCCCGAATTGCCACCCCTAGTTATCGGCTAATACATCTCGTTGATATTGTGAAAATTATGAATACGAGTGAGAATTCCAGTGAAAATAACAAGAGAGAAGTTTGGGCAGAGTTTGGGCCGCTAATGAATTGTCGTCCAAACTCATAAAGTGGAGTATACATACGTAATTTTCCCACGGTATTTCAACCGCGACGCAAGATTTCTTGTCGCGACCAGTCATTTGCCCCGAAAATGTGTTATCTGAAAATGATTTTTAATTATTTCATATAATATATAAACAATGATTAATACATGCATGATAAATCTGTAGTAAACACAAAAAAATTTACGGTGACAATAGTGGATAATTAATTAATTAATTGAATGAATTATTGAACATTTTGTCCTTAAAATGAGATTTATCATGCAACGATACTCTATGGAGTCAATGACAATCGTCTCAAGGATACAACAATCATGTCTGTAATAGTAGCACTCTAAGTTGCAAGTTACCAATAATGTAAGAAACTCTCATTTTATGGAGACGAAATTGGACTGAGTGAAGACAAATGGGGGGGGGGGGGGGGGGGAGGGGGGGGGGGGGGGATGCCGCATGGCACCGAACCAACAAGTCAAAATAAGTCCTTGTATACCACACCCATTTTTTATATTCTATATATGTGGTTCTATAGTTTCAACATCATACTTCAATCAAATTTCATGTTTTAAGTGAATACTTTGAGGTACGATTTCTTATTCATTAATTTATGATTGCACACATATGAATATAACACATTGTACTCCCCGCGAAGTAAAATGCGTTACCACTTTGATTCGTCTCGAAAGACATGTAGGTCTTATATTAAATTAATCAAATTCTAATATTATCAACTTAATTAAATATCATAAATTTCCACAAAAGTTTCCCGTCACGAAAAATAAATTCGAATGTTTCAAAAATCGTCTAAATATGAAGGTGACTTTATAATTTCATTCCAAATAGAATCTTGGACATGAAGAAAAGAGAGAGGAGAGATAATGGTAATTTTGTAGGATGGCATGGGCTAATGTAAGCCGACAGTGAGATTTCATAGAAAAATGGGATACCGTACACACGCAGCACACACGCATAAATAGTAGGGTTGATACAGGCTCACAGCTCACCATTTTTTAGTTTAGTTTTCAACTTTCACTGCGTTGCTAGATTGCCCCCTCGTGCAATTTTCTGACCTTTCTTCAATTCCAATAATGGGTCCCTCCACCAACAATTAATTAACCTCATCTACTTCTAGCTCTAGGTTGTGTGATTTTTTTTCACCATATATTTTGCAAACATGTTTTTTAGAAGACTTTGGAAAAAATTTCAATTTAACTCAAAAATATATAAAAATAAAACATAGTATATAGTTTTATAAATTTAATCTATGTACTAAAAAAACTATGAGAAATGATCAATATGTTATTTGACAATTCATACAAAAATAAAAAAACTAATTGAAATCTACAAATCCAAATTTATAAAATTCATATATTTGAAATGTACTCGTTGAGATCTATTTAACAACACCCATATTCGATCTTTTTTGACAAAAAAATCGAAACAGATAAATGTACTATTTTACTAAAACATTCATCTTTTCAGAAAAAAAAAACTTTTTCTCCAGTTGGGGCAGTGACGCCGCCAGCGTGGATAAAAAAATGAAAGAAATAGATGAAGAGAGAGAGAGAGAGAGAAACGAGGAGAGGAAAAATGCAACGAGGATTTTGTCGATCTCCGACAAGGATTCCGACGTTCCGACAAGAATTTTGGTGGGTGAGGCGGGTAGAGGTGGGGTGGAGGTGGGGTTATGTGTTTATTTTTAGAACTAGTTTTAAGGGAGTGTGAGTAAAGGTATAAATACAAATACTTCTTTAACTAAAATAAATAAAATTACATGTTTTGTATATTCCTAACTCTAAAGAGATCACACAATTAAATGTTATTGTACTACATGGACTATATTTATAAACTTTTAAAACAGTATCTTAAAAATCTAAATATAGGATGGAACATGATATTTAACTTAATTTTCTATTTTTTTTAAATATGTGTAAAAAATAATAATTTAATAACGAGATTATAGAAGAAACAAGGTAACGAGTTTGATTATAACATTCTCTAGTTTAGAATAATAGAGAAAAGATTATAGAAGAAACAAGGTAACGAGTTTGATTATAACATTCTCTAGTTTAGAATAAAAGAGAAAAAATAAAATAAAAAGTAAGGCACTGCAAATGATAATGTTATTGCGAATTTGGGTATATTGAAATTTTAAATTGTGTGTGTTATTTTTAACGCATTGCTGCTGTGTTTTCATGTTTTAATACATTGTTGGAGTAAACTTAATTTTTTGGAGAATAGCTTTTTACTTAAAAGTTGTTTATTCCACCGTTGGAGATGCCTACATCTTTTATAGAAGGCGTTTTTTTTTTCGTTTTTCTTTTTGCTTCGATTTTATCACAATTGAATTATACAATCATGTGCTTAAAATGCATTAATTAGTTTGTTAATCCAGATTATTAAAAAAGTTCTACTAGTCAATGCATTTCAGATAAATCATTATATTAGTCAAATCGTGTACCCCTAAAACCTGTATAAGATTTCACTTCTTTCTCATTTTAGGCAGAATGAAAATCAATTTATAAAAATAATACTCTCTTGGTCGTAAATTGAGAGCCATGTACTTAAAAAAATCTTTATATTAAAGATGTATACGATTTGAAATTTAAATATCCAAGAGTAATGATACAATTGCATGTATTGTCTTGCAAAAGAATTAATAATTTTTAAGAGAATATTTTTGAAAGTATTTTTTTAATAAAATATTGGAGTGTATTTTTTGGCATACCTTAAATGTAATTTTGCATATTCATTCTCTTGGTCTTGCTTAGTAAAATTTATCCCACCGTAATGATATGCATTTTTAATAGCATTCCTAATGGATAGTGAAAAAATATATATTTGAATGTTAAAAATATAATATGACTCAACATTTGGTTTTAATGTGACATGTGAGGCTTGACCAAATGAATTAAATTTCACACAACACCTCATGTGTGAGAAGTAATTCTATTTGTCCCACTTTATATTTCTGGCCACTGTGGGCCATCTTTATAGACTACGAGAATGTATTTTTAAAGGTTTATAAATCCATTAAAACACAAAATTGTATTTTTTAAAGTTTATTATACCATTAGGGTTGATTCAAGATTATATAACCTTATGAAAAAAAAGTGTTATCCCACCTTGTTTTGAAACATTGTTGTTTATTTCATTTGTTGTTTTGTAAAATATATATGATGTCTATAAATATCTTCTGAAAAAATAAAATGTATTATTTAATTGTAAAACACTAGCATGATTTTCATAGCTGCCTACATTAATTCGCTCATGCGCCTTCAACTTCATTGATGTTACCATAATGTCTATTAGGTTTTCAATGCATGAACCCTACAGCTCTTCAATGCATGGACCCTAAGGCTTAATAAAGAAAGTTGAAAGATTAATTTTTTTTTTTGAAGTTATAATTGGTGCAAACTTTAGTCACAATGATATTTTTGTTGTTGAATTATTTATACGGCATTTTTTTTTCCTTCGGATCATAATAATTTTTAGCATTTTTGTATTATTAATTAAAAAGAATGACTTCTACTAAATTGCAACCGGGTTGAACTACAAGGGTTATGTAATACATGTTCGGTCGACATGACACTCGCTAGGGAACACTTGTTGGCAAATTTAAAAATGGGTGAGAAATTGTGTGCGTGTAATATATATATATATATATATATAATAATAATAATAATAAAGTAGGAAACTTATGTATGTCATAAGTTTCCACTACGACATCACAAAATAATTTTTTTTGCCCTTCTTATTTTGCCCTTGAAATTTTGAATTTTCCTTCTTTTCTAACACACTCAATATATTCCACCTCCTTACTTTAATTCAAAAACAAGGATATTTTAGTAAATAAACACTACACTCACTCTCTTCATTCTCACCTAGCCGCCTCTCCTATTCTCACATCCCCACCCAGGCATTCTCCCTCATCTACGATTTCTCTCTCACACAAACCCTACACTCCCTCTCCCTTCGCAACCATCAGAGTAACAATTGAGGATCATGAAGCAAGGAAAATTACAATGGCCTCCGACATCTAATTCGTCTTCTCTCAAGACCCTCTATGTCGTCCTCTCTCAGGACCATCTATGTCGCATTTTATTGTCGAATGTGTCATTACGGTAAGCCCCCATATATTTCTCTCCATTTTACTTATGTTAGTGTTTTACATTAGAGCATATGTGTTTATCCAATATTAAAGTTTTTATGTTTTTCATTTGGGCATTTCAGGGTACAAAGTACCAGATCTACAATACTCTCTCCCTTTCTCTATTACCATCTCTAAATTTCATCTTTTAATCCCTAGATCTGTTTTATACTATTTTAATCTCTATAACTCCATCTACCAACACGTACCTCCAGTTTCACAACTGTTGGAGATTTTGGGGTTTAGTCCACGATTTTGGTGATCAAAATTATGGTTTTTAGGGGATAACACAAATTTTTTGTTTTCAATATTCCAATTTTGGGGTTAAAGTTGGTTGTGTTTTTTTTGTTATCCTGTAGTATTTAGTTAACTTACACAGTTACACTGTAATTGCATTAAAGTATTGAACATACTCTGTAGGAAAATGGAAAGAAAGCGAGCAAAGAACTTGAAGTTGAATTTTGCGGGGCACTAAAGTGGTGTTGCATAAAACATAGACGTCGACGCTGCCTATGTGGAAGTGATACCCACCAAAATTTTCTGAATACTGAAGGTTTTTGTGTTTGATGGATGGTTGAATTGATTAATTATTCCAACACGGCTTTTCAGTCATGCTATAGTGGGAATATATGTTTTGTCATATGTTCAGTTATGGAGGCACAAACCCAAATATAGCATCAACCTGTACCTGTTCTTGATCCACTGGTTGAGTCTCAAGTGAGTGTTTCCATTCCGGAGCCTTCATGTAGCATACTCTGTCATGGGGTTATGAACTGTAAGATTTTTAATGCGGGCCTCTCACGGCTATTGTGTTTTTCTTTTTTGTTAACTTAAACAATAGCATTATTGCATTGATATTCTTTCTTATTTTTATAGGGGTTCTTGGATCAAATCAGGTACTATTACTTCACTGCTATGGGGATAAAGATGCTTAAAATTAGAACATCGTTTACGTTTTAAGCATAAACTTTTTTGCAAACCTTGGATTAGAAACCTAAGAGACTTTTGGTTTTGATTTTTTTTGTTTTATTCTTTACGTGTGATGAAAATAATTCGTGTTTGACTTATTTTTTTTCTCTGATCATTGATTTTGAAGGTACCGAGTCACCCTATGTTCAGACTGAGCCAGCGTCTGCTCATTTTCATGTATGATTGTTTAAAAATGATCTTGATCTTCATTGTTTTTCACAACGGGATATTAATTGTTGGACATATTGACGACTGTTATTGATTTCTGAGATCCCAAACAGTGTCAATGCACACCAATGACTCAGGCTGAGATACCAAACAGTGTCGTCTCTGACCATTGATTTTGAAGGTACCGAGCCACCCTATGTTCAGACTAAGCCAGCGTCTGTTCATTTTCATGTATGATTGTTTAAAAATGATCTTGATCTTCATTGTTTTTCACGACGGGATATTAATTATTTGGACATACTGATGACTATTATTGATTACAGATCCCAAACAGTGTCAATGCACACCAACGACCAAGACTGAGATACCAAACAGTGTCGTCGCACAACTCTATCCAAGACTCAGTGCCACTGCACACCTCTGGCTGTGACACATTAGTGACGGTATGAATCTGATCTGAGTCTGAGATTTGTATATTTTTTTTACAATCCAGTATACAGAGATACAGCACGTGCAATTTATTTTTTTATCAATATGCTTGGGTGGTTTTGCATTTCGGTTTAATTTTTGGTAGCTGCAATTGTTGGTGTCTATGATAGATTTTTGGTTGTTGCAATTGTTGGTATCTGTGGTGGATTCAAAAAAGCAATGTCTTCAGCGATTTTTGGTAGCATATATGCGGTTGTTGGTAGTCAACGATTTTTGGTAGCTGCGATTGTTGGTGTATAAACTTGACAACTTTTACACCAAACATTTGTACATTCTATCTTATTCTTTAACACAATCTCACCAACTCTCTTTGGGGGCATTTTCCAGGTTGTGATCTATAAGGCCTCGGATGGACTTCATGATTTATCTATGGAAACATAAATTTTTATGTAGGTGTCTCTTAACTCTCACTATATTCTCCATTTTTTTTCTTAATCTTCACTGATTGAACTTCAATAATTAATTTAAATGAGCATATAGTTTACTCAATGTCGTGGAATACTACAGGTTGGTATGTCGAGTAGTAAATAGTTTGCATCACTTTAGTACAGAATGAACGACACAGATTCCTCCAGGTAATGATGAGCTACGTCTTATAGGAGAAACCTTTCAATTTATGGCGGCCATCAAGGGTGAAAGGGGCTTCAATGAGTTTGTTCGAAGACAGGAACTCGGTTGCATGAACTACATGTCGATCATCCATGAAACTGATATATAGTACTATAGGGATCGGACAAATATAACACATTTCTACATGTAAAATTCTTTTTTTATAAGTTTAAGAGGGATCGTACTAGAGTTGTTCATGTTGTTTCTTGAGGCTGACATGGTGTTTGGTTGTAGGACCGTTTAAACTCGCGTGTTGGATTTCATCATTTTTTCCCTATTATTCACATAGTGAACCACCATGCTCCTTCTCTGGGAATTGTAAGTTTTCCTTTTATAATCATTTCAATTACTATATAAGTTGTTCTTTAATGAAAAATATTAAGCCACTTACATTTTTGTGTGTTTCCCTCTTTTTCTTCACACCCAAATTGTGTTTTTGATGTTCCATAGTAAGAGATTTTAGGTTGTGATCTAATATCAACAGCATGTCTATATGGACTGGAGCTAATATCAGATGCAAGAGGTGTTAACATTTCTTCCTATTATCACATTATTTTCATTTTACCACTTATGGTATGTTAATTTATTGATTGCTATTTAAAAGGAAACTGTGGCAGAACTGGTATGTCTTTTTATTGTGTTTCTTGACAATCCTGATAACAAAAAGATGCTTTTTTATGATCACGTGGCAACACTAAATTAGAATTTTTCTTTGATTTCCTTAACAAACCTCTAATGACATTTTTAGGAACCATTTGTTTCTCTATGAATCTCTGTTTTATTATATTCTATTTTTTATTTGATTTAAAGATATGCATCACATTGCTTACGAAATCATTTTTGCAAGACATATTTTGTTTCGTACTCCTATTAGATGAGATCTGGTGGTACATTTGTTGAGAACTGTTACAAATGAACTTGACAATCTTTATACCATATATATATTGAATGTGTTAGGAATTAAGTCATATCATTTTGACCATTTATTCTCATTAATCATTTATGCCTGATGAGTTATATCATTTAGATGAGATCTACCTCATCACATTAATCATTGTTTGACATTTTGAACCATCTAGAAATAGAATTTTACCAATTTTCAAAGTGAATCCAATACTTCAGGATACATACTTAAGTAGGAAGGATCAATGGGCTGCAGGCCCTGAAGTAGCAGCAGTAGCAGTAGCAACCATGTGAATCGCAACAGCAGAAGCCACTTCACTAATGCTGATATGACAGTCTACCAAATGAGCTTTTGAGTTTTTGAGGACCCAACAGTCACCAATATTGCAACACTTTCATCCCATATTTGGTTTGTTTTGTATGTGTTTTGTTCTTGATTTTCTTATATATTGTTTGAAAGTGAACTCAAGATTTTAATATATGTGATATTAAATGTTTTGTTACTTTTTCAAGTGTTTGTTATCCCACCTTATGTCAACATGTAATGAATTTACTATAGTTTTGATTTGGTGTTTCATCAATTCTAGATTTGGGCAAAGTCAATTATTTCTGATGTGGTCCACAAGGACAATACATTTTGGCTATTTGTTGATAATTTTGATATAGTAAACTACTAGGCATACCAAAGTAAGCCAGGACGTGCATGATTATGAAGGATGTATGGCATTATTAGGCATATTAATTCTAGAAATTTTGATTATTTCTGATGTATAATATGTAACTACAAAAGATCAAATGCTGTATATCCAACACTCTGCAAACTCAGGGGCAGTGACCATATTCGTTTGTGGTGGTAACAAGATGACAATAGAGGAGACAAAACGTAGAATTCACGATGAATTGTGTGTGGCTAGGAATCTCATCCAAGATCTACACTACTAACTTTTGCTTTTTAAGAACTCACAACATCATGAACAATTCTAGGCTTAAACCTATTGACAATTGCCCCCAGGGGCTGCCAGTTAATCAGTCCAGAATATAATGTCCCCCCCCCCCCCCCTGCCCCCATATCCATTAATATAGTAGTATTGTAGTTACATATTATAGGATCATATCGACTCTGGACACGACCCACCATTTATTATGCATAGTACTTTAGTCATTATTCTCTTCCAGAGTAGACTTTCGCGACCCAAAAATAACTGAATGTTGTATTCTGTTAAGTTGAACTTTTTTTTATGCTAATATTGCCCTTCGCACCAAAGTATATTATTGTACTTTAGATTGTCTATATAGAAGAGTAGATTAACACTCATAGAAATAATTGGACCTCTGCCTACATTTTATACGTTGATCTACCTTTTGTATTTATTTTGATTATTTTTCAGTCGATCATCAGATTATGGACTAATCAAGACTAACGAGACAATGCATATTATTCACTTTGCGGAGAAACCAAAAGTCGTCGCGCTGTAGGCGATGGTAGAGAGATTCACTTAGCTTAATACCCTTCATTTTTCATTTATTGTTTTTCTTTTTTTTTTAATTTTATTTTTTAAGCGCCCCCCTCATTTCCCATTATAGCAGGTCTTGGCTTAAAAAAAATAATGCATCAGGTCTTAAAAAAAAAGAACATGTCCAAAAAAAATGCAACAAGATCTTTGTAGGCTTAACAAAATGGGAGTTGCCTTAACAATTGGAAGCAGGTATTTGCTTCTTAGCTTCTTGGAGTGTTTCTGGAGCAGGTCTTTGCTTACTGGAGTGTTGTAACTAAGAAGCTCTTAGCTCAAGGCAAAGAATAAGCTTCTCATTTGGTGCTCACTCTCATTTACTGGAGTGTTATTCAGCATGGGTGTATTTTTTTTTATTTTCTCTTGGTTGTTTTTAATTTTTTAACAGAAAACATAGTGAGAATCCCAAAATGTTTTTTTTAAAATTTTTCAGTTTAATTATTAAAAAAATTAAATATTTTAATAGAAAAACGATAAATTTTCCAAAACTATTTTCAACTATTTTATAAAAGCTTTACGTGAATGTTTAAAAAACATTATGATCTTTGGTTTGTTTTTAGAATTAAAAAACATTACTAACTTTAGAAATTTTGTTGGGGAATGAAATTTTCACCATTTTGCAATTAGGTATTTTGAAAATTTTTGTCGTTTTGCAATAATGTACATGTTGATGTAAAAAACTAGATCGCTCTAATTATTCAATCACAGATAAATAAATAAGACAAAGATTTTTAAAGTGGTTCGGCTAGGAATAAAGCCTACGTCCACTGTTATGTTATTGCTGAGTGTTTGTGGAATTCTTGATTACAAGTTCTCTCAAGAAATTCCGGTCCCTTTGAATGGGATTGATACAAGGTATTTATAGCCTCAAGGCTGTACATGAAAGGTCCAATACATTAAATGATATACATATGAATGGGTAATACATTTAATGCAGCGTGTGCGTCAAGAATCTAATGAATAGTTGAATAGTTGTCCGTCTGATAATTGATGACACGGCCGAGGTGCAGTTCGGACCGCCTTAGTTGCTCGTTGATCAAGAGTTCCTCGGAGTGCTTAGAGTATCTCGGAATGATGGAGTTCCTCGGATGGAGTTCCTCGGCATGATAGAGCTCCTCGGTGTATTCTCGTTGCTCGGTACCAACCATGGTTGTTCAGTAAATGATCTTCCTCGCTGTTATTGTGCCACGTAGATTGACACGTGTCTTCATACTATTCGTCCACATCAGCATATTAATTTTGGTATCAACAGAAGCCCCCAATGTTTCATATTTCGAACTTTGAGGAGTATGGGACATTCTTTCTCGGTATATGGTAATATTAAATGACCTTCCTGGGTTTTAGGAGCATTGTATTCAAATTTCCTTCTCATTTCGCAGTTTTCGCCTTTTTTATAAGCGCTTCGATCTTCGTGCAACTTTTGTCTTTTTAGCCGCCGGAAGTTCAGTAGTTTCTTTTTAGTAATCATTTCTTTCCCCGCTTTCCAATGCAAAGTATTTAAACTCCTTTGGTAACCATACCGTCGTCTACACTTTCCATTTTTCTGCATTCAAGTTTTCTATTCTCTTCCTCTCTCTTGTGTGTTCATCATTGTTTCCGTTCGTTGTCAACATATCTCCTTTCTTTCTGTAAGATCTTCTTTCTTTCTTCTGCATCTCTTTTATTCAATATGGTTTATATTGTTGAATCTGCTGAGAAATTTCGTTCTGACTTTTCCATTCCTTCTTGGGTAACTCTAGAGGTTCTTTCTGAGCCTTTAGATTACTTTCGATTGGCTGAGGGACATTGGTTCCCCAGTCTTTTCATTGCTGAATGTGGTTTTTCTTTTCCCCCAAACCCATTATGTCTTGAGTTTTGTCAATATTTTGATCTTGTTCCTGCAAAAATAGCCCCCAATTCATGGAGAATAATTAACGGGGTGCACAAATTAAATCTAACTCATGGGACTCGTATAGGGATCCCAGAAATCATGTACTGCTATAAATGGGTCACTTTAGATAATGTTTATTATTTAAAAACTAGGTTTTTAAATAGAGCCCTTGTAGTTAACCTCCCTGATTCAAATAGAGATTATTTTGAGCATGGGTTGGTCATAAAAAATTGGCAACACGCGCCTTTATCTGGGAATGAAGTATACAATGGTCCCAGATGCCCCCCATACGGCAATGGGATAGGTTTATTTTTCATTTTATTTTACTTATGAAATTGCGTTTTCATCATGTTTGACAAAATGTATGACTGAGATTTATGTATTTATTTGCAGTTGATAGTAAAAGAAAAACTCCAAAAGAGTCGGAAGTGAATATCAAGCATTTAAAACTTATCTGGAATTTGCACAAGACAATTGCAGACGAGCATATTAGATCTGCATCATATTTGCTGCAGTATAAGAGCTACACAACCTCTTATACTGCTCGCCCTGTTGAACCAGCCTCAACACCAGAAAGTTCATCTTCAGATTCTCATATTCCCCTATCTCAGAGAATGGGCAAGAAAAGAGCTCCTCCTGCTCTATTTGGTGAAATTTCTTCTGCTGTTGGAGCAAAGAAAAGCAAAATTGATGTCCCATAGGGGACTAAAAAAGTAGATGTCAGTTCCTCCAAACTTGCCGAGAAGCCCCCAGTGGCCCCGAGCAAGAAAAATGCTAGTGCTGATGTAATTACAATCTCTCCGACCAAGACTTCTTCCTTGGTTGATGCTGCTGACCCTCCTTTGAAGAGATTGAGGAAATCATCCTCGGTTAATCTTGCTGGAACTGCATCTTCTCTACCCGCTGGTGGTAGTAGTATTTCAAAAATCATTCTTCCGAGCTCTTCAACGAGCTCAGTTATACCCGAGGTTCTCGGGGTTGATGAAAAGATTCCTAGGGATACACTGACATCCCTAGCTGCTCGCCATCTTTCTTCAGTAAATTTCTCATACCTTTGGTCTTTCTTTTCTTTTTCCTGAACTCTTGTATTTGTGTTGACTCTATTGTTTTTCTTATCTTTCAGCTGGTGAACTGTTTCAATACCATCGTGAAGAAAGATCAAGCTATTAAAGCTTCTAGTTCCTCGTCCGATGTTGACGATGCCCTCTTGGGTTTAGCCCAATCTGTGAAAGAATCTCGCCAGCAGTACGTCGAGGAGAAAGCTGCCTGGGAGAAAAAATTGGCTGCAGCTGAGGCTGATAAGATGAAGATGGCTGAAACCTCCAAGAATTTGGAGGAGAAGGTGAAAAGCTTAGAGGTCAATCAGCAAAAATGCGATGACCAACAGAAGAATGCAGAAAAAGAACTATCTATCTTGCGAGACATCAAAATCCAGAAAGAACAATTGGATATCAAACTCTCCTCGGAGAAGTTGAAAAGAAAAATTGCAGTTAGGAAACATTTCAGTGCTGGTTGGGAAAAAGGATGGGATAGAGGGATTGCTGCTATGACATCCCAAGTCAAATATGGGGAGTTGAAATACTTCTATGATGGTTGGGTAGCTGCTCTACAAGAGCTAAAAATCCAAGACGATTCTGAGCTATTCCAAAGGCATCTCCCTGGTCTTCCTCCACCAATTGTGGAAGAAGAAGAAGATGAACCTGCTTCAGATGAATCTTCCATGGCTGTGGATGTCCCAATCTCTGCTTCTCAACCCTCTGTCATTGAGGATATTTCTTCTATGCCTCCTCCTGCCGAGAAGATTTCTGCCGATCAAGCTGTTGTTATCACCGAGCAACCGAGCTCCTCGTCCCAGCCTCCCAAGAAAGTCTTGGGAGACAAGGAAAAGGTGTGAAGTTGTTCGGTACCATTTCTATCTTTTATCATTTGTAATCGAACAATGTAATCCTTTTATGATCTAATAAAATACTTCTTTACTCATCGCTGTTATTGATGATTCTTTGTTGATTGTTGTCTTTTTCTTGTCTTTAGTTTGTTGCTAGAATGGAACTAATCTCTTCTCATGATACCGAGCTGATGCAGCAATGTCACCAATACTATAGGGCTGGTCATACAGACCTTAGTTCTTCTGAAATTGCTGACATTCTTGGTCATGATGCTTCAGAACAGGCGACTGAGGCTTATCGGTACTTGAAAGATTTACTCGACCGAGCTGTAGCTAACAATGTCGCTTATTATGACTTGATTGAAGAGCTGCATTGTTCCCTAGAGGATCTCCAAGGCCAGCACAATGAATCGATGGCTTTATTACACGAGGAATATGAAAATAGATATCAACAACTTTCCTCTGATACAGGTCATAAAAAGATCATTGCTGCATATGACATTAGGGAAAGGACCCTAAAAGGTGAAGTTGAAGCCTGCCGACAAATTGCCGAGATCCTGGAACAAGAAAATAATAGTCTGCAGAAAAGATTGGCTCAATATGAATCCGTTGCCTCCTCTTCCACTGCATTAGTACCAGTTACTGATGAAGGTTTTTCGTTTCTAGAGGTTGAAAACGCCAAACTAAGGCAAGAGTTGGATGACTTGAAAAAGTCTATTATTCCTGTGACTGCTCGGGGACGAGGAAGGAGTTCTCGGGGACGAGGAAGAATCGTCGAGGAGCAAAATTCTCCAGTTGCTTCTCGGAGCCGATCAAGAGTTCTTAGCCGCAGTGTTGAAGAATCTCGTACCCAATCTACTCTGGAAACTCAAGCATTCCAACTGAATGTTAAGGATCGTGCTCTGTCTGATTTGTCTAAGAAAAACTTATCTTTAGAGGATCAATTGGCCGCGATGAAGTCTGCTCTGAATAATAAAGATGCTCTTATCAAGAACTTTCTCGAGCAAGTAGATAGATTAACTTTCCAATTCCATAAACAGCCTCGGGAGTTCTGGAATGCAGGCTATAATGAAGCTCTTTACCATTTGGATGATCGCCTTGAAAATGCTAACAACGAAGGTTATAAGCAGGGATGGTTGAACGCCCTGGGTGTATTAAAATTGGAACGAGGTCATTATTTATGGGATTATCATGCTCCTGGATTGCTAGACTTGCCTGTTCCTCCCTATAAATTGGATATGGCATGGATTCCTGCTCGTTCCATTCCTCGGAGTTTGATCTCTAAATATCTTGGTGATTATAACCTTCATTCTCAAGTTGAAGTATCTCGTCCTGAGCACCTGTTGGACACTCCTACAATAATGAATGTCAGAATGCTGAAGGACATGAACTTTATTAATTCTCCTCTTTGTCTAGAGGATCCTCCTGCCGGCGAGGAACCTGTCTCAAAGGATAAAGGAAAGAAACCAATAGAGTAGGAATCTTTAATGTAATAGTTAGCACATACATGTAACATGTAATACATTTTTATCTTAATGAAAGAATTTCATTTTCTGTTTTGCCAATAGCTATTTTTCTGTTTGCAAATTATATGGTTCATCAACCAACTTAGAATTTATAATAAGCATAAATTGTTCAAAATTGTTTCCAACCAACCAAGGTGGATAAATAATGTTTGTCGACCAACCACAGTTGATGGGTTTCTATCCCCGACCAGCCATACTTGGTTCAATTTTCAAATATAAACATGTGTCCGACCAACTAAGGTCAATACTTTTGTCCTCGTCGACCAACTACAGTTAGTAGGTTTTTATCCCCGACCAACCATACTTGGTACAGTTTGGAATATTTTGTTCTTCAAAGAACTTTTTGTAATAATGTTACCTCCCGACCAACATAAGCTGTAATGCGAGAGTATATAAAGTCTTACCAACCGTAGTTGATCATGCTGGTATACACCTCCTAATCAAAGGAGTAGTAGGGTTCTTTCGAACTTTTTGGCTCCTTGGAGCATGTCCTCCTAACCAAAGGAGGTTGGCTACTTATAGCACTTTTGCTCCGTAGAGCTTATCCACCTAACCAAAGGAGGTTGGCTACTTATAGCACTTTTGCTCCGTAGAGCGCTCCGTAGAGCTTATCCTCCTAACCAAAGGAGGTTGGCTACTTATAGCACTTTTGCTCCGTAGAGCGCTCCGTAGAGCTTATCCTCCTAACCAAAGGAGGTTGGCTACTTATAGCACTTTTGCTCCGTAGAGCGCTCCGTAGAGCTTGTCCTCCTAACCAAAGGAGGTTGGCTACTTATAGCACTTTTGCTCCGTAGAGCTTGGCTCCTTAGAGCATGGCTCCGTAGAGCATGGCTCCGTAGAGCAGTCTTCTTCTTGTTATCAAGCAGTGTAGTGTTCAACACTAATATTCCCCGAAAAACTTTCAACAGAAAGAAAATGGTGAACCATCCTCGTTTTATTCATAATGAAGGAAATACTTTACATTTTACATCACTGATAATACTTTCGCAGGTGTTCAGCATTCCATGCATTCTGAAATTCTTCTCCTTCTAGAGTTGCTATTCTGTAGGTTCCAGGTCGAACAACCTCTGTAACTCGGTAAGGTCCATGCCAGTTTGCTTCCAGTTTATTCTGTTTCTGAATGATTTTCTTCAGCACATAATCACCCTCCTTCAAATCGCATTTCTTCACCCTTTTGTTGTAGAACAGAGCTGTTCGTTGTTGATAAGCAGCATTCCTAATGGCTGCCTCTTCTCTTACTTCTTCGAGCATATCCAAATCCATTCTTCTCATCAAGTCACTGATCGGAGAGTTGAAATTCAGCACTCTATGCGTTGGGAGACCCAACTCGGCCGGTATCACAGCCTCACTTCCAAATGCTAACATATATGGTGATTCTCCAGTTGCTGCTCGGGGAGTTGTTCGGTAGGCTCATAATACTGATTGGAGCTCATTAATCCAATTTGCTTTAGCTTCACTTAGCCTCTTTTTTAACCCGTTTAGTAATGTTCTGTTCGTCACTTCAGTCTGTCCATTGCTTTGGGGATGGCCTGGTGCTGAATGAAACTTTAAAACGTTCGACTGATGACAATAGGCAGCAAATTCTTCATTATCAAATTGTGTTCCATGATCTGTGATGAAAGCATGAGGGAGACCATATCGACAAATGATATTCTTCCATATAAACTGGTATACCTTCTCGTACGTCATATTGATAAGAGGCTCAGCTTCCACCCACTTAGTAAAATAGTCCACTGCAACTACGAGATACTTGAATCTTCCTCGGGTGGTCGGCAGTGGTCCAACCAAATCAATTCCCCACATGGCAAATGGCCAAGGGGAAGTTATTGGTGTTAGCAATGCTTGTGGAGTTCGTCGGATGGAGGAAAAACGTTGGCACTTGTCACATTTCTTGGCATAGGCTATACAATCAACCCTCATTGTCGGCCAGTAATATCCCTGTGTCATCACTCTTTGTAAAAGTGTTCGACCTGCTACATGAGCTCCACAAGATCCTTCATGGATTTCTTCAATCAATTCTTTCACCTCGGTGGGATGTACACATCTCTGCAAACCTGCCATAATTCCTCGTCTATACAAAATACCATTAGTTAATACATACCGAGCAGCTTTATACTTCAGTTTCTTGGCAGCGAGTTTGTCCTCCGGCAATTCGCCCTCTTCAACATATTTCCTGATTGGATCCATCCAAGATGGTCCTAAATCAAGGGTAATCACATTCGTTGTCAGATCTTCATCTATGCTCCGACCTTCTAATACTTCAATCGGTATGGTTCTTCGCATCTCGGTACAAGTAGCTGATGCTAGTCGGGCCAGTGCATCTGCTTGTACATTCTCCATCCTCGGTATTCTCACCAGTTGAATGGCATCAAATTCTGTCAACAATTTCATCACCTTTGCATGATATTTGATCATTAAGTCTCCTTTAACCGCGTATATTCCCATCATCTGATTCACAATTAATTGAGAATCACTGAATACCATCACTTGTTGTGCTTCCATAGTTTTTGCTAGGCTAAGACCTGCTATCATGGCCTCATACTCCGCTTCATTATTAGAGGCTTTGAATTGGAATCGCAAAGCATATTCCATATCAATCTCGTCTGGAGTGATCAAAACAATTCCTGCTCCACAACCAGCTGTGCAGGATGATCCGTCTACATATAATCTCCATGTAGGTATTTCGTCTTCAAATTTCTTATCTGTCAGGGTTCCTCGATAAAATATCTGCTGTTTTCTTCCATCCCCCGGTATCTTTCGCTCCTCGTCAATCATCTGTTCGTACCATTTTACCAACCTTGGTTGGTCTGTGTTTGAATATAATGATTTCTCTACATCCACAAGTCCTTTTACCAACCTTGGTTGGTTTGGACCTATTTCTGCTGATCCCGTATCGTCCACAGGTAGGTCAGCAAATGTTTCTGTTGATCCTGTATCGTCCACAGGTAGATCAGCAGATGTTTCTGTTGATCCTGTATCGTCCACAGGTAGATCAGCAGGCACCTTTTGCTCCTCGGGGGTATCAGGGTATGTGAACTCTGCTATAAAATCTGCTACAGCTTGCCCCTTGAATGATGATCTGGGTTCATACACAATATCATATTCACCAAGTTCTACTGCCCAGTACATCAGTCTCCCTGATTTTTCTGGCTTATGGAGGGCTTGTCTCAATGGCATATCAGTATAAACGATGATGGTATGGGCTTGGAAATATGGCCTCATTCTTCTACTTGCTTCAATTAGTGCCAATGCCAATTTTTCTAGCTTTGGGTACCTGATTTCTGCACCTCGGAAAGCCTTACTTGTGTAATAAATTGGCTTCTGGACTCCATTCTCCAATCTGATCAACGCTGAACTGACTGCGTTCTCTGATACTGCCAAATATAAATACAACTTTTCTCCTGTTATTGGTCTGGACAACAGTGGAGGTGCTCCCAAGTATTTCTTCAAGTCTTGAAAAGCTTTTTCACATTCCTCATTCCATTCAAAGGTTTTTCGAAGTGTTTTGAAGAATGGTATGCATTTATCAGTTGCTCGAGATACAAATCTGTTGAGCGCTGCAACTCGTCCGGTAAGACTCTGCACTTCTTTCTTCGTCGTCGGAGATCGCAGCCCTAGAAGAGCTTTGATCTTATCTGGATTTGCCTCAATACCTCGCTGATTGACGATGTATCCGAGGAACATTCCTTCTCGTACTCCAAAGGTGCACTTCGTCGGGTTAAGCTTCATTTGGTATTTATCCAATTGATCAAAAGTTTGACTCAAGTCAACCAAATGATCAGCAGCTTTCTTGCTTTTAGTGAGCATGTCATCGACATAGACCTCCATGTTGCGGCTGATTTGTTCGGTAAAAACCTTGTTCATCAACCGCTGATATGTTGCACCTGCATTTTTTAAACCAAAAGGCATAACATTATAACAATAAGTTCCCCTAGGGGTAATAAAAGAAGTACTTTCCCTGTCTTCAGGTTTCATTTTGATCTGGTTGTAGCCAGAGTAAGCATCCATGAAGCTGAGTAGCTCGTGTCCCGAGGTAGCATCCACCAGTTGATCAATTCTGGGCAATGGAAAATGATCCTTGGGGCATGCCATATTGAGATCGGTGAAATCGACACACATTCTCCATTTGTTGTTTTTCTTCTTTACCATCACCACATTAGCCAACCAATCTGGATATTTTACATCTTCAATGAATTGGGCTTTCTGGAGTTTCTCGACTTCCTCCTGTATGGCCTGGTTCTTCTCGGGACTAAACACCCTTCTTCTCTGCTTTATAGGTTTAATCTCCTTATTCACATTGAGTTCATGACATAAGAAGTTTGGATCTATTCCTGGCATGTCTTCATGACTCCAAGCAAAAGTATTTTTCCTATTCTTCAAGAAAGTTATCAACTCCTCTTTTATTGACATATCCAACGATGAACCTATCTGGGTTATTCGTTCAGGATGTTCGTCGTCCAGAATAACATTTTCTGTAGATTCTACCACTTGCCCTTTCACAAGTTGGGACTCATCTCTAGGATCAAGAGTTTCAATTTCTGTACATTCATCCACTTGATAAGTAGTAGTCTTTTTCATCGATCCTTCTAGTTCTTCTTGCTCGGCCGACGAATAATAGCATTCCCGAGCTACTTTTTGATCACCTTTCACCACTCCAACTCCAAAATTTATTGGGAATTTCAAACATTGATGTACTGTAGAAGGAACGGCTTCGAACTTCTTCAATCCAACTCTTCCCATGATGATGTTGTAGGCCGATTGCACATTCTTATCCATCACAAAGAATCGTATTCTTTCTGTTCGACAAACAGGCCAGGTTCCAATGAATATATCCAACTTGATCGTCCCAAGTGGAAAAACTTTCTCGCCAGCAAAACCCAGAAGGGGTCTGTGATAAGGTTCCAATTGAGATAATTTCAAATTCAGGCTATCAAAGCATGAATAGTACATGATGTCTGCCGAACTACCATTGTCTACCAACACCCTTGAAATGATCACGTCCTTCATTCTCATTTTGATCACCAAAGGATCATCATGAGGGTAAAGAACACCTGCCAGGTCGTTTTTTGAAAAACCAATTACTAGCTTCTCTTTGTTTACCTTCCTCGGACGATCATCCTCGGCCAGGTTTATTCGCTGAATATATGAGCAAGCTTGAGCCTCTCCGAGATAAGCTTTTCTTTCTGCAGTAAGGTCTCCTCCTCCTGCATCTCCCCCTGTAATAACGTTACAATGAAATGATCCAAAACGTATGGAAAATACCTCTCGTTCAGGTTTTCTTGGCTTCTTGGGAAGATCGGGGTCATCATCTGGATCCTCTTCATGGTCCCTCCTCTTCTTCTCCTCTGCACGACGAGGAGATCTAGATCTCTCTCTAGTTCTATCATTATTCTTCCTCTCACCTCTGCGATCTACATACTTTGATAATTTTCCTCTTCGATGAGTGTTTCAATCTCGTTCTGAAGGGCTATACAATTTTTGGTCATATGGCCATGATCTTTGTGAAACTCGCAATATTTGGTCTTATTCCTCATGTCTGGATCTGTTTTCAGTTTCTCTGGCCATTTGATTTCCTCGTTATTCCTGATCTCTTCTAAAACATGATTAATACCCATTTTCAATGGAGTATAATTATCATATTTCTTTAGGGCTTCCAACTTTATCCTGTTATTCCTGGAATGTTTGTCACCACCATTACCTTTCTGATCTTTCTTCTTAGAGTTGTCGACCTCCACTTTAACTTCTTTATCCATATTCTTCTTCGCAGTCATAGCCTCCTCGGCATTCATGATTTTGGCCGCCTTTGCCATCAATTCCGACATATTTTTAGGCGGATCTTTGGCCAGAGTATAATATAGCTTGTTAGGCAGCAAACCACTCATCAAAGCAGTGATTGCTGTCTTTTCTTCATAATCTATGACTTCCAACTTCTCGTTATTGAAACGAGTTATGTAATCTCTAGTACTTTCTCCTGATTTTTGTCTAACACTTAGTAAGTGCGCTACTCGCTTTACTGGCTTTGCTCCAAAACAAAAATTGCCAATAAACAGCTCGGCTAACTGAACAAAAGTTGAAATCTTACCCCGAGGAAGATTATTGTACCATATCTGTGCAGATCCGGTAAGAGTTCCCGAGAATGCTCTACACCTCATCTCGTCGGGGACAGCATAGATATCTGCAGCAGCTTGGTACTGTTCTATATGAAGTACGGGATCTGTCTTTCCATCGTACTTGGGGGTCACTACAGGTGCTTTGAATTTCGACGGTGTAGGGAAATCCACAATGGCTTGCACAAAAGGTG
The DNA here is from genome assembly GCA_949130495.1 of Sambucus nigra. Classification (NCBI taxonomy): domain Eukaryota; kingdom Viridiplantae; phylum Streptophyta; class Magnoliopsida; order Dipsacales; family Adoxaceae; genus Sambucus; species Sambucus nigra. The sequence goes on from OX422208.1 coordinate 804,420,068, forward strand.
TCCCTTGAACAAAAGTTCTCTGTAAGGGGTTCCTCGCCTTAGCCATTTCTCCCAGTCTATCCTCCAATCGTTGAATGGAACCTTTCCATGCTTCATTCCCTTCCTCGGGCCGCTTAGTCCGAGCAACTGATTGCTCTGACGTAGCTTCCTGAGATTTATCTCGACGAGTAATTGGTCGTGATTGTGCAGATCCTTCTCTCAAACCTGGTGGTGGTCGAAAACTTCCTGATGGAGCCCTAGGTGGACTCATGTTCCTCCTTGGTCCTAACCGACTGAAAGGAGACACCCTGCTTAATCTTTCTAAAGCGCTAGTTCTCTCCGGAGAAAGAGAGATATGTTGATCTGTATCCGTAGCCCGTATTGATGAAGTTCGCCCAGGTTGATAAGAAGAATCATTGGATTCCCCATTGCGATATGACCCAATACGTCTGGATCGTGATTGCCCATGATCAGTCCTTTGCCCTGAATGAGTAGGTACACCGCCTTGAAGAGTTTGAAGGAGCTGCCTCATAGATTCTTGCATGGCGGTTTGTCCCTGAGCCAGATTCGTCATAATTCCGGCTAGATCTGGAGATGCAGATGGATTTGGAAGATTTCCAGTATTTCCAGCATTTCGATTACTGGATTCTGGATTATCTGCCATTGGTGATAAATGATTTTTATGAAAAACGATAACAACAGTCGTTTCCCACAGACGGCGCCAATCTGTTGATGTAAAAAACTAGATCGCTCTAATTATTCAATCACAGATAAATAAATAAGACAAAGATTTTTAAAGTGGTTCGGCTAGGAATAAAGCCTACGTCCACTGTTATGTTATTGCTGAGTGTTTGTGGAATTCTTGATTACAAGTTCTCTCAAGAAATTCCGGTCCCTTTGAATGGGATTGATACAAGGTATTTATAGCCTCAAGGCTGTACATGAAAGGTCCAATACATTAAATGATATACATATGAATGGGTAATACATTTAATGCAGCGTGTGCGTCAAGAATCTAATGAATAGTTGAATAGTTGTCCGTCTGATAATTGATGACACGGCCGAGGTGCAGTTCGGACCGCCTTAGTTGCTCGTTGATCAAGAGTTCCTCGGAGTGCTTAGAGTATCTCGGAATGATGGAGTTCCTCGGATGGAGTTCCTCGGCATGATAGAGCTCCTCGGTGTATTCTCGTTGCTCGGTACCAACCATGGTTGTTCAGTAAATGATCTTCCTCGCTGTTATTGTGCCACGTAGATTGACACGTGTCTTCATACTATTCGTCCACATCAGCATATTAATTTTGGTATCAACAGTACATATATAAAGAAACTGCTTCCATGTTTTGAACTTGAGATCAACTGTAGCTTTAGTGAGAGCACTTGCCATCCTACTAAGGCATGTCTTTATGCTTTTCAAAATTATCAGCGTGCCTTCAGGCACGGGCATACCCTAGTATATATATATATATATATGGTTCCATTGTTACATATTAACAATCATGCTTTCCGTTTAAATCCATCCCAAATTTATAATCATGTTTTTAAAAATAAAGTACAAAATTATGTCATACTACAAAGTTATTCATTTGAATATTACCAATTCGAATGACGATTCACGTACATATTTTGCATGCAAAGATATTCATCATTTATATGAGAATATATTTGAAAACATATCTTTTAAAAGATTATTTAACATATAAATGAATATTAATTTTGGACAAGAATAATAAATTTTAGGATTAAAGCTTGTAACCCCAAAAATTCTGCAGGAACCGAGGCCAATCTTGCCCATTTGCATTAGCCTCTAAGAGCATCTATAATGGTGGAACTAAAAAACACATGAACAGACAAAGTTACAAACTGAAAGGTCTGCAGTGGTTGACGAGTGACAACAAATTTTGTATGAGAAATGGTAATGGTTCTCTAAATTTATTGAACGGCTAATGAATTTGCAAATGATTCCTACGAACTTTATTTGTTCGTAGGAATTCGTACTAGCTTCAGAAGTACATTGGAACTCTTACAAACAAATGAAGTTCATATCAAATATAAATAATTAATTTTTATTACATATTTAGGTCCTTAAGAACTATATTTGATCATAACAATTCTTACGAATAAATGTTGTTCATAAGAAATATTATTTTTATTTTCTACGAACAACACTTGTTCGTTGAAACTCTCATTACCAATTCTCCTTATCTCACCAATGTGAGAACTTACTCATGAGGAAAGCCAAAACCCTTTTTTAATTTGCGAAGATAGCTTTTGTCAATCTCCACCATCACTCATGCTCTAAGATGTACGTACAAATACTAAAACTAACAAAACCCATTATGACATAATTTTTAAATTAAAAACGGTCGAAAAATTTTGTTCAAGATGACCTAATAGTTGATCAAAATCCTTTGTATATTTGTAAGCTCATATTCTCCATATATATATTTTTTTGCAACGCATGAAGTAAATCAGTATATTTAGGTGTTGGTATGCATTTTTTCCAATATACACGGGGAGCCTTTAACATTATTTACACCGTGCTCGAGATAATTTGTGTAGGCCCCACTAATTCCTCACGGAACTAAATTTTTCGTTTGTACAAAAACAACGTGAAAGTGGCTTCAAAATGGCGTAATTTTAAAATAAAAAATTCACGCGGAACTCAAAGTTCCATTTGGATTAAATCGTATTAATTCACCAAAGGAACTCAATGTAAGACTCAACTTCCCTTAGTTTGATCTAATTTTTTTCTCAATTTATTTTTTTGAAAACTTGACAAATAAGTTATACTTATATAAGCCAATTACTAATTAATTCTATCAAAATAAAGTTTTTCAATGGGTCATAGTTATACATGTAGGTAATATTCAGTACATGTTTACAAATAAAATCTATTGAAACAAAAATATTTTTTTATGTGACTTGTTAAAGTAAAAAAAAAATCATAAAATCGATTGGAGCATATATACTTTGTAAACGAGATTAATCGATAATTTTTTTTTCTCTTTTTACAATTAAGAATATTTAATTTTACTAACCTTTATGGTACAAATTGTATAACTAATTTAAAAAAAAAAAAAGTAATGGCCATTTTGAAATACGGCTTGGAGTGATCTTACAAGTCAAGCAAAGATTGGATTTTTTTCAAAATATTCGATTCAGATAGAAGGCCCCCCTGGCAGGCATGTCATATCATTCAGTGATCAACACAGGCACTAAAGGCCACTACTGAAATAAAGTGGATGTACAGATGTGGGGCATCCCTTTACAGAGAAATGTTATTTAAAACTTGATCCCCATTATTTTTCTAATATCGATTATATCGAGTTTGGCCATCAAAATAACACAAAAAAACGTAGTAAAACTTTTATGACCTTTTTTTCGTTACTAAAAGTTATTTTAAAGGCTAAACCCTAAGATATTAGAAAAATTGAGGATTAAACTCAATTAAAAGAAAATTTGAGGATTAAACACTTAATGACATTTTAGAAAACGTGGGACCCATTTTACACGTGTGGCAGGAGCATCATGAATGAGTGTGGTGTCCCGTCCATGGCAGTAGCTGGAACATGGTGGACTGTGGCCTCTTTGTCTCGTGTGCCACCGTTTTTCTTCTCTTCATTGTGTACAAAGATTTATTATAGGGTAACATCATTTGGATGAGGGCATGTTTTATGTAACCAAAAAAAATGTTGAGCATATTTTAAGTGTTTAACCTTTTCTTTATTGTTACGCTTGTAGGGCATAGTGAAATTGTGTCAAAATTGCACTCTAATGAGTGGGAACATGTGGACTTGTCTTTAAAATTGTTTCATTAATCATGTTTTTTCAAATTATTTTGCGGTGCTCTACAATAGTTTTGTATATGTATTTTTTATTTTTTGGGAGGTGAATGAGCATGAAAAGTAGATTTAGAGAACACAAGTTATTTTTACCTTTCTTTGAGTACAAACTTCACAATGGTGGAAGACGTTTAAATACTTGTCTTTCTCTTCGTTTCACTCCATACGATTAACATTTATTCGTACGAAGTGAAAGAGATTAATAGTTGTTCGTAAATAGGGGCAGAGTCACTTGAGGTTGACTGGGGGCCGAGCCCCCACAGATTTTTTCAAAAAACAAAAAAATTACATATGTACCAAAATAAAATTTTAGGGGTAAAATACAGATTTTTAAAATAATAGGATGAATTTTAATAAGTATATTAAGCCTTCTATATTTTAGTCCCCCTTCTTTGAAAAATAGCCACCAGTTCACAATAGTCTCTCATATATCTGTGTGTGTCTCCAATTATGTTTGCCCATTCTTTGATATGCTATATTTTTATAATATATTAATTTATGTTTGATATCCTCCATTTATGTTGATGTTAAATTTAGAGTTCATATTAGGTAAATGGTTAATGTTTGTTAGAATCATTTTACAGTTATTACTGGTTTACTATTTAGGGTCAATTCTATGATTAATTTTATAAATATTGTTGGTCTGAATTTGGTTTAAATTTGAGATTGATGAAATTATTTTTTTGGCTAAAAGAGTTGACTTGCGGAGGTTAAAAAAAAAAGATATGTCTTGTTTCTCTTAATCTCTATTTATAAAATATATTGAAATTTTTATTTGTACTTCTATTTTTTAGGTTTTAAATCTTTAATCAATCAATATTTGTTTACCTTTCCATTATATCAAATAAATATAAGTAATACTTTGATAAGTACTAAAAATAACCTAAAAAAATTTGACTCGAGGGCTCCCACTCCTGAACCCCCACATATTGCCATTAAAGTAGCCCCCACTCTTCGAAAATCCTGGCTCCGCCCTTGTTCGTAAAGACTGACAATATTAATTGTTATGAATTGAAAAACAAAAGTACAAGAAAATCGTGAATTTACAGAGGAAAAATCTCCACTAAATATACACAATTTGTCGCTAAAATGTTTTTTGTGGAGAAATTTGCATCGCCAGTAAGCCGTGGCAAAAACACCGTCATAGATTGTTCTTGCGGAGAAACAATATTCTTCGCCACCAATTCCCCTATTTTTCTGACGAATTATTTCACCACGAGTAAGCATTAAACTCACCACAACATGGTCATTGCTTTGCCAGAAAAGCATCTTTAATCAGTAGCGATCACTAAACCATTAGTGACGAATTGTTTCGCCAGTAAAAGAAAGTTACAACTAATTGTGAAACGAAGAATTAGCAATTTTCATTTTCCAACAAACTCAACCTGCTATAAAACAACTGGCATTTATTTTGCAACTTAAAATTAATTCCTATGTACCATACTCCATAATGATAAATATAATAAACAAGTTTAATAAGATAGTTATTAATACCAAAATATAATAATTCCAAACGTATATGCCAAAAGCATCGTCTCAAAAGACATTAACGAACAATATTGTAATAATTTGTTCAACAAAATACATCTCCCTGGAATCTAATTGGGAACAAAAGAAACATTCACTAAACAAGCCCATTAAGAACAAAAGAAACATCCATTAAAGAATCCCCTTAAGAACACAACGAAACATTTATCCAACAACCAAAAACCACAATCAAGTAGCTCAGAATTCCTATACTTTTGCTCCGAAGTATTACCTGAAAAAAAGAGAGGAAAAAAACTATTAGTAGTCTTCATAAATGAGATATAAAAGGAAACAAAAAAATACATTGACATATGTTTAATTATACAAACTACACCATCAATAGATTCAATTAAAATGATACACATCTTACACATTGTTAGCAAACACCATCCTAACATGAAAAATACAAGGAAATAAAGGGTTAAAACCACAAATAAACAATATATTAAGTTCTACAAAATATTACAATAGGGAGACAAAAGTTAAATCGTTTTGCTGATCCCATTAGATTGGATTTTTTTTAGTCGGAAGAGAGCAAATTAAATTTCAAAATATTCTGTGAGTATGACCATCGTATTTAATATGTTTTCTGAAATCCGAAACAATTATCCAATGTATAAACTGGGAAAATGTAAAGGAATAACAGTATATGATTCGCATATTTTGGCAACTTTAACTCATCAAATTAAAATGTTCTGCAAAGCTATCACAGGAGGGTACATAAGCTTGACGTTCAAGCATGTAACAGTTGCAACCAATAAATACCAAAGGAAGTAAATTATCTCAAACTCTTGACGTCCCGAGATCATATTGGATCTCATTTTGGCTCCGATATGAGCTTCGGCTGGACAAGAGTTTATTGATTTTTGGTTAGACAACACCCAACCGCACCAAAAAAGGAAAATGAAATCAACCCCAAACAAACTCTTTACATTATGTTCCAATGAACAAAAATGTTCTTGACAGTGCATCAATTTGGCATTTTAGCCTACCAATTCATTAGTGTGTTTTAAAAAACCCAACCATAATCACACAAAACTAAAAGCAGTCATGAGAACTTACCATTCGGCTGCACTTGCATGATTATGTCCGTCATTCACTTGTATTATCATTAAGTTGAGAAACCTTCTGCTTCAGAGCTTCATTATCTTTTATCTTTTCATCCAGTAAAGCAACTTTCTCACTCAAAATAACATTCTCTCTCCTTGCTTCCCCAGCTTCACTTCATGCCTCAACAACCTCTTTATCTCTCTCAATATCAATTTCTTTTTGTTTTTGAGATGGAAAAGGCTTTGGACTAGTTCCACGGCCACATACGTAGTCAAATCAGTGTCCTAAAACTTTTAAGAAACATTCATTCTCGACAATTATACTCGCCAAACTTTGTGCGGGAAACGTTTTTATGGAAAACTTCACGGTGACCCTAACCTTTCGTTACTAATGGTCTTTAGTTAAATCCATTTCCTTACAATTACTATTTTTGCCACTATAACATAGTTTTCGTGATGATTTTTTAACTCCCCACTAAAACTTCGCCACTAAAAGGCATTATTATTGTAGTGAACTATTCGTATAAACATAATTTGGTTCATGCGAATTATATTTAATCGTATAAACTAAAATTTGGTTCATACGATTAACAGTTGTTCGTACGAACCTTTACAAAATCTTGAAGCACCTTATACTCTTGACTCACTTGAGTCTACATTGTATATGTGCTCATCTAGTTTGGAAATAGAGACAAAATTGAGTCCCTTCCCTAGAATACAAAAGAGCCTCAGACATTACAATACAATTCATTCCTCTTCTTTGATTGATCAAAGCTGTACTTACAAACTCTCACACACATTAGGACTGCATACATTGTTCATATTTTGCATAAATTTGTTTATGTGTGTGTTGTGTGTGTTAATTCCCTTAAAATAATTTTTAAATATTTTTTGGGAATTTTTAATGATTTTTAAAATAATTGTTTCATAATTAAAATTGGAATTAAAAGGTGTTGCAGTCATTCTATAATTTCTGGTTATTGGTTTTATTCCTTAAAAGTTCACTTGGGTAGGATCCGAAAGTGCTAAAGACATTAGGGTGTGTTTGTAATTATTTTTAGACGTGTGTTTGTGGTCCGTTATTTGCCATACACCTGTCGCACTCCTACTGGTTGATTGTGTGTTTCTTTTAAGAGAGAAAACAGGTATTCATTAACAGCCCTTGGATTGAATTTATCAATGCCCTACATGCGTCCTTGTCCCAATCCCTGTGAACCTCTCTTAGCCAATCAAAAAGTGTTTAACCAACCGCTTATCTTAAACCGTTGGATGGAAGTCAATATGGAAAGACTTAATCTCAGCCATTGGTTTCGAACCTCCTTCTTGATCCTTCTCAACCCAGTATAAAAAGAGGACAACCCTCAGCCTTTGAGAAGTTTTTGCCACTTCGTCTAATCCAAGTGAGAAAAGAGAAGAGAGAGAAGAGAGAAGAGAGAGAGAAACCACGGAGTTAGAAACTCTAACTCTAAATCGTTTTAAACACCTTATCAAACGCTAAACCTCTTTCCGAAAACCAGTTTATACCAAAGACCAACCTTGAGTGTTTGAAATTTTTTGTGTGTTGGTTTGAAAGTTGTTTCGTGCTATAACCTCTTCGTTTTAAGATCTTGTGTCCAACTTAAACATTAGGTTAGATCTGTATTTCTGTTTCTTAGATATCATAGATCTGGTCATTTTATATTATGTTACACCTAGATCTGCATTCTTAGTTTCTCGTCTTGAGAAATCTTTTGTTGATTATTTTTAGTAAATGTTTTCATCTTTAAAATCAACAAAATCATTTTATGTTCGTAGTTCTTTTGAAACAAGACCTTTGACCTAGTTGGAATCACACTTGGCAGTTTTCAATTTCAAAAATTATTTTTAAAAACCTGAAATTGATTAAGATCTTGAAACGTCTTCCGAGCAAGATAACCGTGGATTTCGGGATCATTTTAAAGGTCAAATAAGGTTTGAAGTTTCGGAGAAGAGATAACTGAAAATCACAGCATATAGATCTGATTTGTAATTTGCTAGGACTGTTTGTATAAATAAGCGTGAGTGTGTGCATGCATGCGTTAGAGCACCATAAAAAACACTTACACACTACAACACTGAAAGTGCTGGTAATAAGATCTTGAAATAAGAGTCGACGTAAAGACTGGAACAAAGTGGAAGTTAGCAAACTGGGAGAACCACATCAACAATCAGAACTGTAGAGAAGTTAGAAGGATACTAGTGGGTACATTCCTAAACTTGTATAGGACTGATTTGTGTGCATGTGTGTTATATAGTTTGTAACTAATATATTTTGTTTTAGTGGATTTTTCTTTTTACTCCATAGAGGAAGTCGTGGATGTTTCCTCAGTTGGGTGAGGTTTTACCACGTTAAAAATCTTTTGTCATTAATCTTTCTACAATTGCTCATCTCATTCTTGCTGGTGTGCTGATTTAAACTGTTTCTATTTTGTTTTTCAAAACTTGTTAACAAATCTTGAACTGATCTCGTGCATTTTTTTTAAACACATCTTATGAATAACCTGATTTGATTTACAGAAAAGAGTTTCTTCAAAAAATAGTTCGGAGTTACTTAAATAGTTTAATCTTGTATTAAACGGCTTTAGTAACAGTTTTTCAATTGGTATCAGAGCTTTGGAAATGTTTTTAAAAGATCTTGTGTTTCTGAAATTATTTTCTTAAAATCAAAACAATGGATGAGAAAAATATAAGATTTGGCAACTTGACCAGACCCCTTCTCTTTGATGGAAACAACTTTGCTTACTGGAAGGTAAGAATGATTGCTTTCATACAAGGAACCTTGGAAGATGATGTCTGGGATATTGTTGAAAATGGATACACTTATCCTACTAAACCAGCCACTGAAGGAAGTAATGAGAGGATTAAAAAAACGTTAAGTGAATTCACTCAAGAAGAGAAGAAAACTTCTCGAAACAATAACAAAGGCAAGAATGCTTATGTCCATAAATGAACATGAGTTCAAAAGGATCTCATCTTGTGCCACTTCTAAGGAAGCTTGGGATACACTGATCACTGCACATGAAGGTGACACTGGAGTTAATGCTGCTAAAACTCAAATGCTTGTCTAGTAGTATAAATCCCTAATTATGTCAGATTATGAATCCGTTGATGATTTTTACATGAAATTGACTGACATTGTGACCAAAATGCATGCAAATGGGATAACATATGACAGACATGAAATTGTATCTAAAATTCTAAGATCATTACTACAAAAATTTGATAACAAAAGATATGCTATTGAGAAAATGTGTGATTAAAATCTCACTCCTGAATTACTCAGTAGTAAACTACGAACTGTGAAAATGGAATTAGAATTTAAGAAACAAATGACCCAGTCCCATAGGAAACAAACTAGTTCCAACTTGAGTTTTTCCTCTAAGTTGATGAAACCTGAGTTTACTATTGCTACTGATAATTCTGATGAGGAATGTGATATACATAGTTTGGATAATCAAATTGCCTTAATGTCAAAACAATTTAAGAAAATTATCTAATTTAGAAATAAAATGGCAAACAGACAAGGCAGGCCAAATTATCCAACTCAGTCCAACTACAAACCTCATGAGAAAAGTCAAGACAAACATCACAAGGACATGAAACCCAACAAAGACTTCAAAAACATTGAATGTTTTAGATGTGGAAAACTAGGACACATAGCACAAGACTGTAGAGTGAAACTGAACACTGCCAATAAACATACTAGGGCCAAAATTTGCAAAACATGGGATGATTTAAGTGATTCTAAAAATAAGGAACGTGAATCTTCTGATGCTTCTGAACCTTACATGTCTTTCTTTGCCAAGATAATATGTAATGATGATATGCATATGCCTGTGTATGAGAATGATGCTAGTAACTATACTTCTGTTGTTATAAATCAAGTTGCTACTGGTTTAGATGCTTTAATTTATGAGAATATTGCTAGTTCTACAACGGGGTGTGTGAGTCAAAGGGAATACGATAATGACGATGCCAATGGGTGCGTGAGTTCAAGAATTGAATCCTTAGGGGTCACTTCACATACTACACTTAGTGACTCAGACACTAAAGACCTCCCTGACATTCACACACTTTATGCAAAAAATCTCAAGAAAAGCACTAGACTAGAGAAGATAGTAAAGGATCTCACTAAGAAACTAGAAGACCTAAGTCTGATGGTTAAACTTAACGCTGAAAAGTATATTACCCAATCTCTAACTCATGAAAATGAAGTCAAAATTTTTGATCAAAAATTAAAGAATTTGATTGAAGAAAATGAATCTCTGGAGAAAAAATATTAAGGGACATTATTAGAATTGGAACAATTCAAAGAGAAGACAACAGCGGTTTTAAAAAAAATTGCTAAATTTGAAAACAATTCAAACTGTTTTCATGGTTTTGTTGCTGACTCAAAAACCAATTCTGATGATCGAACTAGAATAGGGTTTTTCCCCAATTTGAAGACATAAACCAAAAATCTTGAACCAATCAAGTTTGTGTCAGGAGGCAAAAGACCTATAGAAACTTGTCCAGATTTTCATTCTTTGAAAAATGAGTTTGATGAAAAATAATCAAAGTTTGATATTGGAGAATTACGTTACTCTAAGTGTGAAAGTCCACCTAAGGCTAACTATGTCTGCCCCTTGATTAGGAAGAGTGGTTCTTCCTTTCAAACTGTACTCCTTAAAAATAAGGTTCAACCCCAAAATTCCATGAAGCCAATGTTTAGAGACTTTCCTTAGGAGATACCATCTTCGAGCAATTTTTTTTTCTCTTACTGTGACTTATATGGTCATTCCTTTGAAGGATACTACTCTAGACGTTTAGTCAACCCTGTTTATAATACTCCTGTGTACCAAAACTTTAACTATTCTAGGAGAAGTCGTAATAATTATGTTCTCCCTAGACAACCAGATAAAAATTCTAACTATAGAAAGAGAAAGACTAAATCTAAAATATCATTTCCAAGAAGGGTTCCTAGACACTTTTCTAAATCAAATTCTCATAATTTTCATAAAATTCAACCTCATGCGCAAAATATTTTTCAACAAAAATCTAATGTTCGCAAATTTTATCAAATGAGAGCAAATAAGCGCAAAATAAAAACAAGAGCTGTTTGGGTTAGAAAAGATGAACTATTACTCCAGATGAAGTGTAATATTGTGATTACTGCTTTAAAAGCTGAACACACTCCCTCTAGTTGGTATTTAGATTCTGGATGTTCAAAACACATGACTGGGGATGATACCAAACTTTTAAACAAAACCAGCTTTGCTGGAGGAAAAGTTATTTTTGGTGATGGTGTATCATCCCAAATCATTGGTAAAGGAACACTCCAAGAAGAAGGATTACCTTTACTTGAAAATGTTCTTCTAGTAAAAGGTCTTAAGGCTAATCTACTTAATATCTCGTAATTTTGTGACTCAAATCATACTGTCACCTTTTAAAAGAATAATTGCAAAATTTTAAATGAAAAAGGTGAGTGCATAATTACAGGATTCAGGAATCCGGACAATTGTTATACTGTCAAGAACAGTACTGAAGTCTGTAACATTACCAGAATGGATGACAATGAGATATGTCATAATCGAATGGGTCACATAAATTACGAAAACCTTAGTAGACTATCTTCTCAAGAAATAGTTAGAGGTATTCCTAAGATCAAACCTATTTCTAATATTGTATATGGATCATGTCAGGAAGGAAAAAATATTAAAGCCCCTCATAAGAAAGTCAAAGACATCCTTACCTCTAAACCCTTGGAGCTCATCTATATGGACCTTATGGGTCCTTCTAGAACTGTTAGTCTCTGTGAACACAGTTACATTCTTGTTATGGTTGATGACTTCACCAGATTTACTTGGGTAGCTTTCTTAAAACAAAATTCTGACACTTTCCAAACCTTTTTGAAGATTTTACATCGAATTGAAAATGAGAAACATACTCAAGTAAATAGAATTCGTAGTGATAGATGTGGAGAATTTATAGATACTAGTGTTATAGAGTATTGTGACTATAATGGTTACAAACATGAATTTAGTGCTCCTAAGACTCCTCAACAGAATAGTATTATTGAGAGACAGAATCGTACCCTCCAAGAGATGGCACGTGTTTTGATTCATTCTAAAACTTTACCTAAGTATTTTTGGGTAGAATCTATTCGTACTGCGTGTCATATCATCAATAGGGTCTATCGTATAAAGAATTCTAAACAAACTCCTTACGAACTTTGGTATGGAAGAAGCCCAATATTAAGTACCTTAGAACCTTTGGTAGTACGTGTTATGTTTGCAAAGACAAAGAACACTTATCCAAATTTGAGACTCGTGGAGATAAAGCTATTTTTCTAGGATATTCTTCTAATAGTAGAGCATACTGTGTCTATAATCTTCACACTAAGACCTTAATGGAATTCATAAATGTTATTGTAAGTGACACTACTGTAGAGAGTAAGATTGGAGAACCAACTATTGTGGAAGAGTCTGAAAATGTTTTAGAAAATGACTCTCCAGAAATAGATGATTCTTTACCAATTGAGACACCTGAAGTACCCAGCTAGGTTTTTAAAGAACATCCCATAAATAACGATGTTAGTAACCCTAGTGAGACTGTACGTACAAGATCTCAAATAAGAAACTATGCTCATTATGCATTTTTTATTTCCCTTGTGGAACCAAAGAATGTAAATGATGCATTGAATGATCCTCATTAGATTTCTGCAACGTAGGAAGAACTTCTTCAATTTGTCATTCATGATGTTTGGTATCTTGTACCTAGGTTTGATCACAAAAAGGTTATTGGCACACGTTGAATATTTAAAAATAAATTTGATAAAAGTGGGATAATCATTAGAAACAAAGCCAAATTAGTTACTCAAGGATACTCTCAAATTGAAGGAATAGATTTTAATGAGAGTTTTGCTCCTGTTACTCGATTAGAATCTGTTCGTCTTCTCTTTGCCATAGGTTGCTACTTACATTTTACTCTTTATCAAATGGATGTCAAATCTTCCTTCCTTAATGGAATATTGACCGAGGAGACTTATGTAGAACAACCAAAAGGGTTCATTAACCCCAAATACCCAAATCATGTCTTTCGTCTTAAAAAGGCTTTATATGGCCTAAAATAAGCCCCAAGATCCTGGTATGAGTGCCTTTCCAATTTTCTCTTAGACAAAGGTTTTAAGAGAGGAGGAGATGATCAAACCCTTTTTGTCAAACATTTTGACAAACATATCATTATAGCTCAAGTTTATGTTGACGATATCATTTTTGGATCAACTTCCCCTTCAGAAGTTAAATCTTTTTCAGAAATTATGCATAAAGAATTTCAAATGTCTCTTATGGGGGAGTTACAATTTTTTTTGGGTCTTCAAGTCAAATAAAATTCAGAAGGATTATTTATTTTGCAATCAAAATACTATTTAGAGATTGTTAAAAAATTCGACCTTGAGAGTGCAAAAGATGCTAAAACTCCCATGAGTACTACTGTCAAACTGTCTAAGGATGAAACTGGAAAATCCGTAGATCCAACCTTGTATCGTAGTATGATAGGAACCTTGTTATACCTTACTGCCTTGCATCCTGATATTATGTACGTTGTTTGCGTGTGTGCTCGTTATCAAAACAATCCTAAAGAGAGACATTTAACTTGTGTTAAAAGAATCATAAAATACATAAAGGCACTTTAAATTTAGGATTTTGGTACACTAATGATACTCCTTGCACTATAATAGGATACACTGATGCCGATTGGGCAGGGTGTATTGATGATAGTAAGATCACATCAGGAGCATGCTACTACGTTGGTAATAATTTGGTAGGTTGGAGTAGTAAGAAACAAAACTGCACTTCTTTATTAACAACTAAATCTGAATACATAGCTGCTGGAAGTTGCTGTGCCCAATTACTTTGACTGAAGAAAATGCTAAGTGACTATGGTATTAAAGAGGAACAACTACATCTCTATTGTGATAATCAAAGCACGTTCAATATCTCTAAAAATCATGTTCAACACTCGCGAACAAAACACATAAAAATAAGACATCACTTTATACGCGAATTAATTGAGACTAAGGAATTAGAAATCAATTATCTTCCTACTGATTTGCAACTCGAAGATATGTTTACCAAACCTTTGGATTATAATAGATTTATTTCTCTACGTAAGTCGATAGGAATGGTTTGTGCTGAATAAATTCTTTGGCTTCATAGTTTTTCCCTTTGTCTATTTGAGACAAAATGGGGGAGAAATTTGAGTCTTATGTGAGTTCATTTCTTTTTTGCCTATTCCAAAGAGCTTGATTTTAGTAATTATTTGCAGGATTCTGTACAGTTATTCTCAACGGTTGTAATATGATATTGAATTGTAATTGGCTGAGTTATATAATTTTCTTTTCTAGGAAATGGGTAGATAGAACTTTTGTATAGGAATAGGATTTTTCTTTTTTTCTTTGTTTCCCTACAAGTCCAAGATGACTCAAAGGAGATTTTGTCTTATATTTCCAAAGGGGGAGATTGAAGCACCTTATACTCTTGACTCACTTGAGTCTACATTGTATAAGTGCTCATCTAGTTTGGAAATAGAGACAAAATTGAGTCCCTTCCCTAGAATACCAAAGAGCCTCAGACACTACAATACAATTCATTCCTCTTATTTGATTGATGAAAGGTATACTTATAAACACTCACACACATTAGGACTGCATACATTGTTCATATTTTGCATAAATTTATTTATGTGTGTGTTGTGTGTGTTAATTCCCTTAAAACAATTTTTTAATAATTTTTGGGAATTTTTAATGATTTTTAAAACAATTGTTTCATAATTAAAATTGGAATTAAAAGGTGTTGGGGTCATTCTATAATTTCTGGTTATTGGTTTTATTCCTGAAAAGTTCACTTGGGTAGGATTCGAAAGCGCTAAAGACATTAGGGTGTGTTTGTAATTATTTTTAGGCGTGCATTTGTGGTACGTTATTTTCCCTACACCTGTCACACTCCTACTGGTTGATTGTGTGTTTCTTTTAAGAGAGAAAACCAATGTTCATTAACATCCCTTGGATTGAATTTATCAATGCCCTGCATGCGTCCTTATCCCAATCCCCGAGAACCACTCTTAGCCAATCAGAAAGTGTTTAACCAACCGCTTATCTTAAACCGTTTGATGGAAGTCAATATGGCAAGACCTAATCTCAGCCATTGATTTCGAACCTCCTTCTCTATCCTTCTCAGCCCAGTATAAAAAGAGGCCAACCCTTAGCCTTTGAGAAGTTTTTACCACTTCGTATAATCTAAGTGAGAAGTGAGAAGAGAGAAAAGAGTGAGAAGAGAGAAGAGAAAGAGAAACCCCAGAGTTAGAAACCCTAACTCTAAATCGTTTCAAACACCTCATCAAACCCTAACCCTCTTTCCAATAACCAGTTTATACCAAACACCAACCTTGAGTGTTTGAAAGTCTTTGTGTATTGGTTTGAAAGTTATTTCATGCTGTAACCTCTTCATTTTAAGATCTTGTGTTCAACTTAAACATTAGGTTAGATCTGTATTTCTATTTCTTAGAAGTCATAGATTTGGTCATTTTATGTTATATTACACCTAGATCTGCATTCTTAGTTTCTCGTCTTGAGAAATATTTTGTTGATTATTTTCTGTAAATGTTTTCATCTTCAAAATCAACAAAATCATTTTATGTTTCTAGTTCTTTTGAAACAAGACCTTTGACCTAGTTGGAATCACAATTGGTGTTTTTCAATTTCAAAACCCTGAAATTGATTAAGATCTTGAAACGTCTTCCGATCAAGATAGCCGTGGATTTAGAGATCATTTTAAAGGTCGAATAAGGTTTGAAGTTTTAGAGAAGGGAGAACTGAAAATCACAGCATATAGATCTGATTTGCAATTTGCTAGGACTATTTGTATAAATAAGCGTGAGTGTGTGCATGCATGCGTTAGAGCACCATAAAAAAAACTTACACACTACAACACTGAAAGTGTTGGTAATAAGATCTTGAAATAAGAGTCGACGTAAAGACTAGAACAAAGTGGAAGTTAGAAATCTGGGAGAACCACATCAACAATCAGAACTGCAGAGAAGTTAGAAGGATACTAGTGGGCACATTCCTAAACTTGTATAGGACTGATTTGTGTGAATTATATAGTTTGTAACTGATATATTTTGTTTTAGTGGATTTTTCTTTTTACTCCGTAGAGGGAGTCATGGATGTTTCCTCAGTTGGGTGAGAACACATTGAAAATCTTTTGTCATTAATCTTTGTACATCTCCTCATCTCACTCTTGTTGGTGTCCTAATTTAAACTGTTTCTGTTTTGTTTTCAAAACTTGTTAACAAGTCTTGAACTAATCTCGTGCATTTTTTTTAAACACATCTTGTGAAAAACATGATTTGATTTAAAGAAAAGAGTTTCTTCAAAAAATAGTTCGGAGTTACTTAAATCGTTTAATCTTGTATTAAACGGCTTTAGTAACAGTTTTGCAAATCTGTAAACGTTCTCCAAATTTGGAGAACACTTGACTTTTCACCAACACATTTCACACTATTTGGCTCACCATTATGGTCATTCCATTCTGCATATTTACATTTTTTCTTAGCATTTACCTCCAATATTAAAGATTCTCCAACCCATTACATGACGTACTTTGTTAGTAACCTATTTATTAGATAAAAAATTCGGAACCTAACACGTGCCCATAAATAAAATTTTTGGATTGTCTAACTGAAATGAAATCTTGAAAAAAATAAATATCACGCATCTAAGGACAAATAACTGGATGATCATCTCGATGCAAGCATGTCTGTGACTCCGACTTGGGAACAATTGAATAGATTTATAGAAAAAAATTGGGTTAGACCCCACATTTTTTAAGAAATGGCTTAATTTACTAAATAATATTAAATGAAACACTTTTACGTCTTATGTTGTCTGGTTGGAACTCAATGCCCAAATTACCTCACAACACCTGTAGGCGTATCCTAAATAGATGTCCAACTGCACTAGACATAGCTACTACGTGTGAACCCAAGTGTTGATACCAAAATTAGTATGCTGATACCGACGAATAATAAGAAGACACGTGTCGATCTACGTGGCACAATAGCAACGAGGAAGTTTATTTCCCCGACCAAGTCATACTTAATCCAAGCAGCAAGTGCACTTCGAGGAACTCCAGCACAACGAGGAACTCCTGAACGACGAGCAACTAAGACGGTCCGAGCTGCATCTCGGCCACAACATTGATTGCCAGATAATCAACAGTTCAAACTATTCATTGAATGCTTATCATACAGACGTATACTCTTAGAGGGCATTAATTGTTTACCCTTTCACATGTACAGCCTAAGGGCTATAAATACATTGTATCACCCTCATTCAAAGGGACCGGATTTTCTTAATAGAATTACATATCGAGAACTCCAAAACACTTGGCAATAACAGAAACAGTGGACGTAGGCCATTCTTATAAGGCTGAACAACTTTAAAATTCTTTGTCTCATTTATATTTATCTGTGATTAAATAATTAGAAGCAATCTAATTTTTCACATCAACAGATTGGCGCCGTATGTGGGAAACGACTATTGTTATCGTTTTTCACCAAAAATCATTCATCATCAATGGAAGATAATCCGGAATCCAGCAATCGAAACGCTGAAAATGCTGGAAATCCTCCAAATCCCTCTGCACCTCCAGATCTAGCAGGAATTATGACGAATCTGGCTCAAGGACAAACCGCCATGCAAGAAACAATGCGGCAACTCATATAAACCCTTCATGGTGGTGCACCTGCACATTCGGGACAGCGAAGTGGTCAGAGGCAAACCTATTTACTTTCTTCACGATCCAGGCGTACAGATGCGTATCGTAATGAGGAATATGATGATTTCTCTTATCAACCTGGGCGAACTTCATCAATACGGGCCACAGATACTGAGCAACGTATTACTCTCTCTCCAGAGAGGACCAGTGCCTTGGAAAGACTGAGTAGGGTGTCTCCTTTCAATTGATTAGGCCCTAGGAGGAATAGGAGTCCACCTAAAACCATGTCGAGGAGTTTCGACAACCATCAGATCTAAGAGAAGGATCAGCACAATCACGACCAGTTGCTCGTCAAGATAGATCTCAGGAGGCCACGTCAGAACAATCAATTGCTCGAACTAACAAGCCCGAGGAAGGAAATTATGCGTGGAAATGTTCCATTCAGCGGGTGGAGGATAGATTGGGAGAAATGGCTAAGGTGAAGAACCCCCTACAATGAACTTTTGTTCAAGGGACACCCTTTGTACAGGCCATTGTGGATTTTCCTACACCGTCGAAATTTAAAGCACCTGTGGTGACCCCCAAATATGATGAAAAGACAGATCCTGTTCTTCACATAGAGCAATATCAATCTGCTGCCGACATCTATGTTGTCCCCGACGAGATGAGATGTAGAGCATTCTCAGGAACTCTTACTAGATCTGCCCAGATATGGTACAACAATCTTCCTCGGGGTAAGATTTCAACTTTCTTTCAATTGGCCGAGTTGTTCATCGTCAATTTCTATTTTGGAGCAAAGCCAGTAAAATGAGTAGCACACTTGTTAAGTGTTAGACAAAAATCTGGTGAGAGTACTAGAGATTACATAACTCGTTTTAATAACGAGAAGCTGGAAGTCATAGATTATGAAGAAAAGACAACAATCACCGCCTTGATGAGTGGGTTGTTTCCTAACAAGTTGTATTACACTTTGGCCAAAGATCCACCTACAACTATGTCAGAGTTGATGGCAAAAGCAGCCAAAATCATGAATGCCAAGGAGGCTATGGTTGCGAAGAAGAATATGGATAAAGAAACCAAGGTGGAAGTCAACAAATCTAAGAAGAATGAGCATAAGGGAAATGGCGGTGACAAGCATTCCAAGAATAATAAGTCGTTATGGGAAGTCCTGAAAAAATTCGATAATTATACTCCTTTGAAAATGGGTATTAATCATGTCCTGGAAGAAATCAAGAATAACGAGGAAGTAAGGTGGCCAAAGAAACTGAGGTCGGACCCTGATAAAAAAAATAGAGATAAATATTGCGAGTTTCATAAGGATCATGGTCATATGACTAAAAACTGCATAGCCCTTCAGAATGAGATTGAAACGCTCATTAGACGAGGGAAGTTGTCCAAGTATGTCGATCGTAGAAATGAAAGAGGAAATGAAAACCGAGCAAGAGAGAGGTCCAGATCTCCTCGTCGGGCAGAAGAAAACAGGAAAAGGGATCATGAAGATGATACAGAGGATCACCCCGATCTTCCCAAAAGGCCAAAGCAACCAGAACGCGAGGTATTTTTAATACGTTTCGGAACATTTGATTGTAATGTTATTACAGGCGGAGATGCAAGAGGAGGATATCTTACTGCAGAAAGAAAAGCTTACCTCGGCGAGGCTCAGGCTTGCTCATACATTCAACGAATAAATTTGGCTGAAGAGGATCGCCCGAGAAAGATAAACAAAGAGAAGCTAGTCATTGGTTTTTCAAAAAACGACCATGTAGGTGTTCTTTACCCACACAACGACCCTTTGGTGATAAAAATGAGGATGAAAAAAGTAGTGATTTCAAGGGTTCTAGTAGATAATGGTAGTTCGGCAGACATCATGTTCTACTTATGCTTTGACAGTTTAAATTTAAAATTATCTCAATTGGAGCCTTATCACAGACCTCTCCTGGGTTTTGCTGGCGAGAAAGTTTTTCCACTTGGGACGATCAAGTTGGATATATTCGTTGGAACTTGGTCTGCTTGTCGAACCGAAAGAATACGCTTCTTTGTGATGGATAATAATGTGCAATAAGCTTACAATATCATCATGGGAAGAGTTTGTTTTAAGAACTTTGAAGCAGTTCCATCTACAGTACATCAGTGCTTAAAATTCCAAACAAATTTTGGAGTAGGAGTTGTGAAAGGTGATCAAAAAGTAGCTCGGGAATGCTATTATTCATCTGCCGAGCAAGAGGAGATTGAAGAGTCAAGGAAAAAGACTACTACCTACCAGGTGGATGAAGGTACAGAAATTGAAACACTGGATCCCAGAGATGAATCCCAACTTGTAAAAGGACAGGTGGTGGAATCTACAGAAAATGTTATTCTGGACGACGAGCACCCTGAACGAATAACCCCGATAGGTTCGACGCTGGATGCTTCAATAAAACAGGAGTTGATAACTTTCTTGAGAAACAGAAAGAAAACTTTTGCATGGAGTCATGAAGACATGCCAGGAATAGATCCAAACTTCTTATGTCATGAGCTCAATGCGAATAAGGAGATCAAACCCGTAAAGCAGAGAAGAAGAGTATTTAGTCCCGAAAAGAATCAAGCTATACAAGAGGAGGTCGAGAAGCTACATAAAGCTCGATTCATTGAAGATGTGAAATATCCAGACTGGTTAGAAAATGTGGTGATGGTAAAGAAGAAAAATAATAAATGGAGAATGTGTGTTGATTTCACTGATCTCAACAAGGCCTGCCCAAAGGATCACTTTCCATTGCCCAGAATTGACCAACTAGTGGATGCTACCTCGGGGCACGAGATGCTCAGCTTCATGGATGCTTACTCTGGCTACAACCAGATCAAAATGAAACCTGAAGACAGGGAAAGTACTTCTTTTATTACCCCTAGGGGAACTTATTGTTATAATGTTATGCCTTTTGGTTTGAAAAATGCAGGAGCGACATACCAGCGGCTGATGAACAAGGTTTTTGCCGAACAAATCAGTTGCAATATGGAAGTCTATGTCGATGATATGCTGACAAAGGGCAAGAAAGCTGCTGATCATCTAGTTGACTTAGGTCAGACCTTTGATCAACTGGATAAATACCAAATGAAGCTCAACCCGACGAAGTGCACATTTGGAGTACGAGAAGGAATGTTCCTCGGATACATCGTCAACCAGCGAGGCATTGAGGCGAATCCAGAAAAGATCAAAGCTCTTTTAGGGTTGCGATCTCCAACGACGAAGAAAGAAGTGTAGAGTCTTACAGGACGAGTTGCAGCGCTCAACAGATTTGTATCCCGAGCAACTGATAGATGCCTCCCATTCTTCAAAACACTTCGAAAAACTTTCGAGTGGAATGATGAATGTGAAAAAGCCTTTCAAGACATGAAGAAATATTTGGGAGCACCTCCACTGTTGTCCAGGCCAGTAATGGGAGAAAATTTGTACTTGTACCTGGCAGTATCGGAGAATGCAGTCAGCTCGGCATTGATCAGAATAGAGAATGGAGTCCAGAAGCCAATTTATTACACAAGTAAGGCTTTTCGAGGTGCAGAGATCAGGTACCCAAAGCTGGAAAAATTGGCATTGGCATTAATTGAGGCAAGTAGAAGAATGAGGCCATATTTCCAGTCCCATACCATCGTCGTGTATACCGACATGCCATTGAGACAAGCCCTTCATAAGCCAAAAAAATCAGGGAGACTGATGTACTGGGCAATAGAGCTCGGTGAATATGATATTGTGTATGAACCCAGATCATCATTAAAAGGGCAAGCTGTAGCAGATTTTATAGCAGAGTTTACTTATCCTGATACCCCCGAGGAACAAAAGTTGCTCGATGATCAACCTGTGGATGTTACAGGATCAAGAAACACAAGTTCAGACCAACTCCGGTTGGTAAAAGGGCTTGTGGATATTAGAGGATCATCAAATTCGAGCTCAGACCAACTCCGGTTGGTAAAAGGGAGAGAAGAGATGATCGACGAGGGGCGAGAAATATCAGGGGAGGATGAAAGGAAACAACAAATATATCATCGAGGAACTTTGTCAGATAAGAAATTTGAAGACGAGTTACCTACATGGAGATTATATGTAGATGGGTCATCTTACACAACAGGTTGTGGAGCAGGGATTGTTTTGAATACCCCAGACGAGATTGACATGGAATACGCCCTGCGATTCCAATTCAAAGCTTCCAATAATGAGGCCGAGTATGAGGCCATGATAGCAGGTCTTAATTTAGCAAAGATTATGGAAGCACAACAAGTGATGGTATTCAGTGATTCTCAATTAATTGTGAATCAGATGATGGGAACATATGCAGTTAAAGGAGAATTAATGATCAAGTATCATGAAAAAGTGATGGAGTTGTTGGCAGAATTTGATGCCATTCAGTTGATCAGAATACCAAGAATGGAGAATGCACAAGCAGACGCACTGGCCCGACTAGCATCAGCTACTCGTACCGAGCTGCGAAGAACGATACCAATTGAAGTATTAGAAAGTCGACGCATAGATGAAGACCTGACGATGAATATTATTACCCTTGATTTAGGACCATCTTAGATGGATCCCATCAGGGCATATATTGAGGAAGGAGAATTACCAGAGGATAAGCTCCCTGCCAAGAAATTGAAGTTTAAAGCTGCTCGGTATATACTAACTAATGGTGTTTTGTATAGACGAGGAATTATGGCAGGTTTGCAAAGATGTGTACGTCCCTCCGAGGTGAAAGAATTGATTGAAGAGATCCATGAAGGGTCCTGTGGAGCCCATGTAGCAGGTCAGACACTTTTGCAAAGGGTGATGACGCAGGGATACTACTGGCCAACGATGAGGGCTGATTGTATAGCTTATGCTAAGAGATGTGATAAATGCCAACGTTTTTCCTCCATTCGACGAACTCCACAAGCATTGTTGACACCCATAACTTCCCCTTGGCCATTTTCCATGTGGAGAATTGGTTTGGTTGGACCACTGCAAACGACCCGAGGAAGATTCAAGTACCTCGTCGTCGCAGTGGATTATTTTACTAAGTGGGTAGAAGCTGAGCCACTTATTGATATGACATACGAGAAGGTGTACCAGTTCGTTTGGAAGAACATCATCTGCCGATATGGTCTCCCTCATGCCTTCATCACAGACCATGGAACACAATTTGATAATGAGGAGTTTTCCGCCTATTGTCATCAGTCAAACATTTTGAAGGTTCATTTAGCACCAGGCCATCCTCAAAGCAATGGACAGACTGAAGTGACGAACAGAACATTACTAAATGGTTTGAAGAAGAGGCTAAGTGAGGCTAAAGCTAATTGGATTAATGAGCTACAGTCAGTATTGTGGGCTTACCGAACAACCCCCCGAGCAGCAACTGGAGAATCACCATATATGCTGGCATTTGGAAGTGAGTCCGTAATACCTGCCGAGTTGGGTCTTCCAACACACAGAGTGCTGAATTTCAATTCCCCAGTCAACGACTTAATGAGGAGATTAGATTTGGACATGCTCGAGGAAGTTAGAGAAGAGGCAACCATTAGGAATGCTGCTTACCAACAACGAACAACCCTGTTCTACAACAAGAGGGTGAAAAAATGCGACTTAAAAGAAGGAGATTGCGTGCTAAAGAAGGTCATTCAGAAGCACAATAAGTTAGAAGCAAACTGGCATGGACCTTACCGAGTTACAGAAGTTGTTCGACCAGGAACTTACCGAATAGCGACTCTAGAAGGGGAGGAATTTAAGAATGCATGGAATGCTGAACACCTACGCAAGTATTATCAGTGATGTAAAATGTAAAGCAGTTCCATCAATATGAATAAAACGATGATATTTCGCCATCTTCTCTCCTTTTATTGAAAGTTTTTCGGGGAATACTAGTGTGTAACACTACGCTGCTCGGCAGTAAAAAAGAACACGATAGTTCAAGCTCAGACCAACTCCGGTTGGTAAAAGGGCGTAAACAAACCATACTCCTTTGGTTAGGAGGCGTACACTAGCTCAGACCAACTCCGGTTGGTAAAAGGGCGAGTGGACATGATAGTTCGAACTCAGACCAATTTCGATTGGTAAAAGGGTGAGAACACGACATTCCTAAAAATACCAGCTCCGGTTGGTTAGGAAACCATACTCCTTTGGTTAGGAGGCTGACACTAGCTCAGACCAATTTTGGTAAAAGGGCAAGTGGACATGATAGTTTGAACTCAGACCAACTCCGGTTGGTAAAAGGGCGAGAACAATACTCCTAAAAATGCCAATCTCGGTTGGTTAGGAAACAAGATATGCTCTCAAATGCCAACTTATGTTGGTCGGGAGGTAAGTTTATTACATAAAATACAAAAGTTCCTCGAAGAACAAAATATTCCAAACTGAATCAAGTATGGTTGGTCGAGGATAAAAATCCACTAACTGTAGTTGGTCGACGAGGAGAAAATATTTCAAACAGTACCAAGTATAGCTGGTCGGGGATAAACACCCACTAACTATAATTGGTCGACGAGCACAATTTAACAACCTTGGTTGGTTGGAAGAATTTTAAACATTTTTATGCTCATTATTAAATGATCGAGCAACATTACTGATACTTGTAACTCTTTTTAGTCAATGAACCACACGATATTGTTATGCAAGCACAAATATAAAATGTTTGACAAATACAAGACAATAGCAATACAAATTTGCGAACAAAAATGAAACTCTTTCATTGAATTCGAAATGAATTACACAAATTTATTACATTGATATTAAATTGTGTACTAATTATTACATCAGAATTTCCTATTCTACTGGTCTTTTCCCTTCTGCTTTTGAAATAGGCTCCTCGCTGGCCGGAGGATCTTCCAGGCAAAGGGGAGAATTAATGAAGTTAAGATCTCGAAGCATTCTGACGTTCATTATTGAAGGTGTATCCTCTAAATGCTCAGGACGAGATAATTCTTCCTGTGAATGAAGGGCATAGTCACCAAGATACTTGGGGATCAAACAACGAGGAATGGCCCGAGCAGGGATCCAGCTCATGTCAAGCTTGAAGGGTGGAATTGGTAGATCGAGCAGCCCAGGAGCATGGTAATCCTATAAATAATGACCTTGCTCTAGTTTCAATACACCCAGGGCGTTCAACCATCCCTGTTTGTAGCCTTCATTATTAGCATTTTCAATACGATCACTCAAGTGAAAAAGGGCCTCATTGTAGCCTGCCATCTAGAATTCACGAGGTTGTTTATGGAATTGGAAAATTAGTCTCTCTAACTGCTCATGAAGGTTTCTGGCAAAAATATCCTTATGATCCAAAGCAGACTTCGTCGCAGCAAGTTGATCCCCCAAAGTTTGGACTTTCTTGGACAGTTCAGACAAGGCTTGATTTTTTGCAATCAATTGGAATGCTTGGTTTTCCAACGCTGATTGAGTACGAGCTTCTTCAACAGTACGACGAAGAGCTCTTGGTCGTCCTCGAGCAGGTTGAGTACTTTATTCCTCGTCAACATTCTGAGCAACTCTTCCTCGTCCACGAGAACCTCTTCCTCGTCCCCGAATAGCAGTAGAAGGCCCAGCTCTTCTCAAAGCCTCTAACTCTTCTCGCAACTTAGAATTTTCCACTTTAAAAAATGATAATCCTTCATCGGTGACCAAGGCAGTGGAAGATGAAGCAGAAGACCTCAGCTGAGCTAGTTCTTTTTGCAGATTGTTGTTTTCTTGTTCCAATAGCTCAGCGATTTGCCTGTGCCCTTCGACATCTGCTTTCAATGTTCTCTCTCTCACTTCATAGCCAGCAAGCATCTTGTCATAGCCTTTTTCAGCACTAAGTTGTTTGATTTTCTTCTCATATCCTTTGTGCAAAAGAGCTGAAGACTCTTTATACTGTTGCTGAAGTTCATTAAGAGTACCTTGCAAGTTTTCAATCATTTTGGAATAAGCCACAATATTGGCCACAGCTCGGTCAAGTAAGCATTTCAAGTAATGATAAGCTTCGACTGCCTGCTTTGAAGCATCATGACCAAGGATGTCGGCAACTTCTGATGCACTCAGTTCTGTGTGACCAGCCTTATAATATTCATGACATTGCTGCATCAGCTTTGTATCATTAGCAGATAGCAGATCCATCCTGGCCAGAAACTAGAAGAGAAAGAAAAAGTAATCATCAAAAAGAAGATCAAGACAGAGTACTGATAGAAAAGAGACAATCGTATGGAAGAAAAGAACTCAAATTTTATTAGATCATAGTGCAGAGTTACAAAGATCTTGATTACACTTGACAAAGAAGAAAAATAGAAACAAATACCGAACAACTTCACACCTTTTCCTTATCTCCCAAGACTTTCTCGGGAGGCTGGTACGAGGAGCTCGGTTGCTCAGTGGGAACAATGGGTTGGTCGGCTAGAGCTGGAACTTGTTCAGGAGGAGTAGGCAGAGATGAAAGCTCCTCGTCGGCAGGTTGAGTAAGGATTGGATCACCCACTACCATTGAAGATTCTTCGGAGGCAGCTTCGTCCTCTTCTTTATTTTCAATATTTGGGGGAGGACCAGGGAGATGCTGTTGAAACAGTTCTGAGTCCTCATTAATCTTCAACTCTTGGAGGGCAGCTACCCAACCATCTCGAAAGTATTTAAGACTCCCATATTGCACTTGGGTCATCATGGCTGCTACCCCCTGTTCCACCCTTTGTCCCAACCAGTGCGAAAAGATTTTTTCATCGCCATTTTTCTTTTAATTTTCTCCGAGGAGAGCTTATCGGATAGAAGATCCTCGGTGTCCTTCAACTTAGCCTCCACCTCCTCCTTCTGGCGATTCACTTCTCGCAGAAGGGACAATTCTTCTTCTTCCATTTTCATTTTGTTTTCAAGCTCCCCAAAGTTCGTGAGCTTCTCGGCATACTTCTTGTTCTCTTTCTCCAAATCCTTCACTCTATTTTCCAAACCCTTGGAAACTTCAACGAGCTGCACCTTCTCCGCCTCAACTGCAGCCAACTTTTTCTCCCAATCAGCCCTATCCTCGTCATACTTTTGACGGGAATCCTTCAAAGTTTTGGTCAATCCCAATAAAGCATCCTCCACTCCGGATGAGGAGCTAGAAGCCTTGATCGCTTCATTCTTCTTCACAATGGTGTTAAAGCAACTCACCAGCTGAAAAAAGGAGATAACGATAAGTCAGCAAAGAAATACATGTATTGATGGAAAGAAAGAAAATTCAAAAAATGAGAAACTTACTGAAGCAATGTGACGAGTAGCCAGGGATGTAAGCACATCCCTAGACATATTCTCCTCAATTCCTTGAACTTCAGGAATGGTCCAAGTCTTCACCGAGCTCATAGCTAAGCTCGGAGGAATAATAGTTGGAACACCAGCTCCACTAACTTGGAGCTGAGGAATGGTTTCAGCTAAATTGATCGAGGAGGATTTCTTCAGTCTCCTCGGTGGAATTTCAACAGTTTCAACCAAAGAAGAGCTTTTGGTTGGGGAGATGGTGACCACTTCCACAGGTGCATCCTTCTTGCTCGGAGCCACTGGGGGCTTCTCGGCAGCCTTCTGAGGAGCAACAGAAGGGGCAGCATCTACTTTCTTTGTCCCCTTTGGGACGTCAGTCTTGCTTCTTTTTCCATCTCCAGCAGAGGTAGTCTCCTCAAATATAGCATGAACTCTTCTTTTACCCATTTTCTGACTCAGAGGAATATGAGATTCTGGAGAAGAATCCTCAGGAACTGACACTGGATCACTAGTGCTGACCACAGGACGAGCAGTAAAGGATGATGTATAGCTCTTGTACTACAAAAAATATGAAGCAGACCTGATGTGCTCGTCTGTAACTTTCTGATGCAAACTCCAAATTAGTTTCAAATGCCTGATATTAACGTCAGCTTGTTTTGGAGTTTTTCTTTTGCTGTCAACTGCAAACAAATACATAGTGAAATATCAGTCATGCATTTTATCAAATATAATGAAATCATAAGTTCAGAAATAAAACAAAATCAAAATAACCTATCCCATTTCCATATGGAGGGAATCTGGGACCTTGATATACTTCATCTACGATCAAAGGGGCATGTTGCCAGTTTTTAATAACTACCCCATGTTCAAAATAATCCCTATTGGCATCAGGGAGGTTGACTACTAAAGCCCTATTCAAAAACCTAATTTTTCAATAAAAAAACATTATCTAGAGTAGCCCATCTATAACAATACATAATCTCAGGAATTCCTATACGGGTTCCGTGAGTTTGATTTAACCTATACACCCCATTAACTATTCTCCATGTGTTGGGGGATATTTTTGCAGGAACAACATCGAAATATTGATAGAACTCTAAGCACAAAGGGTTTAGTGGAAAAGAAAATCCACATTCAGCAATAAAGAGGCTGGGGAACCAATGTCCCTCAGCCAAACGAAAATAATTTGAAGGCTCAGAAAGATCCTCCAGAGTTACCCAAGATGGAATAGAAAAATCATAACATAATTTCTCAAGAGATTCAATAACATAAACCATGGAGAATAAAAAAAATGAAGAAGAAGGAAGAAGATCTTACAAGAAAAAAGGATATCTGTTGACAACGAACGAAGAAAAGGATGAACGCACAAGAGAGAAAAAGACTATGGAAAACTCGAAAGCAGAAATTGGAAAAGGTAGAAGACGATGGGATTGCCTATGAAGATTAAATACTTTGTCTTGGGAAACGGCGAAAGAAATGATTATAAAAAAGAAACTATTACGCTACCGGCGGCTAAAAGGACAAAAAGTGCACGAAGATCGAAGCGTTTATAAAAATTCAAAAAAGCGGATTCTGCGAATTTGGAAGGACATTCGAATACGGAGAAAATGATCCTAAAAACCAGAAAGGTCATTTAATATTGCCATATACCGAGAAAGAATGTTCCATATTCCTCAAAGTTCGAAATATGAAACATTGGGGGCTTCTGTTGATACCAAAATTAGTATGCTGATACCGATGAATAATAAGAAGACACGTGTCGATCTACGTGGCACAATAGCAACGAGGAAGTTTATTTCCCCGACCAAGTCATACTTACTCCAAGAAGCAAGTGCACTCCGAGGAACTCCAGCACTCCGAGGAACTCCTGAACGACGAGCAACTAAGACGGTCCGAGCTGCATCTCGGCCACAGCATTGATTGCCAGATAATCAACAGTTCAAACTATTCATTGAATGCTTATCATACAGACGTATACTCTTAAAGGGCATTAATTGTTTACCCTTTCACATGTACAACCTAAGGGCTATAAATACATTGTATCACCCTCATTCAAAGGGACCGAATTTTCTTGATAGAATTACATATCGAGAACTCCAAAACACTTGGCAATAACAGAAACAGTGGACGTAGGCCATTCTTATAAGGCTGAACCACTTTAAAATTCTTTGTCTCATTTATATTTATATGTGATTAAATAATTAGAAGCAATCTACTTTTTTACATCAACACCAAGTACCAAGTCTAACAAGTAATCTAAATGACCTCAATCTACAACTACACCATAGTGATATTACTCTTATTATGTACTAAAAGTAATAAACATATGTTGAACAATACCTTGTAATCCACACATTAATAAAATCAAGATAAAAGTAGTATCATAATTCGAATCCTATTATGAATAACCCCATCTCTTGACTAACTGCATATATATGTATCACACGAAGGCTCTAACCTTTGGGGACCTCTCGTTCCTCTATTGAGGTTATTTATAGGACGTCCCGCTCCTAACCGATTGGAGAATATACACTCATAAAAAGACAGGGGAAATCACTATGTCGTCACATCACTATGTAATCACATAACCTCTTATGTATCCCACTCCAAGAATAATTTACCAACTGCATATTGGATCAAGATATATATATATATATATATATATATATATATATATATATATATATATATATAATAATAAGCCAAAGGTATAGTACGCGATCTCATGAATTATCTCATGAAATCCCCACCACAAATATATTTTTCAAATACACATATGCCCTAGGTATTTCCACGTAGCAAACAAAGCATATAATTCACTAGTAACTATAAACGAATGCGGATACGGTATACCAAACTATACATTTAAGAGAATATGTATGCTTAATTTTCCTCGACTTGTTAGGCTATCTTATTCCATTTTGAAAGCCAACTTTGAGTCTTTGTCCAATTGGTCTCCGAAAAGCTTCATCAACTTCATCCAGGATCATTCATGCTAATACCTTTAGTACATCATTCATAAAAAATGTATTATTTGGCAAGAGGACTTAGAATCACTTTCAATGTTAAATATTTTCATAAATTGAAAAAATTATTACAATTTAACTTCGTGGATGTTTTTTTGGAATCTAAAATACGTGATACAATATATTGTTCTTATATAAATCTATTTATTATAAAAATAATCTTTCGTGTATTTCAAAATATGTGTTACTCGGTTGAGTGCAACATATTTTAGAGTTTTTCTTAAAATATTTTCCCCAACTTTTGTAAGAAAAATTGGACATTTCTTTATGTGCTATGGCATGATGTGGTTTACTTCAGGTTCACTGCAGCGAAACCTCACCATTTCCAAGTTTGGTCTAGGTGAAAAAACCATGCATCATTACACAAACTTCTTAACCTAAGGTTCACTACATCTAAGCATAGGTTCATTGCAGCGAAGTCGTAATGATGGGTCTGGTAATTTTCTCATATGACATTTTAAAGATATATTTCCTAAAGATCATTTTGAAAAGTCTGTTAATGAAATTTTCTTCTTTATCATCCCTGGAAATCACCCTTGGATATCTATATATTTGACATGTGATTTGTAAGCCACCATATCATCCTCGACTTGTCTATATAACTCATTTTCCCAACACTCTTCTAATCTAAAGAAAGACAAAAAAGGAAATTATTTTGCAAATCACACTTAATCAAATTTGAGAGCATATTTTCACTTAGCTTCTTTTATTCTTCAATATATTTTTAGGCCCCTTTTTCTTTCGAATATGTTTTAAGGATGTCAAAACTAACTCCCTTTTTGAAAAACACTTTACCAAATTTTAAATCTCACCAAGTGTGTGAACCAATTTTAATTAAGCCTAATTATATCTTGTTTAATCCTAAACATGCATATAGGTGATTAAAACAAGTAAAATAAATAAGTTCACAAAGGCGACGCTGTATGTATGAGCAAACCACTAAGGGAAAAAATCTCGGACGACCCAATCCAGACAATCATTATGATATAGTATTGCAAATTACAAACGATATATTTACTCAACGACTACATCCCCACAAGTCTTGACGGTCCTCTTATCCGTCAACCACTCTTCCAGAGTGCCCACACAGAAGTCCTTATATGATGCTCGTACATAACACACACATCCACATATGTCTTCGTGTCCACTGATGAAGCTTGGCAATGTCTACGATGTTGAACACGAACTCCTTCGCTTATTCACCGTAAAATCCAACGTTCAAAGAGATGAACAAACTCCAGTGGCGCAAACCAAGATCTCCATAGCATAAGAGTATGAAAGCTTGAATAGTCAAACTCTAAGGATGTTTTTAGACTTATAAAACCTTAGAAAACTTGTGCAAGAAATATAATGTATGAAAACTAATTTTTTGGTTCTGTAACTTACGAAACTCTGAGAGAAACACGCCTTAAATAATAAACTTGAGTCAGCACATAGTTCGAACGACATAATCACGTCGCTCGAACGAAATGTCCATGTCGTTCAAACGACATGTTCATCTCGCTTTAATGACCTGCAATGTCGTTTTAACCACTAAACACAAGAGTTTGTCATATACACAACTCTAAATGATCCTTATCTTAGAATAAATGAAGTTCAACATTTTAAAAATATTTTTGAATAAAAATAACATCCTAATAATATTTTTTGAGTCCCATAAACATTACATATTCATACTTTAGAGATAAAAATGCAATGAAGATGTGAAACGAGTACCAAAATCATCTCGGCATGATAAATCTTTGAATCTTGGTCGCAACATCTTCAATAAACTTTGTGGGATCATGATAATAAAAAAACTATCCTTGACTCAAAAATAATGTTTTGTTCCGGAAATAAGTCAAATACTAGAATGGACTCAATTGATTTTTTTTTTATAAATCTCCCTCTTTCAATATTCCGGAACTAAACCCAAATAGTGAAATGACTAAGCCGACCCGTTTAGCCGTATGGCGCCTAAATCCCATCCCATAAAACCCAAAATAAAAAATTATAGGTCAAGACTAGTAAATGTTAGTTCGAAAAGCATGATCTGTCTGAATGTGATGTAGACTTGAAATCTCGAATCTCTTAAGCATACCTACATACATGAAATAGAAAAATACTCAGTGAAGTATGGAGGAACAAATGATATAACCATTATGATACCAATATGAAATATCGATACCAATTTGTAAAAATAAATTAAAATTATTTGTTAAAAATATTGTGATAGCAATTGTGAAAATAAACGTCGAAATTCAGGGTATCAATTTGTGCAAAAAATATGTGCTCATCAAGCAATCAAAACTCCCCCTACATGACATATATCTCTGCCCCCTTTTTATCTCGAATTGACAATAAGTGAAAAAGATAAACAAACATCAAATCTAGCATGTGATAATTAATGAAGCATATCTAGATAAACATGAAATCGCCAGCTAAAAATAATCACTATGTACCAAGTCGTAGCAAGCAAACAGAAGTCACAAGTGAGAAATCATCAAAATCAGTAATGATGTGACAAAATAAATAATGCAAAAAAAAACATCATGTAAAATCAACATATACTGCATTAAACTGCCCAGAAGTACCTAAAACTGTATGATATCATCAATAAAATGAAACCAGTACAAAATAGAATAATCCTCACAAAATCCTCCGAGGGTCTCTTGAATGACATTGTACTGTTGTTTTAACGACTTTGCATGTCGCTTGAACTAACCATCAAGCGACTTCAGACTATGCAAAACTGTAGGCTCTTGCGCGATATAAAAATTAAACGACCTTCGGACGATCCTTCTAATGACGAATCACCGTTACATTTCACCAACTTGCTTGAAGCTCACGCGATCAAAACATCTTGTGACATTAAGTTATTGCTCGAATGAAACTCGGTTGTCATTTGAACGATATAAAAAATTCTCAATTCTAGTTCTAAAAAAAATGAAGTATCTTCCATTGAAAACATTTCCTGAAAAAGTTAACTAGAATGACCAACCAATATCAAAACAAACTCAAAACAGAAATAAAATAAGTCAAACAATGTGAGTTTCTTGCTAATATAGAATCAATGTGCTCAACATGGATATGATGTGAATGGGCATGAACTACAACAAATGAATCATAAATCCAACGCATTGAAACTGTTAAGAAGCTCTAGTTGATAGCTAAATATCACCAAACTAAGTTTTAGACATATGTGAGAATTAATCTATTGAGCTAATTGAACTAAACAATCAACATACACATAAATCCAGAGTTTTGACAAATCTACAAGTAATAGCGTCATAATACGATTTTTCAACATAAGAATTCGTGGTGCAAACCCGCTTAAATTTTTCAACCAAACTCCCTCAAATATATATATATATATATATATATATATATATATATATATATATATATATATATATATTCTTTTTTTCAAGCTCTTTTGAGGTCTCTATTTTTCTCAACTTAGAGATATCATATTGGCCCTATTTTGGCATACGATACTTTTTATTGCCTTAATTTTTTCTGGGGCTCTTTTAAACGGTGACTTTCAAGACATGACTTTTATTCTCTTACAGTCCTTTCCCGTGAACACTCATTTTTTTTTCAATTTATGAATTATCAATCCTCATGGTAAATGGTTCTTACATGCACACCATTACGCACAGATGACAAAATTGAGATAAAAATGTCTCACCAAACTCAAATATGCATGAGATGTTAAACATTCATATAAACTCGTGCATGTGTGAAAAGATGGCATATATACAAAGTCGAATTCAAATGCATATCAACTTCGAAACAATCCTATTAAGACAGTGGTTAAGATCATTCAACATATCAATAATTATGACCAAATATCCTAGCCACATGGATAACGAAATGACGGGGCTACAAGTATACTATATGCCAAATCAAATATGACAAACTCATGATACAAAAACAAATCCAAAATATTTTTGTGTTTTTCTAAAAAAATATTTTTGACCATAAAAATAAAATCTTTTTTTTTCCGAAACATTTTATCAGAAACAAAATCTTCTTGAATTTTTTCAAATAAGACTCAATAAGTAAAAAAATAATACAAAAGGTACACATGTCATAACACTGGCAAGATATAAATCATGATACAAAGGCTAGCGTATGATAAACTTGGCAACACAATCATCCTTTAGATCTAGCATGTGAAGAATCAAGTGCAACTAAACAAGAACCATGAAGTTAAATTTCTAACGCCTCTAAATCGCATTTCCTAACCCAAGTAGGTGTGAAATGACGCATGGGGGTTTTGGGAACCGAAATGATTTTATTCCTAAACTTCATAAGACCATTCCTAAGGTCATAAAAAAACATCTAAGGTGAACTTTCCTACCACAATGAGTGCAAGAATAAACACGGAGGGAGTGATTACCGAAATGTCAACCTTTCCTCGCATTCCTAGTGGGATCTCTCACGCGATTGGTATTCACTTTGGGAAGGGAAACAACACTATCTTCGTAGCCTATACCACACCTATCTCCCTTAATTTGGACGGTGCATAACATCCTATCATGCTTCTCTGATCTAGCCTCCAAATCAAACTTCACCTTACTCAAGTCTTTCAATATCTCCTCTAATTCACTAATTCTAGACTCAAGCAAATGCCTAGACTCCTCAAACTCTAGAATCTCCTTTTTTAAAACCTCCATCAAACCATGAACACTATCTCTCTCTTTTTCCACATATTCTAATTTCTCTCTAAGATTCTTCTCTCGTGCACTAAGATCCTCAATCAAAGCATTATTATATTCTAAGGAAAGCTCATTCAACTTAGCTTGCAATTTTAAGTTATCCTTTTTCACCTTTACTACTTCTGCATACAACTCACTAAAGGCAACTTCCAACTATCTTACATCAATATCCTCATCCTCACTAGCTTCACCCCCATTCACTTGGGATTCACACTTAACGACCTCGTTAGTGTCTTGCACATGAGAATCTTCATGGGAAGATTTATCGTCATTGCTCACATGACATGCCATGAACACTAAAAAGTTACGCTCAATGGGGGAACTTTCTCTCTCTTCCAGTTCACTATCACTTAAGGTGGAGTTATATGCTATCAGTTTCTTGCCCTCCTTCTTAAGTGTAGTGGGACACTCGGTAACATTTTGACCATAACCTTCACACCCAAAACACCTATCCGACTCAAACCTTTTGACATTAACAATCTTATCCTTATGGGCGGGATCTACCTTGATGTTATTTAATTTCTCAAGTTTTTTGTCATCTTTCGATTGCTTTTGAAACTTAAGAAACTTTTTGAACTTCTTTGCCAACAAGGCTACATCCTCAAAATCGAAATCAGAATCATCATCCCAAACTTTAGTCTCCTCCTTCCGGGCTTTAAAAATAATTCCCTTTTCTTTATTTGGTACTTGCTTGGAGGTAAACATATCGAGCTCATAGGATTGTATGTCACCTACAATCTCTTCAAGTTTCGTTGATTTAAGCTTACCCAAGGAGTTCAAAATGGTCACTTTTGCATCAAATCTACTCGATGAAGACCTTAAGATTTTCTTTATGACACGGTTGTCAAGTATTTTCTCTCCTAAATTAAAAGACGAGTTGATAACATTTGACAATCTAGCGTAAAACTCATCAAATGACTCACTCTCTAGCATCTTAATTGTCTCAAACCGTGTAGTGAGATTTTAAAGTTTAGACGCTCTAACCGTTTTCGTGCCCTCGTGAGTAAGTGCAAGAATATCCCTGTCACACCCCAAACCCAATATCCATACTAATCATTCATTATTAGAATAATTAAATCATAATCTTGAGCCCATTGGAAATATAATTCATCTATCCATATTTTACTGCATAATGAACATAATATTATTTTTGTGCCATAACGAAGTCAACATCAGAGTCATAATTAAGCGGACATACAATACTGTGATTAACTATGATCAACTCAATTCATACTAAATTAATATATAAAATGTGTGAGTAAATTAAAATCTTCAGTGTGACAATGATAAAATCTCCATACTTAAACCCCAGCTCTTCTAACGGTGCAACTCTAAAAGTTACCGGTCATATATTATCCTAGCTGGCAGCGTACCAACCTGAAATTGTTAAAATATAAACCATAAGCATTAAGCTTAGTGAGGTACTCCTTCCCTGCAATAGAATAACAATTCTATATCGAATATGTGAATATAAAATCTGAACAATCCTACCCATTGGCAATAACAAATCATGGATCATAAGATCCAAATAATTCTGCCCGTTGGCAATAACAAATCCTGGATCGTAAGATCCAAATAATTCTGCCCGTTGGCAATAACAAATACTGGATCATAAGATCCAAATAATTCTGCCCATTGGCAATAACAAATCCTCGATCATAAGATCCAAATAATTCTGCCCATTGGCAATAACAAATCCTGGATATTTGAATATCCAAATAATTCTGCCCATTGGCAATAACAAATCCTGGATATTTGAATATCCAAACAAATCCTGAATACCGAAGTATTCAAACCAATCCTGGATCATGGGACCCAAACAAATCCTGTATATTTTAATATCCAAAAAAATCCTGAATACCGAAGTATTCAAATAAATCCGCTCTTAGAGCTATATTCATATTTATATATGACACAAATCATAAGTACACTCACCATGACAGTTTAACTTGCTTTTCCCTTGACTTTATCCGGTACTTGTTCAATCTGCTCTTCTTCCCTTCCTATCATTCTTACAATATTAGTGTCATCATAATAATACTAATAGTCCAAAGAATAACTTCAATCATAACTCAATTCATAAGCATCATATTATTCAATTCAAATCATTCATTAAAATGAAGTCTCATCTAGACTCAGGTTCTGTTATCTAACATATTCAAATTACAGCCCAAACGCTTTTTAATTATTCCTGTTAATCCAATCCTTATTATATCATGTTTCCAAAACAAAAGACGACACATCATTCCGAGATTCCTAGAGCAAAACAAGCCTATTTCTTCATTACATAGCAAATCTGCCCTATAGGCTCTTTTATCGTTCATTCAACTTCCAAGAATTTCCATAATTTTTCTACATCATAAATTTATATGATATTCAACCCAACATAATTAAACATATTGAACAATACAAGATTAAAATTTCATAATTTTCAGAGTTTATTTTCTATGTCAAGCAAAACATCGAACACATGGTAGGCATACTTTCACCCTTAGGGCAGATTTCATACCCGAACTTCAAACTCTCACCAAGGACTCATTTCTTGGTATTTTCTCATGATTTTCGGAAACGTAATACATATGTAAGTCAAGGTTAATCTCCAATTGGAATCAATCAATTCCATTAGGTATAGAGAAATATATGGAAGTTTGAATAAACAAGGTTCCTAAACAAAACAATCTCAAGGGTTTACACATTCAAGTTTATTTAAACTTGCATCTATGCATAAGTACATATCAAGACATGGAATTAAAGTAAACAAATGATTATTTCAATCATTTAGATAAGTAATACAAAAAAATAAACAAGATTTATGGATGGAAATACCTTAGGGGCTTTTACGTAATTTTTCTATGAATTTTTCTTCAATTTCTCCTCACACTTTCTTCCTAACTTCCTACTTCTCTTTCCTTAAGCTTAAAATCTCTCATGGCTGCATTTTGGCTGAATAAAGAGGTAATTATAAGGGTTTAAGGTCGGCCAAAGCCACCACCCTTCCCAACCAATGAGAATAAAATATTTGTTGCCATAATAAGACAAAATACTACTTAATGGATGGACTATTTTGCCCTTGTTTCGTAATTTTGGTATAACTTCTCACTCGGACCTCCGTTTCACACACCGTTTGTTTTGTTACGACCATAACTCAATTTTATACAACTATGTAGTTTTCACCTCAAGTCAATTGTTATGTCATAAAGGTTAAAACTAGCCTTAAACATGAACATTCCTACCGAAACCTTCAAAATTTTGTATTTGTAACTAATCCGACATTTCATGATTTTTGAAGGTAGGATTATGCTAAACATAGTAAATTAACATCATATATATTAATAACACACTAATCATATCACATAAGCTAAGCATGATTTAAGCATAATTAATCGTAATTATATTCGGGTTGTCACAATTCTCCCCCTGTTAGGAAATTTCATCCTCGAAATTGACATACCTTGGTTGTCCGAATCAAACAAATACGGATTATGCATTTTCATGCTATCCTCACTCTCCCACGTAGCTTCTTCCATGGAATGCCTTATCCACACAACTTTCACAAGTGGGATCACCTTTGATCTCAATATTTGTTCTTTCCTATCGACGATAGCAAGCGGTTCTTCCACGTAGCTCAAATCTTTCTTCAACTCAATAGGTTGTTCCACCAATACATGTGAAGGGTCCGCTACATACTTTCTCAACATGGAAACATGGAAAACATCATGTAATCGAGCTAACTTCTGTGGTAATGCTAACTTGTAGGCAACCATCCCGACTTTCTCAAGAATTTCATAAGGTCCAATGTAGCGTGGACTTAATTTCCATTTCTTTCCAAACCTCATAAATGCTTTCCATGGTGATATCCGAAGAAACACGTAATCCCCCTTCTGAAATTCCAAATCTTTTCGTCGTTTATCCGCATAACTTTTCTGTCTGCTTTGAGCTGTTCTCATTCTTTCTTGAATAATCTTCACTTTTTCAGTGGTGACTTCAATTAATTCTGGACCCTCTATCTTCCTTTCACCAACCTCACCCAAACATATCGGTGTACGACATCGTCTACCGTACAATGCTTCATATGGAGCCATACCAATAG
This sequence comes from Sambucus nigra, assembly GCA_949130495.1. Classification (NCBI taxonomy): domain Eukaryota; kingdom Viridiplantae; phylum Streptophyta; class Magnoliopsida; order Dipsacales; family Adoxaceae; genus Sambucus; species Sambucus nigra. Next base: position 804,459,242 of record OX422208.1, read on the forward strand.
TAGACTGGAAACTATTGTTATATGCAAATTCTATCAAAGGCAAATATTCATCCCAATTACCTTTGAAATCAAGCACACAGGCTCTAAGCATATCCTCCCAAAACTGTATTGTCCTTTCAGACTGCCCATCCGTCTGAGGATGAAAATCCGTACTAAACTTCAAGTTAGTACCCATAGCACACTGCAAGCTATCCCAATATCTGGATGTAAAAGTAGGGTCTCTATCTGAAACAATGGATACCGGTGCTCCATGCAATCGAATAATTTCATTAACAAACAGTCTAGCATACCTATCAACTGTATACGTAGTCTTGACTGCTAGAAAATGAGCAGACTTGGTCAATCTATCCACGACTACCCAAATCGAATCTGACCCCTTGGGAGATCGAGGAAGCCCAACCAGAAAATCCATCGTTACATGATCCCATTTCCATTTCGGTATCGGCGATGGCTGAAGCAGACCAGTAGGTTTCTGATGCTCCACTTTTACTTGTTGACATATAAGGCATCTAGCAACAAAATCAACTATTTCCTTCTTCATATTATTCCACCAATAATTCTCCTTTAAATCCCTATACATTTTAGTACTACCAGGATGCATAGTATAAATGGAATTATGTGCCTCATCTAAAATTTCCTCTTTCAATCCGCCCACATTAGGCACAAATAACCGCTGTTTATACAATAAAGTGCCATCATTCACAATACAAAAATCTTCAGACTTACCATCTTGGACATCTTGTCGTTTCTTCTGAAGGAAAGGATCTTGATTTTGCAAATCATAAATACGGGTAGCTCACAAAGGTCTCACGCTTACATGAGCAAAGAACCTACCCCCATCTGCTAGCTTCAATTCGACTCCCATCAATCTCAACTCCATGATGTGGGTAACTCTAGCACACCGAATACAAGATAACCTACCCGAAGCCTTTCTACTCAGAGCATCTGCAACTACATTTTCCTTTCCTGGGTGGTAGTGAATTGTACAATCATAATCTTTAATTAACTCCATCCACCGCTTCTGCCTCAAATTCAACTCCTTCTGAGTAAATAAATACTTAAGGCTTTGATTATCAGTAAAAATTTCACATACCTCACCATATAGATATTGACGCCATAATTGCAAAGAAAACATAATAGCAGCAAGTTCCAAATCATGTGTGGGATAATTATGTTCATGTGTACGCAATTGCCTAGAAGCATAAGCAACAACTCTACCATGCTGCATAAAAACACAACCCAACCTCTGGTGTGAAGCATCAGTATAAATAACAAAACCATCTCCACCATGTGGAATAGTAAGAACAGGTGCAGTTACCAACCTCTTTTTTAATTCATCAAAACTATTTTCACAATCAGAATTCCATTCAAACTTAACATCTTTCCGGGTTAATTTAGTCATCAGCAAGGCTATTGAAGAAAATCTCTTAATAAACCTTCTATAATACCCAGCTAAACCCAGAAAACTCCTCACCTCAGTCACATTATTGGGCCTCTCCCAATTTACAATAGCTTCCACCTTCTTGGAATCAACACATATACCATCTCCAGAAATAACATGGCCTAAAAATACAACTTTTGATAGGCAAAATTCACATTTGCTAAACTTAGCATACAATTGCCTATATTTCAACACATTCAAAATAGTTTGAAGATTCTTTTCATGTTCAGCCATATCACGTGAATAAATCAGAATGTCATCAATAAAAACTATCACAAATGAATCAACAAAAGGATGCAGTACTCGGTTCATAAGATCCATAAATACAGCTGGAGCATTAGTCACCCCAAAAGGCATCACTAGAAATTCAAAATGACCATACCGAGTACGAAAAGCAGTTTTAGAAATATCACTCCCCTTCACCCTCAATTGATGATAACCTGATCGCAAGTCTATCTTTGAAAACACTTTAGCACCCTATAACTGATCAAACAAATCATCTATACGAGGTAAAGGATATTTGTTCTTAATTGTAGCTTTATTCAGTTGCCTATAGTCAATACACAAACGCATGGTACCATCTTTCTTCTTCACAAATAAAACTGGTACACCCCATGGAGATACACTAGGCTGTATGAACCCCCTATCAAGTAAATCCTGTAACTGAATCTTGAGTTGTTTCAACTCAGCAGGTGCCATTCTATACGGTTCCATAGAAATAGGTGTTGTCCCTGGTGCTAATTCAATACTAAATCCAACTTCTCTTTCTGGAGGTAACCCTGGAAACTCACTAGGAAAAACTTCAGGAAAATCCTGTACAATAGGAACATTGACTAATTGTAAAGACCCCTTCCAAGTGTCAAGAACATATGAAATAAAACCTTCACAACCCTTACTCAATTATTTCCTCGTCTGAATAGCAGAAATGATGCAACTGGGAACAATTTTCCTTTCCCCCACTAATTTAAATTCAGGCTCACTAGGCATATTAAAAACAACTTCCTTACGGAAACAATCCATGGATGCATGATATTTGGATAGCCAATCCATTCCCAGAATTATATCAAAATCCGAAATATCCAATGGAAGTAGATCTATAACCGTATCTCTAGACCCCACAGTCAAAACACAATCACGAAAAACATATTCGACTACAATCATATCCCCCATAGGCATGGAAATACTCAACCCCTCCTCTAAATGAGTACATGGTCTATTCAGATATATGGAAAATGCAAATGACACAAAAGAATGTGTGGAACCAGGACCAATCAAAACATAAGCACTTCTATCAGTAACAGAAAGTGTACCTGTCACCACATCTGGAGTAATCTGAGCTTCTTTCATCGTAAAGACTCGTCCACCTGGCCTAGAACCACTAGCTTGTCCTCTACCCACACTTTTTGCTCCATCGTCTGGAGGTAACACTCTGCTTGCTGCTTCACTAGGTGTTGCTGGGGTCTCTGCCAACTGCGGACAATTCTTCTTAACATGCCCCACTTGATGACAATGGTAGCATTCCACTCCTTTAAGTTTAGGACACTCGGATTTATAATGCCCTTCATCTTTACAAAAGAAACATGTAACAACTCTTGTCGGTGCCTCACCCTCTCCCTGGCCTCCTAACCAGACTAGAAGATTCTCCACCCCTAGTATCTTTGACAAATCTCCCTTGGCCTCTACCACTATATCCACCACCTCTCTGAAATTTATGAGGTTCCACCTTAACACTTCCACTCTCACCTCCCCTATACTAAGATGCGTCGAATCTACTTTTCTTAAAACTCTCTCTGCTCGCAACACCTTGGTTCATTTGCCTTTCTGCTATCGTGGCTTTGTTTACCAGAGAAGCATAATCTTCTAACTCATAAGTTGCCACTCTATTTTGAATAGGCCAAATCAGTCCATCTTGAAACTCACTACATTTATCTCCTTCATCCTGCACATACTTAGTAGCAAATCTAGACAAAGCAGTAAATTTAGCATCATACTCCCTCACGGACATTTTCCCTTGGGTCAAATTTATAAATCCCCTCAGCTTCTCCCTCCTATAAACTTTAAGGAAATACTTAACATACAAAGTTTTGATAAACTCATCCCAAGTAATAACACCAGTACCTTCCATTCTGGGCACCAAATGGTTGCTGGCTTCCCACCAATATTTGGCCTCTCCTTTCAGCTTAAACAGAGCTAGATTCACTTTCTAGTCATCTGGAACTTTCATAACTGCAAAGATGGTCTCTATATCTCTGACCCACATCTCAGCTTCTGTAGGTTCCACCGACCCTGAATATTCTGGAGGATTCAACTTCAAAAACTTCTCATGCATGGAATCCTTCATTTCCTTCCTTGCCTCTTTCTCAATCCTGGCCACAATCTTTGATTCTAGATATCTAGCCTGCTGTTCTGCCATTTGCGCCATATTTCTTGTTGCTCTGCCATCCTCATCATTGCTTGTGCCATTATTTGCATCTCTGTAGGCTGTTCTTGCTCTCTAGCCCTTCCAGAAACACTTTGCTCTATTTCAACATTATCTGTACGAGAAGCTACTCCCTCTTCTCTAGGTTGTCCATTCCCAGGTTCCATCTGGAATAATGTGTAATACAACAAAGTTCTAACATCCAATAGAAACAGTTTATAATACTAAACTATTGGTTAGTACATAAACAATCCATAAATATCAAATCAACTCAATAACTGCCATCTAATCATCACACACGTCCAGAATTAATAACCACGCTCTGATACCACTAATTGTCACACCCCAAACCCAATATCCATACTAATCATTCATTATTAGAATAATTAAATCATAATCTTGAGCCCATTGGAAATATAATTCATCTGTCCATATTTTACTGCATAATGAACATAATATTATTTTTGTGCCATAACGAAGTCAACATCAGAGTCATAATTAAGCGGACATACAATACTGTGATTAACTATGATCAACTCAATTCATACTAAATCAATATATACAATGTGTGAGTAAATTAAAATCTTCAGTGTGACAATGATAAAATCTCCATACTTAAACCCCAGCTCTTCTAACGGCGCAACTCTCAAAGTTACCAGTCATATATTATCCTAGCTGGCAGCGTACCAACCTGAAATTGTTAAAATATAAACCATAAGCATTAAGCTTAGTGAGGTACTCCTTCCCTGCAATAGAATAACAATTCTATATCGAATATGTGAATATAAAATCTGAACAATCCTGCCCATTGGCAATAACAAATCATGGATCATAAGATCCAAATAATTCTGCCCGTTGGCAATAACAAATCCTGGATCGTAAGATCCAAATAATTATGCCCGTTGGCAATAACAAATCCTGGATCATAAGATCCAAATAATTCTTCCCATTGGCAATAACAAATCCTGGATATTTGAATATCCAAATAATTCTGCTCATTGCCAATAACAAATCCTGGATATTTGAATATCCAAACAAATCCTGAATACCGAAGTATTCAAACCAATCCTGGATCATGGGACCCAAACAAATCCTGGATATTTTAATATCCAAACAAATCATGAATACTGAAGCATTCAAACAAATCCGCTCTTAGAGCTATATTCATATTTATATATGACACAAATCATAAGTACACTCACCTTGACAGTTTAACTGGCTTTTCCCTTGCCTTTATCCGGTACTTGTTCAATCAGCTCTTCTTCTCTTCCTATCATTCTTACAATATTAGTGTCATCATAAGAATATTAATAGTCCAAAGAATAACTTCAATCATAACTCAATTCATAATTATCATATTATTCAATTCAAATCATTCATTAAAATGAAGTCCCATCTAGACTCAGGTTCTGTTATCTAACATATTCAAATTACAGCCCAAACCCTTTTTAATTATTCTTGTTAATCCAATACTTATTATATCATGTTTCCAAAACAAAAGACGGCACATCATTCCGAGTTTCCTAGAGCAAAATAAGCCTATTTCTTCATTACATAGCAAATCTTCCCTATAGGCTCTTTTATCGTTCATTCAACTTCCAGGAATTTCCATAATTTTTCTACATCATAAATTTATATGATATTCAACCCAACATAATTAAACATATTGAACAATACAAGATTAAAATTTCATAATTTTCAGAGTTTATTTTCTATGTCAAGCAAAACATCGAACACATGGTAGGCATACTTTCACCCTTAGGGCAGATTTCATACCCGAACTTCAAACTCTCACCAAGGACTCATTTCTTGGTATTTTCTCATGATTTTCGTAAACGTAATACATATGTAAGTCAAGGTTAATCTCCAATTGGAATCAATCAATTCCATTAGGTATAGAGAAATATATGGAAGTTTGAATAAACAAGGTTCCTAAACAAAACAATCTCAAGGGTTTACACATTCAAGTTTATTTAAACTTGCATCTATGCATAAGTACATATCAAGACATGGAATTAAAGTAAACAAATGATTATTTCAATCATTTAGATAAGTAATACAAAAAAATAAACAAGATTTATGGATGGAAATACCTTAGGGGCTTTTACGTAATTTTTCTATGAATTTTTCTTCAATTTCTCCTCACACTTTCTTCCTAACTTCCTACTTCTCTTTCCTTAAGCTTAAAATCTCTCATGGCTGCATTTTGGCTGAATAAAGAGGTAATTATAAGGGTTTAAGGTCGGCCAAAGCCACCACCCTTCCCAACCAATGAGAATAAAATATTTGTTGCCATAATAAGACAAAATACTACTTAACGGATGGACTATTTTGCCCTTGTTTCGTAATTTTGGTATAACTTCTCACTCAGACCTCCGTTTCACACACCGTTTGTTTTGTTACGACCATAACTCACTTGTATACAACTATGTAGTTTTCACCTCAAGTCAATTGTAATGTCATAAAGTTCAAAACTAGCCTTAAACATGAACATTCCTACCGAAACCTTCAAAATTTTGTATTTGTAACTAATCCGACATTTCATGATTTTTGAAGGTAGGATTATGCTAAACATAGTAAATTAACATCATATATATTAATAACACACTAATCATATCACATAAGCTAAGCATTATTTAAGCATAATTAATCGTAATTTTATTCGGGTTGTCACAATCCCAAGCTTCTTTCGAAGTTTCGCACGTCATGATTCTAGTATACTCTTATGGTGTGGCATGTGAGGAAATAACGCGAAGACATTTTGATCGCTAACCACACACGCTCATCAATTTATTTCAAAGAACTTCTCATTATCATTTTCCAATAACCATAGTTAGTGCCATAAAAAATAGGATTTCTAAAACTTTCATAGATTTGAAATTCATCCTTAAAAACACAAGAGATCAACGCAATAAAAAAAATGTTTCTAGCTCTGTTAACAATTTATAGGCCCCTTTTTCCTACGAATGTGTTTCAAGGATGTCAAAAACAACTTTCTTTTTGAAAACCCTTTTTCCAAATTTTAAACATCACTAAGTGTGTGAACCAATTTTAGTTAAGCCCAATTTTGTCTTGTTTAATCCTGAACATGTATCTAGGTGATTAAAGTAAGTAAAATAAATAAGTTCACAAAGACGATGCCGGATCTACGAGGAAAGCACTAAGGGAAAAAACCTCGAACGACCCAAGTCAGACAATCACTATGATATGATATTAAAAAGTACAAATGATAGACTTACTCAATGACTCTATCCCCCACAAGTCTTGACGCTCCTATGATCCTTTAATCACTCCTCAATAGTACCCACGCAGAAGTCCTTCAACGATGCTCGTACACAACACGCACATCCACATATGTCTTGATGTCCATCGATGAAGCTTAGTAACATCTACGATGTTGGACACGAACTCCTTCACTTCTTCACCTCAAAATACTATATTTAAAGAGATGAGCAAACTCAAATGGTTAAAACCAAGATCTCTATAGCATAATAGTATGAAAGCTCGGATCTTCAAACTCTAAGGATGTTTTTAGACTTTGAAAACCTTAGAAAACTTGTGCAGAAAATGTCCTATATGAAAATTGATTTTCTGGTTATGTAACTTATGAAATTCTAAGATAAACACGCCTTAAATAATAAACTTGAGTCGGCACATCGTTCGAACGATATAAGCATGTCGCTCGAACAAAATGTCCATGTCATTCGAACATCTGTTCATCTCGCTTGAACGACCTACAATGTCATGTGAACCACCAAACATAAGAGTTTGTCATATACACAACTCTAAATGATCCTTATATCAGAATAAGCAAAGTTTAACATTTTGAAAACATTTTTTAAATAAAAATAACATCCTACAAATATTTTTCGATTCCCATAAACATTATGCATTCATACCTGAAAGATTGGAATGCAATGAAGATGTGAAATGTGTACCAAAATAATCTTGGCATGATAAATCTTTCAATCTTGATAGTAATTTATTTAATAAACTTTGTATCATAGACTATGTGGGATCGTGACAGTAAAAAAGTATGTATAACTCAAAAATAATGTTTTGCTTCCGGAATAAGTCAAATACTATAATGGACTCAATTGAAAATTTTGTCCTTACAATTTTCATTTTAAGATCTTCATTTATTGAAAACTCTGGAGAAAATTTATAACTCATATTTTTAAAACAGATGTTTTTACGTCATCTTTGTTCTTGAGTTTAAGATTTCTTCCAAAATGCTTGAAAAATATTTTATGAGATTGCTACAACTAAAAAAAAGTTTTTATGTAGTCAAGGATTTGAATACATTGGTTGAGGCGAAAACCAATGGCGTTTGTGTAGCCTGCTCCAGATGTTAACACATTCCTCGAAAGATATGTTGTGAAAGAGTGTCTAGTGAAAGTTGTATAAGTGTCTCATGGTTTTCTAATGTAAAAATGTACCATTGTGTATTTGTTGTTCCTATTGGCTCGAGTTTTTTCCTGTTAGTAGTTTTTTCTTTGATGCACCCGGTCTTGTGATATAATTATTTTCACATTATTAGAATCATTGTCTTAACGAATGAAGCTAAAATATGGATGCTAAACCTATCAACCTATTTTTATCACTCAGACGTTGTGATCAACTTCTGCTTAAATTTGGATTTAAAGAAAATATTTCTTTTTATTATAAATAATTTAATTGGGTACCTATTATCAAAAGTCGCACACTCTCAATTGGTGTTAAATGTGTCTCCTCGTTTTTATGTTTGTATGTGCAATGGAGGAAATTTTTTCGAATTGACCACTATTTTTAATGGTATTGACTATTAATGTTGGAAATCTAAAGTGAGAGCCCATTTACAGTCAATGGATGAAAGAACATGGAATAGTGTACAAGCTTATCAGGATTACCTATAATTCCCCTTAATTTTGTTAATTTAATTAAATAGTGGAAATTTTATTCGATAAAATAATTGACAATGATTTAGTATGCTGTAAATTAAACTAATTCAGTGAAGTGTAAGTTATATAAATTTCGTGGATAATATGTTTATTAAATGAATAAAACTAATGTTATATGAAATTAGGGTTTAGATTGAAACCCTAGTGAGTAAAATTCCCTTTGAGCATTCTTGGTCATCAAGTTAAGGTTTAGAGGGGCGTTAGTTTTGCATTTAATGATGATAGAGTAATGTCCCTTTGAGCATTCTTGGGCATAAAGTTAAGGGTTAGAGGGGAGTTAGTTTCGCATTTAATGATGATTAAGAAGTGTTGAGACAAAGAGAGAATGTAATAATAAAATAAAAAGAAAAACAAAATAAATAAGTTGTTACCCATGAGTCAATCCCCACGAATAGGGCTAGAGAGGTCGTACCATGTCTTAAGGAATTGCGTCCGGGGAGGAAGGAGGAGTGCCCATGACACATGGACCGCGCAGCTCATTTGAGCCCACTCGGAAGGTGCATTACCTTAGGGATCTTATTGTAACACCCCGTATTTTTGGATATTTATGAATTAAATTATTTCGGGTATTTTAAATTACACGTGTAAAGAAATTTAATTAAAATGAAATATTACGTAATTAGTAAATATTAATTGGGTGACATTAAGATTAATATATTTTTCGTAAATTTACTTAGTGTGTAGTAAATAACATGTGATAATTATTACACATTGTAACGAGTAATAATAACGGGACTATGTCATATCTCAATCGGAGGTCGTGTGTAGGCTATATTAAGGTTAAGATGGAAAATTTATGAAGAGTGACTCGAAAGGCGATTTTGAGATAATGGTCGTTTTCGAATGGGCCAAATTAGAATGAATAGTGCACCCGGGTGTATTAGTACGACTCCGGGGGAGTTTTAGACTATACCAGATTGTTATGGGTGTATATAGATCAAGTGGGCTTGGCCCATTAGGCTAATTTTGGGATTAGAGAGTTTATAACTTAAGATTAAAAGTGTTGGTATCCATTACCATTAGAGATAAACCCTAAGAGAGAAAAAAAAGAGGCAAAGCCTAGGAAAAAACTAGAAAGGCCAAATTGGGAGAGAATTAAAGGGGATTCGAGCAGTCAACCGTAGGTTCATCGTCTATAATGAATTTTCAGATTCCACGAACCAATTAAGGCAAGTAATTGACTTGCAGTAATTGCGTATATATGGATTTTTTTATTCATATCATAGTAGGTGTAGAACAAAACCAATTTTGGGAAGGGTTTCACATGTAAAAAGGGGGTTTTGACAAGTTATCCCATAACATGTAGAGTAAATGCTCATTTGATGTTTTTGAATAAATCATAATTAATGAAATTTGAACCTTGTTAGAGATTCATAGACTGATCATGACTAATTGAGACTTTGAATCCAATCTAGGGTTATTTGAGGTGTTTATCATGTAAACCCATTTTAATGTATTAATTAAGTGATTGTTGTTAATCTTTGGTATTATAATGATTATTTGATGTTTTCTATTATGTCTAATATGATTGGGTGAATGTTTGGGTTGGATTGCAAGAAGAAAAATCTAGGTTTTTGCATTGTTTCCGTATGGGGTTTTGCACTATTTTTGTCAATCTCGTTAGAACATTGTTAAAACCTCATTCGAACGATCTAGTCTTCTCATTCGAATGAAGCTAGTATGTCATTGTAACGACCCTAGATTTTGATCACAAAGATAGATCTTTTCATTACGAATGCGTGGCCGTTAGTTTCTTATTTTTCTGATTTCTCTTGAATTAGTTATGAATTTCCTACGAAAGGGTATCCGAGATCAAAATCTTTAGTCAAAAATCAAATTCGAGTATGGTTGCATAGGAGTGTATCACCTTGGGATAAATGGGTAATTAAAGTTGAATAAAAAATAATGAGAGAATTAATTGATGAGAAAGTTTGAATAATGAATTGAATGTGGTAAATTTGTAAATATGTGATGTACGAGCTAGTTGAGTAAGTCCGGGTAATTTGACAAAGTGGCATTAAGTTATTTATTGAATTGATGAGAACTTTAATGAATAATGGGTCGTGGAATAGAATCATGATAGTAGGGGAGTGCTTTGGGTGATAGGCACGATTGAGTCTGATTTCTTTTTATATGAATAAACGGTTCTATATATATATATATATATATATATATATATATATATATATATGTGTGTGTGTGTGTGTGTGTGTGTGTGTGTGTGTGTGCGTAGTTCGTAAATATCAGTGTGTAAGATATTCATATGAAGCATACCCTTCTCGTTATATCATCGGAGGTTGCGCGATGTGGGTGAATCCCCTAGATAGTGAATGCAGGGAGAGTATAGCCCCCAGGTCATACGCCCATTATTTTATTATGTGATTTATTTTTCGAGGTGAGACGCTTTGGGTATGAATCGGTCTCACTCTCGGGGAAATATGACCACCTCCACTATGTTTGTGATTTTATTTACCTATTTTGGTGTGAGTTAACCGACTTATAGTAACCGTATTAGAATGAGTATACCTGAGATATGATCGCATTCTAGAGAGAATCATTCAATGAGTTATTATTTGGAAGGATGGTTATTATACGCGACATAAGTGTGATTTTTGTGATATATTAGCACGTATATAATGGAGTAAATAATAACATATGGGTTAAATACATAAAGTGTAAATGTATTTTGATATATATAACTAGTGTGAATGTTATATAATTAATTAAAATGTAAATGATTAAGTAAGTTAATGAGTAAATAACTTATGAATCAAAGTGAGGAAGGACTCAGGTTAGAGCAGAGTGATCGAAATATTTCTAATAGGGCTAGTTAGGTGGGGTAGTATAACTATTTGGGTTATAAGGTAAATGATAGGTGTGCACAATAGTTGAGGGGTGAGTAATATCTCAAGAGAGTGTGACACCCTCTTAAATATGAAAAGTGTTCATGCATATTTAATTATTGCATCTTAATTACTTGCTAAATATTTTCAAAATATTTTGGGCTCTGACCCTTATCTCAAATATTTTCCAAAACATTTTAAGTGTTTGGCCTCAGGGACACCAAGTTTGGTGACTCATCCAGGAATGTGTAGCTACAACATTTGTGAAGGCATACAAGATTTGTGTAGACGCTTCAATCATTCATTCCTAGACTAGGATTTGTAATTCAGTATTTTATTTGGGCATGTTTCCCTTCACTTGATACAGTCTTTCAGTTTTTTTTATCAGACGATGTATTTGGATTCAGTTTTATTCCTATGGACTTATGGTTTGGGTTTAGTTTTGAACCGATGATTTATTTACTATTTATTATTTATCTATTTATCATGTGATGATTTAGACTTTTATGTTTGTGTGGATGAGTTATATTATTTATGTTTCTGCATGTTGTTACGGTAATGAAAGATAAAATTGGCACCGGCTTAATTTAACATAGCTTGTTAGTAATTTAAGAAGGTTTTAGGTAATGATACTAGGAATGAACCAAATGAGATTCCTGTTTATTTTGATAAAGGATTGATCATCCGTGATTAAGATAGGTGGGGTATCACAAATGGTATCAGATCACTAAGTTCTAGAGTCCTTAGGATTTGTGCAAAATTACTACATTTTTAATGTTATTTTTCTTTGATATAAAACCCTATGCTTAGGATTTTTGATTCATAATGCCGATTACATTCTCCAGCTATTGAGTATATGCGAATCATATACGAGTTCGATTGGTCTTCATACACCGAACAATATAGGATGACCAACGAGGGCCGTTAAGAGGACTAAAAGAGGAGAAGCTCAGCTAAAACCATATAGGATTATAAGAATGGTGATTGCAATAGAAGTCACCACTATTATAGTCTAGGCAATTGACATTGGTATAATCACTAGGGAGTAGTAGTTTTTACCAAGTATCATCATAGCTAATGGTGGTGAAAATTCAGACTCACATATTACAATCAGTATGGGAAAGAGTCGAAGAGATTTTTCTGAAGGGCTATCTGCAAGAGTTTCGGGAAAGCACAAAGGTGTGATTGGACAATGAAAGGAGATATTCCAAGGGAAATTACGTATGGTGGAGTGCAGTGACACTGATGATTAAAATAATGGATAAGATTTTTTAGCTTATAGGAGCAGTATTGCAGTGATGTGAGTCAATCACCACATCCATGGACAGATAACATAAATATCGAGGAATTTGGGGTGTGGGTTAATCGCAAATGCTTTCATCACCTACCTTAATAGAGTGGTGAAGGAAATTCCAGTACTTAAAGGGTCGGACAATGGCTAAACATGAGGGATAATTTTCTTATTTAGCGAACTTCTTTAAGACGATGATGGACTCATGAGTAGAATATGCCGTCATTTAAGGGAAAATTCGATCGGGACGACTGATGGTGATGTCATCAATATCGTACTTTTTCAAAGGAAATATAAATGCTTCCATAAGAAGGGAGCTACGAGATTGGAGAGTCTAATCATCAGAATAATAATGAATTTAATTGGTGATAGTGAGGCACCATAGGGGGATACCTAACAGGGGACCCATTTAAATGATTCAGATCAAATGAATTCCTAACAAGTGACGATAAATGCATTCAGGGCCGCTAGGGCCAGCAGTGTGTTCCACAGGGCTAGTAGAGCCAAAGACATAACGGGGGTAATAGTCGAGGCCAAGACTACCAAATTCGAGAGAAGGACAATGCCGATATGGCTAATAGCGTTAGAGATAGGGGGATGACAGAAAGAGGTGTCCTATGTGTGGGGAGTAGGGCCACCTGTATTAAACTTATTTGTAGCGAGTTAAGGGACAAGAGTGACATGCCCAATAAGGGCAATGATTATAGAAGTTTTTAATTCGGTAGGGGCGTGAGTGGTATGTCCAGGAATCATTTGAACCGTCGATAATATTGGCAATTAAAATAATGAATTTTATCCTAGGGTGAATAGGGTATGTTTTGTGTGACACGAGTGAGTCACAATAGTTTATTATGACTAGATTCGCACGTAAGATGGGTTTAATTGAGGTATCGTTATAGTACTATAGTTTGTAAATAATTATCATTGAGTAACGGGGCTCTGTGTTAGTTGTATCTGCAAAAGAGTGGGTGTGGATGCTAAGAGGATATATTTTAGTTGGTTAGCTTATTTTGGGAGATGATATTCGAGTATGATGTTATCCCACGTATAGACTAGTTAGCGATTGTTTGAGTGACGGTGGGTTATTATAGTAAGTCTATCGTGTTAGCTGTTCCAGGGCATGATGTGTTATTTTACGATGTCTCACCTGGAAGAGGGTCAAGCTGGTTTCTATATCCTATTGTGGAGGAGACTTTAGAGAGTATAGTTGTCTCGTTATATTTGATCCCAGTGTGTAGGGACCATATTGATGTGATTCAGGTATATTGGGTTTCTTATCAAGCAGAGTGGTTTAACTCATTATTGATTTAGTACTAGGGACTTACTGATAGTGCGAGTGTAGAGTTATATGACTCCATTAGAGATATGGGAGTTTATGATTAGACTTATATGATAAATGGCATGATTTTGAGAGTCCCGATTATATGCTTTGGTCCTGTAAAACTCGATGACCAAAATTTTTAGGTGATAGCGCATTGAAGGAGTTCTTTGATTGAGTTTCATTTTAGAGTTGTTCTATACATGAACCATTGTAGAGTGGATAGACGTTATTGGATGCTAGGGCATCTGTTTTTGAAGTTAAATAATTAAACGTGTAGAGGTAACACTTTGAGCTGAGAGCTCTTATACTATGTGCGATCGGTGGAGCCGGTTGTGTTATGTAGGAAGCACTGAGGATATTTTGCACCACCAGTTCATATATGGGGAAGTCTCTAGGACAATTAAGTTGTGATTAGTAGAGAAATTGAGTACAACCTTACTATATATTCACACCGAGAGTGTGAGGCGGATCTTGAGATTAGAATGTTATGTATGAGACGTTTGTGATGATTGTGCAAGAGTGAATGAAATATAGGGTGTATGGGCGCCTTGGTTAGTTTCACTTCCAATGTCGTCTGAGATAAGGGGACGTGATTATAAGTGTTTCAAAAATATGTCGGTGGGGAAGTTAGAAGCATATAAGGAATGGTATGATGGATTAAACTTCATTTGAGAAAAGGAGATAGTCTGATTAGGTATATGTCATGGAGAACTATCATAACCTGAGGTGAGTTGAAAGATGGTGGAGGCTCGTGTAAAAGATATCCTTTAACAAGGGATGACCCCATAATTTTGGAAAAGTGGTGCGAAGTCCCACTTAGTCAAATGCCTAGAGTGGTTTACGTATAGATAATATGTTGATTTCTATTAGGAAAAAAAGTGCCAAGAAGTGCACAGTTTTGGAGAAAATTCAAGGAAAATGATTTTTGGTATATTCATAAAAGGGGAGTAAGATGTTCCATATGATGTGAAACATTGAGCATGGGTATTGGTGTTGTGTAAGACATAGTGAAGTTATCTCCAGTTTCACCACTCGTATATGGAATAGGGTTGTCCGAGATTATGAACTAGAATTTTGTAATAGATTAATGATTCCACTGATGGAAGGGATACGCAGATTAATAAGGTTCATCATGGGGTTATTAAAACCATGGAGATGTCAAAATTTCAGTCGCGTTTATGGAATAGATTGATCGAAATGAGATAATTGTTATTCACTCCCGAGTCCCACCTCTGATAGGGAGTGTCAGGAGGTGATGGGGACGGAGTTATGATTTGAGCTAGACATGTCACCCGTAGGCAGGTGGTTGGACGAGAGAGGTGACTAAAATATGGGAGAATGCAAAAAATGTGTCTTTTGGATTTTGGGGCAATTGGGAATATTGATTACAGCTCGTAAAGCTACATGTGATGACTCGTAGAAAAATGTTATTTGCAAAGAGCCCTCTGAGGCTTCATACGGTGATCTTGTCATCGACTTTTGGTTAGTTAGAGGTGAGGAATAACAAGTTTCTCGGACCCAAAGTGATTCACGGTCTATCAGTAAGGAGTGAGTTAATCTATGTCATTTTTGTATGGTCCAGGATTGTAGTGAGAGCATGTCACTGTGAATAAAGTTCTGAAGTCTGACATGAGTAGTCAAGGGTTGTTGGAGTTGCATGATTATCAACAAAAAAAATTGGTACCTATGGAAGTGAGTCATTTTCTAACATGGGGATAATTGAGCCTGTAAAGTATAGGCTCGTATTTTTGGAGTATCGTTAGAAGAATCACGATAGTTTTGCGTATGATCATATAGACCTTAACCATGAAGAAATATATCACTATGAAAGAGTTTTAATGGACTTGTCACTAACCTTGGGATGGAGTGAGTAGACCTTCATCCTATGGTACAATTGGTATGTGTATATTGGAAACACCAACAAATTATTTCGAGTCAACTTTGAATAGATTCGAATGCATTGAGTGTAAGGATCCCAAGTTTTTAGTACCAGGCATATTCGAATTTCGAGGACAAAATTCTTTTACAATGGGGAAGTACGTAACACCCCGTATTTTTGGATAATTATGAATTTAATTGCTTCGGGTATTTTAAATTACACGTGTTTAGTAATTTAATTAAAATAAAATATTACATATTCAATAAATATTAATTGGGTGAGACTTAGATTAATATTTATGTGGTAAATTAACTTCGTGTGTAGTAAATAACATGTGATAATTATTACACATCGTAGTGAGTAATAATGACGGGACTATATCATATCTTAACCAGGGGTCGTGTGTAGACTATATTAAGGTTAAGATACAAAATTTATGAAGCGTGACATGAATGGCGATTTTGAGGTCATGGTTGTTTCCGAATGGGCCGAAATAGGAGGAATAATGCACGTGAGTGTATAAGTAGGGTTCTGGGGGAGTTTTAAACTATATCGGGTTGTTTCGGAGGTATATGAGTAAAGTGGGCTTGGTCCATTACGCTAATTTCAGGATTAGAGAGTTTATAACCTAAGATTAGAAGTGTTGGTAGCCATTATCATTAGAGGCAAATCCGAACAGAGAAATAAAAAGTGGTAAAGGTTAGGAGAAAGCTAGAAAGGCCAAATTAGGAGAGAATTCAAGAGGGATTTAAGCATTCAATCGTAGGATCATCGTCTACAATGGATTTTTAGACTCTACGAACCATTTAGGGCAAGTAATTTACTTGCAATAATCGCATATGTAGTGATTTTCTTTTCATATCACAGTAGGTATAGAACAAAACCAATTTTGGGAAGGGTTTCACATGTAAAAAGGGGGTTTTAAGAAATTATCCCATAACTTATAAAGTAAATGCATATTTAGTATTTTTGAATGAATCATAATTGCTAGAATTTGAACCTTGTTAGAGATTCATAGACTGATCATGACTAATTGAGGCTCTGAATCAAATCTAGGGTAATTAGGATGATTATTTAATGTTAAAATCATCCAAGAATATTTCTCTTATGTTCTATATGATTGGGTGAATGTATAATATCATGTAGAAGGTGTTTGGGTTAGATTTGAAGGAGAAAAAAATAGGGTTTTTGCACTGTTTTCGTCTGGATTTTGACATTATCTTCGTTAATTTCATCAGAATATAGTTAGAATCTTGTTCAAACAATGTGGATTTCTCATTCGAATGAAGTTGATATGTCATTCAAATGACCCTAGGTTTTGGTCACAGGGATATATCTTTTTGTTAAGAACGCGTGGCCGCGAATTTCCTATTTTTCTGATTTTTTTGAATTAGTTAAGAATTTTCTACGAAAGGGTGTCGGAGATCAAAATATTTAATTAGAAATCAAATCTGGGTATGGATGCACGGGATTATATTACCTAGGGATGAGTGGGTAGTTATAGTTGAATCAGAAATAGTGAGAAAATTAATTGATGAGAAAGTTTAAATAACGAATTCAGTGAAGTAAATTCCTCAACATGTGATGTACAGGCAAGTTGGGTAAGTCCGGATAATTTTACAGAGTGGTGTTAAGTTATTTATTGAATTAATGAGAACTTGATATAATTAAGGGTCTAGGTATAGACTCATGATAGTAGGCGAGTGCTTTGGGTGATAGGCACAGTTGAGCCCGATTTGTGTTTATATGTATATACGAGTATAAAGACAGTATATATATATATATATATATATATATATATATGTGTGTGTGTGTGTGTGTGTGTGTGTGTGTGCGCGCGCGCGCGTTTGTGTGTATTTCATAAATATCGGTATGTATAATATTTATATGAAGCATACCCGCTATCATCGGAGGTTACGCGATATGGATGAATCCCTTGGCTAGTGAATGTGGGGCGAGTATAGTCCCCATGTCAAATTGCCTAGTATTTTATTGTTTGATTTTTTTTCGAGGTGAGATGATTTGAGTATGATTCGTTCTCACTCTCGGAGGAACATGACTGTCTCCACCACGTTTACGATTTTATTTACCTATTTCGGCGTTTGTTAATCGACTTATAGTAATCGGGTTAGAGTGAGTATAGCCGGGATATGATAGCATTTTAGAGACAAGCATCCAATGAGTTATTACTTGGAAGGTTAGTTATTATACGCAATATATGCGTGATTGTTGGGATATATTAGTACATATATAATGGAGTAAATAATTATATACGGCTTAAATACATAAAGTGTGAATGTATTTTGATATATATAATTATTGTGAATATTATATAATTAATTAATGTTGAAATGATTAAGTAAGTTAATGAGTGAAATAACTTATGAATCAAAGTCATGAAGTATTAGGTTTAGAGTAGAGTGATAGAAAGATTTGTAATAAGTCTAGTTAGGTGGGGTAGTATAACTAGTTGGGTTATGAGGTAAACGATAAGTGTGCATAATAGCTAAGGGGTGAGTAATATCTCAAGAGAGTGTGACACCCACTTAAATATGAAAAGTGTTCTAGCATATTTAATTATTGCATCTTAATTTCTTGCTAAATATTTTCAAAAAATTTTGGGCTCTGACCGGTGTCGAAAATATTTTTCAAAACATTTTAGGTGTCTAATCATATGGACACCAAACTTTGTGACTCATTCCAAGAATATGTAGCTACAGAACTTGTGGAGGCATGCAGAATTTGTGTAGATAGTTCAGTCATTCATTCTTAGACTAGGTCTTATGATTCAGTATTTCATTTGGGCTTGTTTCCCTTCAGTTGATATAGTCTTTCAGCTTTATTTATCTGACGATGTATTTGGATTCAGTTTTATTCCTATAGAGTTACGGTTTGGATTTAGTTATGGAACCGATGGTTCATTTTGCATTTATTATGTATATATTTATCATGTGATGATTCAAACTTTTATGTTTGCGTGGATGAGTTATATTATTTCTATTTTCGCTTGTTGTTATGATAATGAAAGATAAAATTGGCACCGACTTAATTTAAAATATGAGGTTTGTAATTTAAAAAGGTTTTCAATAGTGATGCAAAGAATGAACCAAATGATATTATTGTTTATTTTTATAAAGGATTGATTACTCATGATTAAGATAGGCAGGGTGTCACACTTAAAGGAACTTTGCACAACAATTTATGTATGTTTTAACAATCTGTGTATGTTTTCATCTTTCTCCAAAAAACCTACAACACTCTATTTTCTCTTCATCCATAACCTATTTAAAAACTACACTTTCAATTTGAAGAAATATAAAGAAATTAAATTGAGGTCTTCAGGACGAGAACACGATTTTATGTTTTAAATTTTCAGAAACTATAATAAAGACAAAAATACTCTCCAGTTTTCCCTTAAGTTTTATATGACTTAAATATTGCCTAAATCATGATTATGTCAAGAGTAAAAACTTTTATAAAACTAATTTGGTTAATTAAAATCTAATTAGTCCTTTTGGATTAAATGATAATGAATTTGAATTTGATATATAGACTTTTGCATGATGAAATTGATTTTTGAATATGATAACTGGGAATGAACAAAATTATTTTACTTATTAAGAAACCTAAAAGAATATGAATTAGGTGTAGAGAATTAGAATTATTGGGATGATTTTATGATATGCATGGGAAGTATGTGTGATTTCATGTATAGTTCTGTAGATGAAATCTCATATAAATTGGAAGGATATATTATATTTGGGTTATGTAACTTAATATGTGGAAGTTTATGTAATGCTACGCTTGAAATTATTTTATGTAAACAAGTAATTTAAATTTAACTTACATTAAGGGGAGATGAAACCAAATGTACATGATTGCCGGTGTAAAAAAATAATATGTTAATGATGGTTCCTACCAATTATTGGGTTATTCGTATTGGCATTGGATTATATACATTACTTTTGGGATACAAAAGTTGATGTTGGTTTATGCACATTGCCATTAAGATTCATACACACGTTTAGAGACCCTAATATTCTGAATATTAAGTTAAGATATGAGATTGTAATGCTCCCAAAACCAAAACGGGATGAGGGTACCTAATTAAAATTAAGGTCGCACTAAAAGCCTCATTTTCTGATTATTAGTTTAAGGTGCAAATAAGATAACTTATGTCTATGTGATGACAAGTTTACTAATTTTATAACACTGAATTTTATGATCAAATATAGGTGATTTAATCTAAAAACGGAAGAGGTTTGATAATTACACAACACCAAGGCGTACGTGGGAAAACCCAAAATATGAATAAACTACAGGCTGAAGGAAATGGAAAATGAACTTTGGTAAAGTATCACAAATAGAAGATAATGACTTCAAATAAAAAAATGAACATATTGATTATCAATTATTACCCATTATATCTTCCAAAGAGAGCGCCAATAGATGGAGATTGCTTTACAACAGTAATTGATTTTAGGCTCATCCGTTCTATTTTGAATCTGTGCCACAAAAATCAAAATCCTAGAAGACAAAATTTGTTGAGAATCCACCAATGCTTGGTTTACCACTTTCTAATATGTGAGTTTTTCTAAAAGTTTTGAACGTGTTTAATGATTTGTCTTGATCAAAACTCACTATTCAAACAAGTCTTTTAAGATCAAGAAAACGATTATTCTTGTTCAAGAACAAAGGTTTAAGTTTTTAGGCTTCAATAGGACTTGTGATAAAATATTGAAACCAAAAACCTTAAGAAAATAATGAGAAATGTGAAGAAGAAAAACTATCGTCTAAGTATTTATAGTAAACAAACATATAATCTTAAAAAATTCTCTTTGATAAAGTGCCTTTTCTCTATAAAAGTTCTCAATATTTTTCCTTTAGTGTTTGATAAAGATGGGTATTATTATGATATCAATATCTCTATATATATCAAGCTCTTCCAAGTGTGTAAGATAATATCAAGACAAGTGTGAGGATGGCATCACAAGAAAGATCGAAGCACTTGAGTTCATATATGATTTGACTCCCAAAACATTTTTCACGATTTCCAAAAAATATATGTGAGATATCTACTTTATTAGATGACAGTCGCGACCAATGAAGATGGTGTTCACTGAAGTGAATAAATGCATCGCTTAAGAGAGATGTCAGCGAATACTACAAGAATTATGGCTTTCAGCAAGGAAAACAATGTTACAAAAGGTATATTTTGATTGCACAAAACCTTTTGCAACGATTTTGTTTCCTTGCAACGTTCATTGCACTACGCTAAAAATATTTTGCAATGAAATTTTTCGTTGGAAAAAAAGATATTTTTTGTTGCAAAAAGGTTCCCATATTTCGACTAAATTTTTTTTCCAATGTATATTTTGTTGCAAAAGATACTAATAAATCCTTCGAAGAAATAATTTGAGAGAAATAAAATTACTTGCTAAATGTTAATTTTTCGTTGTTAAAATTCTTTTGTAACACTCTTTTTCGTTGCAACAAAAAGACACCTTTGATTGCAAATAGTAATCACCTTTATAACGATAGGTTTCAACAAAATTTATTTCATTGCAGGAGATATTTTGCAATGGATAAAATTCCTAGCTAATAATCATTATTTCTTACTGAAATATATTTGAAACTTGTTTTTTCATTGCAAAAGAATACTATTTTAGTCGCAAAAAAAAGGCGCATTCATAATAATAGTGTTTCCGCAATAAATATATCCTTGCAAATTATATTAGATAATAAAATTAAAAAAAAAGAAAAGGAAGTAAATACACATAATTAAAAGATGTTATATTATATCCAAAATATAAATGTACTCCTGTTCATGTCACAATGTAGATAAAAAGTAAATAATGCTTCATAACTAAGAGATGAGTTTAAACTAGTTTTCTCATCACAAACAAAATGATAAAATCAACACTTGTCATCATGCAAATTGATTTGAAGGGACATAAGATCCTTCAGGGACATCTTACCCAGGAAAAACGTCTTTCTCTAGAAGTAAGGAGGCCTTCATTGCATTCATCTCTGATGCAGGACCTTGGACTAAGATTTTCAAATCTACGATTTATGTTTGTAACTTTTTGTTCTACCATTCAAAATTATTCATGCATAATGATTTGAAAGGTTAGGTACCAAGACCCTTCACATATCTCAACCTCTTTCTAAGGACTTTCTGATAGATTGATGCTTCATCATAATCCTCCAAACATTTTTTCACTTCAATAATCACTTTCAATAAGGAAAAAGAAAAGAATATGTTAAATTATCGCTTTGATTATTTTTTACACTTTTAAAAAAAATTGACAAGGTTAACTCTGTTTATTTATGAAATCCAACATGTTGGGACACACAAATCACTAATCTAATAACCATAACTACAAGTAAATCATCAATGTGTCCCTTCCATCGATTTCACTTTATTTTTATAAAAAATTGGCTGAGTTTCTTTTATTTAATCGTGAAATCCAACCTGCTGTGACACTAATAAACAATCCACCAACTCACTTCCATCGATTTTAACACAAATCAATCAAGCTCTCACGACTTGGGAGTAATGAGTTATGTTTAAGCATGTAAAATTATTTTCTAAAACCTACATACCTCCCTGTCACTGACTTTGTGCTCCTACCAAAAAATCTCACCTTAAGGATGATGTTGGTTTAAGGGTGGCACAAAAAAGAAGCCTTTATTGAGAAAAAAGGCTAATCTGGAAGGGTCATTAGACCCAAATAACTGTCATCCCCGCCGATATACCCCTCCCCTGATACCTCTACCATTTACAGATCCAAGACCAACAATTGTAGTAACTGCAAATGATATTGCACCCCTTAACCCAAAAGAATTCCCGCTTTTATATTTTGCAGAATTTGATTCGTTTACTGTAATGGATCTGCTGCTAGAACCACAAACTCGATTCATCTGGCTATCGCTTATTGTAGGGGCTACAAGACTATCATCAGGAGAGTCGCCCAGTTTTACATCGTTCGCTATGTCTGGAATGACAATGGGAAGATAATCATCGCTAAACTTGTCATCGGTGTGATCATATTCATCATCAGAGATATCTTCCTCTTCAATCAGCAATGCATCATTAATCTCAACAGGAGATATGTCTAACTCATCATGCAATTCAGTAAAAGGTTCAAACTCTCTCCTTGACATTTTATCGAACACATAAAATACGACATTTGAGACACTAAATTATACATGAAGACCAAATGATATTATAGAGATGAACAATATCAAGATCTTGTATCCAAAGTATATCCACTTACTACTACCTTCAAGAATGAAAAAACCTAACTATAGAGACTTGAACAAAACCAAATACTATTTGTATACTAACATAACAAATATTTAGATGGGCATGAACTCTGTCGACACAATGTCATAGACTAATCATGTCATACTAACATAAAAAAATGATCTACTACCCAATAAAAGAATTATATACTAATTACAAAATAATAAATAGATAGATATCATAAACCATCTCAACAAGGAAATAATTTGACTAAATATTTAGATGGGCATTCTAGAGAAACCCTATTTCTTTCAAACAAGGCACGTGTATCGTCCCGTAAATAATTGATTAAATATATATAATACATATATAATTAATATGGTTATAAGAATTTTCTACACAGTAAACAATCAAGAAGGATCTGCAACCAATAATATAAGGGTGGTACAAGAAAAGAAACAATATGAAATTGGTATAGTGATATAAGGGTTGTAAGTAAAAGAAGAGAAACCATACAAAATTGACACAGTAATGAAAAAAGAATACGATATAATACATACAGGCTCCCATATTTTCACATTCATAATGAGGATTTTCCATGGGGTATGTTTACTTATAACCATCGCCATCGCCATATCCACCCATTTTTATTCAACAAACTTGGAAGTTGGAATCCCACGCCTCCGCCGTGAAGGACCCTTTGCAGACCAGATATCACAATTGCTGCCGCCATATCCCCCTTTTTGTTGAATTAAAATGATTTGTAACTAGTTTCACAGATGTTTCCCCAAAATTTCCTTTTCGTATGCTAGAATGAGGAAGGGTTTTGGTATGGGTGAAAGAGGAACTTCTCTATTTTTTAGCTAAACTATGGAGGTTTATCTGAAAACTAAAAGCCTTTTGCAATGAAAAAAATAAATTCATTGCTGTAGGTATTTTAGTAAATCTAAGATTAGAGGGAATTTTTGACGCCCTTAGTTTCAACAATGATTTTGTAAATTTCCTCTCTAAAAATTACTTATTGCAAGGAAATAATTAGTTGCAAAAGTGTTTTCAAACTTTCATGTCATTAGAGACGAAATTTTCATTTCCTTGCAAATATTATTCTTTTAGAAACGAAAAATATTTCGTTGTTACAAAATTCGTTGGAAAAGGTACTTTTTTCTTATAGTGTAAGGAAGCCAAAAGGAAAAATATCAGATTCCGGGTAAGAAACTCTGGTGGGTCATGCGACCAGTGAACTTAAGCCATCATTGAAGCGAAGTCTTGTTTTACTAAGGTGAGTAAATAGTAAAAGTCCACAAAGTTTTGTCTACAAAAATAAAAAGCTATATAATTTTGAACCATAACCAAGTCTTCATATGATAGATTTATGAAAAAAATTATAAAAGTATATTAATAGTATAGTTGCATGTATATCGCTAAAAACCCAATGAACACAGACGCAAACAAATCAATTTTTCAATTCAAGAAAAGGTAAATTTCAATATGAAAAAGTGTTAAAGTCTTTTTAAAAAGTCTAAATAGATCGCTAAGTGGTAACATTAATATGTGATCATATTTATGTCTGGTTGAGTAGTCTAATCTTATTCGGAGAAAATCTAATGTAGTTATGATATGCTGGAACAACCTCAAGGACTAAAAGACAACAAATATAATTTACAAACGGAACAAGGGAAACCATTTATGTGTGGGGCATATAAGTATACATATACTCTTACAAGCTCTCCCTTTGCAATTTTGTGATAAACTATACACAAACCAAATGATTACAGGAAAAGAGAAGTAAATTTACCACCCTATGAGAACAATTACACAAGACCGACCAAAGCACATGACCCTATTAACATATAATCAACAAGAAGAAGCTCCATCTCTTATACCCTATTAACCCGTCATAAACTTGAAAAGACACGATACCAATGTATGAAAAAGGTAATAGCCGGATGTAATTAGAATATATATATATATATATATATATATATATATATATCAGTCATTTAATAGTATAAATTATAGCATAGTCCAAGTACATATACATCTTAGAATATCATATTAATGGACTATTATTTCTTCAATATACGTTCACTACCATATTTTCATGTAAAAAGTACATATTATCATTAAGTTAAAACTCCCCCTTAATTTAATCTTCCCTCCCCCATAATTTCACATCTATTTTGTAATGAAATTTGACAAAGGCTTGTAATTATAATGAAAATAAAGTCAAGCAAAGATTTAGATTTAGTTTAAATGAGAAAATGTTTTTTTAATATAAGTTTATTTTAAATAAAAACATAACTTAAAGAGATGTAGCTGTAAGGACATATTTTTATAAATGTCCATCACAATAAATTATATCGTATACCGTTACAACCGTCGAAGAAGTTCAAGAGCAATCTACATCAAGACGGATCCGAATATATCAAGGTTCTTCATCAAAAAGCCACCGCGAAGTTTACTTTGGTAAGGTTATGTTTTAAATACCTTAACTTTGCACTTAGAGCTTTGGGATATTTTTTCAAAATATTTTCTAAGCGTTGAGCAGACTTTTTTCGTCTGAATTTGAGAATGAGTAATTTTTCGAAGTCCTGTAGCATTCCTCGATTTTGACGCCCAGGTCATTCAAGTGTGATCTCATCTCTTTCGAACGACTTTAGATGTCGCGCGATGTCGTTTAAATGCCACGTCATTCGTTCGAGCGACATCCCATTTTCGTTCTAACGACTGAGGCGACGCATTTTTCTATAAATACTCATTAAATGGCTTCGTTTTCATTAAGAAGTCCCGGAGTTTTGAAAGACAGAAAACTACGAAACTGCAGAATTCTTTTGGCTTCTTCTTTTAGGGTTTAATCGCTTTTTGTTTTCAATTCACAAAAATCCCATACACTTTGGTGAATTGTTTTGGTGTTCAAGAGCACACTTTGCTTTTTATCCTTCTTTGTGGGGAGAACTCTACAATCGGAGAGCTGCGTGCAATTATGGAGGGAGTTCTTGTGAAGATTTTAGACTGCGTGTCTGGACTGCGCGTCCTTGTGGTATAGCTGCGTGTGAACCACTACTGATTTCTAGCCGTTACTTTGAAGGTTTGATGAAGGCACCGTGTGTTACTCTTGTGGGCGAAAGCAAGATGGTATGTAAGTCAATGGCCTTGTGAACTTGTCAAAGTTCTAGAAATAAAAAGGTTTTTCCCTTCGGGGATTTTTTCTGAAATTTGTGCCGCATGCTTTATTTATTTATGGGTTGACACACGCACACACGTTGTTGCATGTTTAGGGGCTAAATTAACTTGGTTTAAAAATAGACTCTAATTAAATAAGTGTGCCAAATTAGAAATTTGCGAATTTAATCAATAATCACACAATCATACGTTTTTCAAATTGGTATCAAAGCTTATTTAAGGGATCACCACTTTTACAAATTGGTATCAGAGCGGGTTACGCTAATTTATCGCGTATTCCTATTTTTCAAAAAAATTGTGCGATATTGATTTTTTTGAAAAACCAGTTTTGTGGAAAATTACAATTTTTTCGATGGAGAACTTATGTAATCGGATGCCCGCCTTTGATGACACGAGTCAGAGTTTTGTTGATATAAATCATTTGAATTGGACGTTTGCTAAAAGAATTGATTTTTTTGGAAAAAGAAAATTCTCGTTTTAAATCCGCGATGGATCTTTTGCAAACGGTTCAAAATCAAATAGATTTTTATCGTGAAAATTTTATTTATTTGGACCATGAATTTACTGCTTTAAAATTCTCCAAAAAGGAGAGTGTTGAGAGAGTCCTATCTTTAGAAAAGGAATTGGAGGACTTAAAAAATTCTAGTGTTCCCGTTTGTGCCGTCGATGATAAAAAATTATTCGATGATTTTACGGCACATGAAAAGACTCTTAGGGATAAGTTTGTTTTAATTTAGAGGGACCACGATAAACTGTTAAGTTTAATTGAGAATTTGAAAATGAAATCCCAACCTTTGGAAGAGTCTAATTTGTTTCTTGACTCAAATATTTTGAAGTTAAAAAATGATTTAAACGATTTAAGTAGGTTTGATAGTGATGGTAATGGCTTATCTTGTTCTCATGCTTCTAGTGTTAAATCCAAAAACATTATTTATTTTAGAGGGTCAATTAATCCCAAGGACGTTAGAAAAGATCACACTTTAGGTAACATTCCTCCCGTTTACACGTGTTCACAGTGTGGTAGGAAAGGTCACCTTAGGAGATTTTGTTTTGATCTTGGAAGATGTCCTAGGAAGTCGAAGTCTAGTGTTTTGTTGGTTTCCAAAACCCCGTGTCGACATGTTACATACGCTTGGGGTTAGGAAATCATATTTCGATATTCTTGATTTTTGAATAGTTGATTCTCATTTGCTTGAACATGACTCTTCTCTTGCCATATCATGTAGATGATTGTGTTCGAATGTTTGTCATATGCTAGTTTTTTGTTTCATGATATTTATGTTTGCTAGCGTTGTGACATGTACTTTTTGTATAAATTTTTGCTTTTGAAAAATTTGAAAAAGCCAAAAAGATTTTATTTTTTTAAAATTATTGAAAAATCCAAAAAGAGTTTTGTATTTTGTTTACACCGTTTATGGTAGGACAATTAGGATGACCGAGTCACAAAATTATTTCATTTTTCATGTGACTATTTGATAGTGTTTTGAGACGGTATATCATGTCATCTTTGTACTTTATAATGTTTGGAGTCATTGAGATGTAATTAAGTTTTACTTTCTACATGTTTGACTCACGATTTCCTTTATTACACACATGCAAGGATTTATTTGATTATTGTGATTGTATTATCACATGTTAGTTGGGTGTTTTCACTTCAATCATGTCTTTAAAAATGAACCAAGCGCGATAAGACTTGATAAGAAAGTTGTGCATGTAAGTGCCGCTTGTGAGTTTGTGTGCTTGATTTGAAAACGGGGAAGGGATGCAAAAGGTTCACATTTGACTTTTGAGAATACTAAGCCACCGTTATATCGGACCTAAAAAATTGAGGAATTTTATTATCCGGGGTCCAAAGAGGTTTAAAAGGTCCCGAAACAAAAAACTAGCGTATGACAAGCAATTTTTACACCTAAGGATACTTTTGATGTTCATTCGTTATGAGTAGATATATTCATCGTGCACATATGATTGATTGAGTTTATTTACCTATCGAATGTGTTCACACCCATTCATTCCATTTCCATGACTTGGATGTTTTAGTATAAATTCATGGTGTGTGATTTTTGTATCATTTTTGCTTTGTTTGAAAAAATTGAAAAATCAAAAATAGTTTGTGGATATTTTTTGAGATATCCCTTTGCATGCGCGTAGTTTGATTCATATTTTCTATGAACTTTTATCGTGACAATCCATGTTTAGTTTGTTTCTTCTTATCTGTCTATTTGGGGACATAATAAAAAGGGGGAGAAAGAATTATCATGTTATGGGGGAGATTTGATTTATTAATGATTTATTCTTATATCATTTCAAACTCGATACGGCACAAAGGGTTTTTCTTTATCTCATGTGTGTAGGTACAAATATTGAAGATCATTATGTTGCACACCCTGATGAGAAAAGATTTGAGATTTAATGAAGATTTTGAAGAAAAATTTGAGAACTTGCAAATTTGTACCTTTTCAGTTTTGAGATTTGTGGGAGGGTAGATTTGTATAGGCCTTTTAATATTTGATAATTCATATATTTTTATCTATGTTCTGGCATAGACATAGAGGGAGATTTGTAAGGACATATTTTATTAAATGTCCGTCACAATTAATTATGTCGTATACCGTTACAACCGTCGAAGAAGTTCAAGAGCAATCTACATCTGGATCCAAATATATCAAGGTTCTTCATCAAAAAGTCTCCGCGAAGTTTACTTTGGTAAGGTTATGTTTTAAATACCTTAACTTTGCACTTAGAGCTTTGGGATATTTTTTCAAAATATTTTCTAAGTGTTGGAGCAGACTGTTTTCTGCAAAATTTGAGAATGAGTAATTTTTATAAGTCCTGTAGCGTTCCTCGATTTTGACGCCCAGGTCGTTCAAGCGAGATCTCATCTCGTTCAAACGATAGTAGGTGTTGCGCGATGTCATTCAAACGACACGTCCTTCGTTCGAGCGACATCCCATTTTCGTTCTAACGACTCATGCAATGCGTTTTTCTATAAATAATCATTAAATGGTTTCGTTTTCATTCAGAAGTCCCAGCGTTTTAAAAGATAGAAAACTACGAAACTGCAGAATTCTTTTGGCTTCTTCTTTTAGGGTTTAATCGTTTTTTGTTTTCAATTCACAAAAATCCCACATGCTTTGGTGAATTGTTTTGGTGTTTAGGAACACACTTTGCTTTTGATCATTCTTTGTGGGGACAACTCTGCAATCGGAGAGCTATGTGCTATTGTGGAGGGATTTATTGTGAAGATTTTAGACTGCGTGTCTGAACTGTGCGTCCTTGTGGTATAGCTGCGTGTGAACCACTGCTGATTTCAAGCTGTTGCTTTTAAGGTTTGACGAAGGTACCGTGCATTACACTTGTGGGCGAAAGCAAGATGGTATGTAAGTCAATGGTCTTGTAAACTTGTCAAAGTTCTAGTAATAAAAAGGTTTTGCCCTTCGGGGATTTTTCCTGAAATTTGTGTCGCATGCTTTATTTATTTATGGGTTGACACATGCACACACGTTTTTGCATGTTTAGGGGCTGAATTAACTTGGTTTAAAAATAAACTTTAATTAAATAAGTGTGCCAATTTAGCAATTTGCGAATTTAATCAATTATCACATAGTCATACGATTTTCAAATTGGTATCAGAGCTTATTTAAGGGATCACCACTTTTACAAATTGGTATCAGAGCGGGTTGCGCTAATTTATCGCGTATTCCTATTTTTCGAAAAATTTGTGCGATATTGATTTTTTGTGAAAAAACAGTTTTGTAAAAAATTGGAATTTTTTCGATGGAGAACTTATGTAATCGGATGCCACCCTTTGATGACAAGAGTCAGAGTTTTTATGATATAAATCATTTGAATATGACATTTGCTATAAGAATTGATTTTTTTGGGAAAAGAAAATTCTCGTTTTAAATTCGCGATGGATCTTTTGCAAACAGTTCAAAATCAAATAGATTTTTATCGTGAAAAATTTGTTTCTTTGGACCATGAATTTAATGCTTTAAAATTCTCCAAAAAGGAGAGTGTTGAGAGAGTCCTATCTTTAGAAAAGGAATTGGAGGACTTAAAAAATTCTAGGGTTGCCGTTTGTGCCATCGAGGATAAAAAATTATTCGATGATTTTGCGGCACGTGAAAAGACTCTTAGGGATAAGTTTATTTTAATTGAGGGGGAGCTGTGACAACCCTCCAACTAAAATAATAGGTGCCAACCTTATACTCTAATAATCACAGGAATCATAGATGGTCCATCCTCAACATCACTGTCGATTAAAATAATAGTATGAGATAACCACCAATCGTTTTAGAAAACGGGCTGTCAAATTTAAAATTTTGAAAGTAAAAGAAAAACACTTAGACAATTCCATTTGCAAAAATGGTGGATATAAAAAATCAACGAATAAAGAATGACAATGTGATAAATAATCACCGAATAAGCTGTCGGTGAACAGACCAATACAAATAGTTACACCGAGTATTACACATTAAGTATTATATTATAATAAATGAGTGCAAAGCGTGGGCAACATGCCTGAATAAATAAACTGAACATAACTAGAGTTCAAATGAAAAGAAGCGTCTAATACAAGTATCTTATAACATCCGCAATATGCCATAGCTCCATGACAACTGGAATGGAAATGTAAATTCGAGTCTCCATGCGGTAGAGCACTTGTACGGCAAGGAGTATATGCAAAAACAAAGAAATATAGACGGGTCAGGGCCCGGTTTGATATGATTCCCATGTGACTAAAATGCATGACAATTAAGTGCGTAATTCTCTCGCAGTTAAGATAATATTTCTCACCTCTCAATCTAAAAGCACAACCTAGCGCAATATCATGAGATGCTCTAGTTAACCCAAGTACTAAGGGATAACTTCTCCCCAGTCTCAACACTATGCCCTATTCGTGCGTGGGTGTCTCGCAAAGTGAAATCCAAACAAGGAACCCCTCGATACACTACTACTTAGGCAAGGTTGATCGTTGAGATCCATCATACCCTTAGCACGAAATTAATAAATATATGTGTGTATGTGAATGCAAAAGCATGGGTGGTCACATCTACAGCTACTCAAGGAGATACAAATAAATCCATTCACCATCTAAAGGCACATTTCCGAATTTCTTTCTTTAGAAATATACATATATGGTAAATTCATTTTATCAAATGTTTACCAATTAAATCTCATTTGAAAACTTTCTTTACTAATTTTATTTCCTTTCTTCCATCCAGGAAAAATACATTTATAAAGCAAGTTTTATTATCATAAAAATGTTTTACCTTTCCATTTCATAACTTTTCATTTTCCTTCTTCCATCCGGTAAATATATATAATTTAAAGCAAGTTTTATTATCAAAAAAATTCTTTAACCTTTTCATATCATAACATCCATTTTCCTTCTTCCATCCGAAAAATGTATTTAACGTCCCATTTACGTTCTTCCATCCGAGAAATGTAAATGAAAGCCATTTCATTATCATAAAATACTTTAATAACCAATAATGTCCCACATTATTACACATAGTTATATATCATATTATATAACGCAATCTAAGACCGCCCGTCTGGGTTTCCCCACTGTGTGCGCCCCTAAATGGCTATCATCTTCCAGGGCCTATCATCAAGAAAACCTGGGATCCTACCGAAACATCGGGTAGCGGCCATATGCCTGTAGGATAGTCATGACCACACCCAGAATCACCTAAGCAGCGCATAAAACATACAATAAATGCACATATGTCATAGGGACTATATCCACCCTGCATTCATTAGCCAGGGGGCTTCACCACACGGGAGAACTTCCCTTATGATAGCGATTTAGAGAGGTGTCTATCCATAAATTAACATTTATGAAAAACATTACTTTTTCCTTTTGAAAACATCATATTTTACATTTTCAAAAATCATTCATTTGTACTTATTTATTTAGTACCACATATTAGCATATGTCTTTCTTATTCTTAGTGTCATATTTTATTAATGACCTAAGTCCCAAAGTGCCATTATCCTCAAACTAGTCTCCAAAGGTTCATACTATTTCATAAACCATCAAAGTGAGTCTTCATCAATAATAGACTCCCAAAAGTCCTAACATTAACATTTAATCTCCAATAAACTTTTAAGTTAACTTCCTATATCATTCGGATATTAACCAACACAAACTAGCCCTCGGGGTAAACCCAACCATCCCATTTTATCCTAGGACATTAGTCTACCCACAACAACCTTCTAGGAAATCCCATTACTTCCTAAAGGAAGGGTCCTAAACCTCGAACCTAAAATAAAAAGGGCTAACATCAAACTAGGAAAAATCTCACAAAAACAGGGCAATTGAATCAATTCGCCCTAGGGCCGAATCGATTCGCCCTGGTTGCGAATCGATTCGCCCAAACAGCGAATCAATTCGGTGAGTAAAACCAACTTTCTGTAATAGCCGAATCGATTCTTCTTTAACCCGAATCGATTCGGTCTCCCAGACCTGTAACTTACCCCTTAACCGAATCGATTCGCCTGGGAGCTGCTCTATTCGGCCCTGCGAATTGGCCTAGTTTGGGCTACGGGGTGAAGAACCATAAAATCCCAAAACCGTCAAATCCATCATTTCTTCCAACATCAACAACAATAATTGTTCCCAAATCATTTCTACACAATTACTAACTAATAGTTTCATCTCAAATCAAATTAAAACAAAGATTTAAGGGTTTAATAACCAAAATCAACAAAAACTCATTTATGGTTTATACCTCCAAAAACCTAACTATACATGCAATTTATCACATTAAATCAATATCTAGCAAGTAAGAAACTTGCCTCGAGATTGTAGTATCAGATCCTCTTTCGGTAGCAACGAAATTCGGCCTCAAATCTCCATTTCTCTCTCTTTTCTTCATTTCTCTCAAGCTCTCTCTTCTCTCTCTCTCTCTCTATCTTGGCTTCTCTCACAAGATTGAAGAAATAAAAAGGGGTGGGGGACTTAACCGGTCTTAAAACATAAATGTTCCTCTTTTAATTTATAATACACCATTAAAATGACTTGTATCCACATAATTGAGTTATAACACCCCCAAAGTGCCCAAAACTCAAAAATACAACATGACACTTATTTCGACTATCTCAACTATTCTAAAAACAACTGCACCCCCTATTTTGGCATTCGAGAAAATGTGAACAAATTATATGTTCTAAATCCATTTTACTTCATTAAT
Organism: Sambucus nigra; assembly: GCA_949130495.1. Classification (NCBI taxonomy): domain Eukaryota; kingdom Viridiplantae; phylum Streptophyta; class Magnoliopsida; order Dipsacales; family Adoxaceae; genus Sambucus; species Sambucus nigra. The sequence continues at coordinate 804,493,010 of OX422208.1, forward strand.
TATACTCCAATTTAATTATGAGTCATAACCGTCATTTTACATATAACGACGCAATATATCATAATATAATGCTATTTACCTTCTCAAAACGGTAAATAGACAAAACATAGTAAATATTATCCCTAAGTCTCATGGGAAATAATATTTACTCCAACTTCCCCTATTTTTTAAAATTAGCCCACCAGGTAAAATAGTATAAAATAGTCGCTCAAAAGCCTGGGTTGTTTCATACTCCCCTCCTTATAAGCGAATTTTGCCCTCAAAATTCAGGCGTATCGTATCACCATTTAAAGGTATACCATACTAAACTATCGTTCTATCATTCTTAACAAACCCCTCGGCTGTGCAGCATCCCCATAGGACTCGGAGTAAGGTTATCACGATACGATCTTAGTCCACCTTCTTCGTTCTTTAATATAGCACCAAATTGTTCCTCATGAACTATCGATCCTACCGTTCTACTACGAAAGGAGACATCTACACATCTCGGTACAAATTTCCTTACTTCCCGAAATACGTTACACCCTTACTAGGGAATAACTACACTAACTTATAATCGCTCTACCCCAACACTACTAACTCCTATTCGCATTGGCGTAGCCCTTAAAAGTATACGGCTCATTGAGCCCAATCATTAAGGAAATATTCTCGGACCACTCCAAGTCGAAGAAATATTATATCCGTTGTTTCCATTCCAACGAATAGGCAAGGCACACAGCCAACTACACTAGGCCACACATGCGGCACCATACTTATGGGAGATGATCCGAACTATTGTACGAAAATTCGATCCATAAAAGCTAGTACTCCCATCCTTCCCCGTTCCACCACTAGTCTCTTCACACGAGTAGGTAAATCGGTCAACCATGGACATGAACGCTCTTTCTATAGCATCCCTCGGTTAAACTCATTCTACTAGGCATTCCATGCCTCAACTAATCTCTCCGACGGTTTTCTACTCGGCGTATCTACTACCCCATCTGTAGTTCCTTAGCGAAAGGGAATATCCAATTGATACTCCTTTACGAACTCTAACTTGTTGCTCGTAAAAAGGACCAATTTCCTGCCCAGGAAGTAGTGCCTTAGTTTCTTTAAGGCGAATTCTACCGCTATGATCTTTAAATCAAGCGTGGGATAATACTTCTCATGGAGTTTAAGTCTGTGAGACACGTAAGTAATGGGTCCATGCTCTAATATTAATACTTCCCATTCCTGGGAGAGACTCGTTCGTTAAATCCACTCTCGATCATAACAACACGAGTGCAGGAGTAAAAGTCAACTCATCCTTTTAACTCCCCAAAAGATAGGTTACCAACGTAACACTCTATCTAAGAGAGGCTCCACCACCTATGGACTACCATTCCGAATCACTTGAGATCCTATACTTATCGTTCTAAGGACCTAATCCTACTTAGAGTTAACCCACAAACCACTTGTGGTCAACTCCCTACTGCCTTCCTAAACAATGTCGCATTCCCTAAGGGCCTTACGTTTGAAAAATCCTAAAGTTAATCTACATCCTAATCGATTCGTATAAATATAATACTAAGTATATCCCTAGTGTCCAAGACCTTTCTCGACTTCTGACATTCTCTCAGTTTCATGCGTGGGACGTCTCGTCGAAGCGAAATCCAAACAAAGAACCCTCCCGTTACACTACTACCTCGCATCGTCGAGAAGTAACGATCGAAGACACATGATCGGGACCGCTAAAATCCTAACTCGTAACTCTACTAATGAACTTCTACTTCTAAATTTTACCATATCAATAAAATGAGGCATTTACTTTCAGTAAGATGCCACAAACGCCTTATCCCAACATACATACATACATACATCTTTATACATGGCCTTCTGATCAAGGAAAAACCATAAGTCTCAATTCGACTTTCATATCTTAGTCTTCCCCACATCGATTAGAGGAAAAACTATTACAGTGCTCATATATCGCACATAAACTTAGCCCTCTAATCACTCAATTACGTGATTATCGGCTAAACCTTCCAACCCAGCATCTAACCATCAAAAGAAAGAAAAGAAAGAAAAATAAATATAGCATCTATCCACTCCCAACATCGTTAAGGTTCATGCGCGGAGTGTCTCGCAAAGCAAAATCCAAACAAGGAACCCCTCCGACACAATCCCCTTAACTTGTTGGTCGTGGAGATAAGGCAACACCATACACACGCAAAACAAACAAATAATCAAACAAAACAAATAAGACAAGAAATGAAGATTACCTACATACCATAAAGCACCTCTATAAAGTCTCAGCCTGAATCCAGGAGAGATATTATAGAACAACTAGCTCCTTCTCTAGAACTAGAAATATGATAGCCTCGCAATTTATTCGCTTGCTATCGCTCCAACCCAACCAAGAATATCTCCACTCGCTTATTACATAAAATACGAGTGGCACATACCATAAATGTGCATCTAAAATATCTCCACTCTCTTACTAATGAGCGAAGAAAAATATAGAACTTTCCTATCATGGAAGTCATATAGATATACTTACTATCATAATATCGATAGCACCGCAAGCTCAAATTTACACATCCGAATCTAGGGTACATACAATACTACTCCATATTATCATAAGGAATGCTCCACCCTCAAATAAGGTGGAAATTCCCACCAACATACTTGTCAATCTCTTTGGCCTCTACTAATGGTTCCAATACATGTTATTATAGTCTTATCCGAACCAAACTACTTCCATCAATGCCCCAACTAGGCGTCCCATGCTTTTCGGTTATCTTCAATCGACAAGATCAAAATGAGTAGTTCCCTCAACTTCCTTAGCAAAGAGAACATTCTACTAGCCTCCCCGGCCTTAGTTCAATGAGTCTTACCTGGGTGGATGTCCACCAATGAGGCCTCATGAACACTACTTCTCTTGAAGTGTTAGTAACACTTACTTGTGATCCTATCATTTCCACTGAAGGAATCACTCTTCCTTGTATCAATCCACTTCGATACAAGGTTTCCTTAACCGTAACACCCTTTATTCATGGTCGGCCTCTGACCGAACCTTATGTGAATACTTGAGATTCTACTTTCTCATCATCCCTGACATCCCAAAGAAACTCACTGTGGAAAACATCTACCGGGTTCCTCTATGGGCAAAACTTCATACTCCACCAAAATATGGTGACTACCATTTTCGTCACTTCAACCTGACTCCAATTGGTGAAAGATTTTTCTTCCAATTTTCACACCTGGGCACTTATATACCCCTCTCTAGGCCAAAACTCCTGGGCCTTATGTTCTCACCGAATGAGATTACACTTCCTCCATCTGACCGAACTTCAACCTATGGTCCTCGTCAAGGACCCCTCAACTCCAACTTAATGTTGCTTGGAATTCCCAAGCTTAGCACCACTGTCTACTGGAAGTGGTACTTGGAAAACTATATCTACTGTACTCAGTAGTCACAGTAGTAATATTAAAATAATGCTACGGAGGGAGCGACCTCTAAAGAGGCCCTCATCCCCGACTACCACTTATAGCTCATAGTAATCCCATCTCATGACGCCTTCACAATGACCTTCCTTGATGCCCTTCATCTGACGACTTACGAGCCTCACACGAACGCACAAAAGATCTTTTGGGTTCTCATATCATAGCAGGAGAACGAAATCTCACAAGAGAAATCAATGATCTTGATCTTAGGGCTCTATATCAGATCAGAAGTAGCGCTAAACGCGAAACACGTCCGCACAGATTCCTAAGGACTCTAGAACCTAATGCTCTGATACCATCTGTGACAACTCACCAACTAAAATAATAGGTGGACAACCCAATACTCTAATAATCACAGAAATTATAGATGGTCCATCCTCAGCATCACTGTCGATTAAAATAATAGTACGAGATAACCAACAATCATTTTAGAAAATGGACTGTCAAATTTAAAATTTTAAAAGTAAAAGAAAAACACTTAGACAATCCCATTTACCAAAATGGTGGATATAAAAAATCAATGAATAAAGAATGACAATGTGATAAATAATCACCGAATAAGCTGTCGGTGAACAGACCAATACAAATAGTTACACCGAGTATTACACATTAAATATTACATTATAATAAATGAGTGCAAAGAATGGGAAACACGACCGAATAAATAAACTGAACATAACTAGAGTTCAAATGAAAAGAAGCGTATAATATAAGTATCCTATAACATCTGTAATATGCGATAGCTCCATGACAACTGGAATGGAAATGTAAATTCGGGTGTCCATGCGGTAGAGCACTTGTGCGACAAGGAGTATATGCAAAAATAAAGAAATATAGACGGGTTAGGGCTCGGTTTGATATGATTCCCATGTGACTAAAATGCATGACAGTTAAGTGAGTAATTCTCTCGCAATCAACATAATATTTCTCACTTCTCAATCCAAAAGTACAACCTAGCGTAATATCATGAGATGCTCTAGTTAACCCAAGTATTAAGGGATAAATTCTCCCCAGTTTCAACACTATGCCCTATTCGTGCGTGGGGTGTCTCGCAAAGCGAAATCCAAACAAGGAACCCTCCCAATACACTACTACTTAGGCAAGGTTGCTCTTCGAGATCCATCATACCCTCAACACGAAATTAATAAATATATGTGTGTATGTGAATGCAAAAGCATGGGAGGTCACATCTACAGATACTCAAGGAGATACAAATAAATCCATTCACCATCTAAAGGCACAGTTCCTAATTTCTTTCTTTAGGAATATACATATATGGTAAATTCATTTTATCAAATGTTTACCAATTAAATCACATTTGAAAACTTTCTTTACCAATTTTATTTCCTTTCTTCCATCCAGGAAAAATACATTTATAAAGCAAGTTTTATTATCATAAAAATTCTTTACCTTTCCATTTCATAACTTTTCATTTTCCTTCTTCCATCCGGAAAATATATATAATTTAAATCAAGTTTTATTATCATAAAAATGCTTTAACCTTTTCATATCATAACATCCATTTTCCTTCTTCCATCCTAAAAATGTATTTAACGTCCCATTTCCCTTCTTCCATCCGGGAAATGTAAATTAAAGCCATTTTATTATCATAAAATGCTTTAATAACTAATAATGTCCCACATTATTACACATAGTTATGTATCATATTATATAACGCAATCAAAGACCGCCCGTCCGGGTTTTCCCACTGTGCGCGTCCCTAAATGGCTATCATCTTCCAGGGCCTATCATCAAGACAACCTGGGACCCTACCGAAACGTCGGGAAGCAGCCATATGCCTGTGGGATAGTCACGACCACACCCAGAATAACCTAACCAGCGCAGAAAATATATAATAAACGCTCATATGGCATAGGGACTATATCCACCCTGCATTCATTAGCCAGGGAGCTTCACTACATGCGCGAACTTCCCTTATGATAGCGATTTAGAGAGGTATGTATCCATAAATTAACATTTATGAAAAAGATTACTTTTTCCATTTGAAAACATCATATTTTACATTTTCAAAAATCATTCATTTGTACTTATTTATTTCGCACCACAAATTAGAATATGTCTTTCTTATTCTTAATGTCATATTTTATTAATGACCTAAGACCCAAAGTGCCACTATCCTCAAACTAGTCTCCAAAGGTTCATACAATTTTATAAACCATCAAAGTGAGTCTTCATCAATAATAGAATCCCAAAAGTTCTAACATTAATATTTAATCTCCAATAAACTTTTAGATTAACTTCTTATATCATTCGGATATTAACCTACACAAACTACCCTCGGGGTAAACCCAACCATACCATTTTATCCTAGGACATTAGTCTACCCACAACAACCCTCTAGGAACTCCTATTACTTCCCAAAGGAAGGGTCCTAAACCTCGAACCTAAAAGAAAAGGGCTAACATCAAACTAGGAAAAATCTCAGAAAAACAGGGCAACCGGATCGATTCGCCCCAAGGCCGAATCGATTCGCCCTGGTTGCGAATCAATTCGCCCAAACAACGAATCGATTCGGTGAGTAAAACCAACTTTCTTTAATAGCCGAATCGATTCAGCTTTAAGCAAAATCGATTTGGTCTCCCAGACCTGTAACCTAACCCTTAACCGAATCGATTCGCCTGGGAACCGAATCGATTCGGCCCTGCGAATTGGCCCAGTTTGGGCTACGGGTTGAAGAACCCTAAAATACCAAAACCCTCAAATCCATCATTTCTTCCAACATCAACAACAATAATTGTTCCCAAATCATTTTTACATAATTACTAACTAATAGTTTCATCTCAAATCAAATTAAAACAAATATTTAAGGGTTTAATCACCAAAATCAACAAAAACTCATTTATGGTTTATTACTCCAAAAACCTAACTATACATGCAATTTATCACATTAAATCAATATCTAGCAAGTAAGAAACTAGCCTCGAGGTTGTAGTCTTAGATCCTCTTTCGGTAGCGACAAAATTCGGCCTCAAATCTCCATTTCTCTCTCTTTTCTCCATTTCCCCCAAGCTCTCTCTTCTCTCTCTCTCTCTTGGCTTCTCTCACAAGATTGAAGAAATAAAAAGGGGTGGGGGACTTAACCGGTCTTAAAACATAAATGTTCCTCTTTTAATTTCTAATACACCATTAAAATGACTCGTATCCACATAATTGAGTCATAACACCCCAAAATTTCCCAAAACTCAAAAATACAGCATGACACTTATTTCGACTATCTCGACTATTCTAAAAACAACTGCACCCCCTATTTTGGCATTCGAGAAAATGTGAACAAATTATATGTTCTAAATCCATTTTACTTCATTAATTATACTCCAATTTAATTATGAGTCATAACCGTCGTTTTACATATAACGATGCAATATATCACAATATAATGCTATTTACCTTCTCATAACGGTAAATAGACAAAACATAGTAATTATTATCCCTAAGTCTCATGGGCAATAATATTTACTCCAACTTTCCCTATTTTGTAAATTTAGCCCATCAGGCAAAATAGTATAAAATAGTCGCTCAAAATCCTGGGTTGTTACAGGAGCGCGATAAACTGTTAAGTTTAATTGAAAATTTGAAAAAGAAATCCCAGTATTTAGAAGAGTCTAATTTGTTTCTTGAATAAAATATTTTGAAGTTGAAAAATGATTTAAACGATTCAAGTAGGTTTGATAGTGATGGTAATGGCTCATCTTGTTCTCATGCTTCTAGTGCTAAATCCAAAAACAATATTTGTTTTAGAGGGTCAATTAATCCCAAGGACGTTAGAACATATCACACTTTAGGTAACATTCCTTCCGTTTACACATGCTCACATTGGGGTAGGAAAGGTCACCTTAGGATATTTTGTTTTGATTTTGGAAGATATCCTAGAAAGTCGAAGTCTAGTATTTTATTGGTTTTCAAAACCCCGTGTCGACATATTACATCTGATTGGGTTAGGAAATCACTTTTGGATACGCTTGATTTTAGACTACGCGTCTGGACTGCACGTCCTTGTGGTATTACTGCGTGTGAACCACTGCTGATTTCTAGCCGTTGCTTTGAAGGTTTGACAAAGGCATCGCGCGTTACTCTTATGGGGGAAAGAAAGATGGTATGTAAGTCAATGGTCTTGTAAACTTGTCAAAGTTCTAGAAATAAATAGGTTTTGCCCTTCGGAGATTTTTTCTGAAATTTGTGTCGCATGCTTTATTTATTTATGGGTTGACACACGCACACACGTTGTTGCATGTATAGGGGCTGAATTAATTTGGTTTAAAAATAGACTCTAATTGAATAAGTGTGTCCAGTTAGAAATTTACGAATTTAATCAATTATGACATGTTTATACGTTTTTAAAATTGGTATTAGAGCTTATTTAAGCGATCACCACTTTTACAGTAGCTTAATTCATCAATCATATAAAGACATGTATGCAACTTAACTAAACATGATATGGAAGAAAATGTGATAATAGGCATAAATATGTGATAATTGTCAAATACTTACCAAGTTACACCATATATAGCAAAAAATTACTCAAATTTAGACTACCCACAAAGTATTATAACCAAAATATACAATAAAAATGATAACTGAGTTTATGAGTGCATCATATGTAAAAGAATAAGAAGCATCCTAATTGAAAATATGTCTAAAATGTCACAGGTTTCTCCAATAAAACTATCTCTACTAGAGTCAATCCATCAGCGTCACCACCATCCATATAAGCTAATCCTCATTTGAGTTCTTGTTGGATCTTGTGTGGTGCCTCATCAAAAGAACATGAATCTCACCACTGAGATCCATCAAACTCCTCCTAAGGATTGAATGCTCACTCTGATTATAGAAGAGAAGGGACTAAGAAGCAATGGCTTGAGCTTGAACATGCTGAGTTAGCTCACGTGTGGTTATGGTCAGGTCAGTGAGATCTGGTCAAAGAAGCTCTTAAGTGTACCCCACTACAAAGTTATGATGATATAAAGACAACTACAATGAATCGATACATTCACGTCCTAATCCAGAGGCACCATATTCGGTCCTCATTGGTGAATAATTGGTATCTATTTTGTTGCGTATCTTGTTTGATATCACATTCTTAGCATCTTAATTGACAAATTCGTATCATTTATTTCGCATAATAAGTTGGTATCTATTTATCTTTGTCGTTGATTAGTTCTTGTTATTGTTGCCCATATGCTTTCATGTTCTTATCACCTTATGCACCATCTTGTTTACTTTCTTTCCCATATTTTTATCCCTTATGTAGGTTTTACGGGAAGACATGGTAATTAGTTACATAGGGAGAGTAATGAGTATTTAATTAAATCATCACCTTTGTCTATTCCTGAACAAAAAGGGGGAGAATGATAGGTGGAGAAATGATATCTAATCCTATTATAACCGTATCTTAGTTTAGAAGATCTAACTTAGGGGGAGAGAATTATCTTCTTTGGTGATCATCTTTAATAAATGGGGAATTAATTTAGGGGGAGTACTTATTTTAATTGCATATACAATTTTGATATTCCCTATGGGTTTAAGGTTTTGCTTAAGTGTGCAGGAATTTTTCTAGCGGCAACATTCATCGGCAAAGATAGTCGTCCTTGGGTTTTGAGTCAATCTTGTATTTTTATTTTGGGTGGGATGTTTTTGAGTCTAGTAGAGCTTGACGGCCCTTTATGATTTTGTTTTGGTTTTTGTCCCGAATAGCCAAAGGGGGAGATTTGTATGGACACAAATTTCCAATTGAGTCTTATAAGAGTTGGCTTAATTTCGGACAAAAACATTTGAGTCATATGTTAGTATTCATGAGTATCCTTCAAGCCTATTTCATGTAAAGTTGAAGATGTAAGGGTCAGTATTTCAAAGTGAAGATATCAATCTTTCGGGTTTACAAAGTGCCATGTCGTGAAATGTCGAGGGCCTTAGGACATCATTAGTGGCACCACAACCAGATACATTACCCTGTGCATCCACCATATTTATCTATCATTGTTCTTATTTTCTCTCATCATATTCTTTAACCTCTACCACCTCATCAAATTTCGTTTGTCTTACGGGTTATCTCTATTTTCTTTATAAGTGTAGAACTTATTTGTGATATTTGAATAGACCTTTTATAACATTTCTCCAGTCAGCAAATGAACCTACCAAAGGGTACAGATGAACCTACCAAAGGGTACACATGGTGTCAGATTCCCTTTACTTTGAACGTCACATCTTAGCCTGTAATGCATCTCCTTGGGAAGAATCATTGGAACGACAGTGCAAATAATGTATAAACATAAGAAGCAAGGTTCATGGGGATTAATATGGTGATTACTATAAGAAAAAGAGTGAAAATAGATGAAGTTATTTTGTTCCAAAGTAATCTTCACATGCCAAGTCTACATTGTGATTTTTACATGAATCCATACTTCATATATGGTTGGATATTCTCTGCCTTGGTGAGGAAATATTAATCCCTTAATATTTGGAAATTAGTAATGTTGACGAAAGATTTCCTTTGAGATTTCAATCTGAATTCTACAAACTGTTGTGTGGAATGAAGTCTTGTGTCCATCGTTGAATTCACCAATGGAATAGAAATCCTTAACCATTTTAGCATAGATGTGTTCCTTGCCATCTCCGTGATAACATATGCTTTGCTGTATGTGTGTAGAATATTGTGTGAATGATATACTCACAATAAGACCATGTAGCTTAGTGGTAACATTTATATCTCCTTCAAGGGAGGTCATGGGTTCAAGTTCCACTAAGGGTATTTAAGAGGATTTGGGGTATTTATACCTAAACAGATATATAAATATTATATTATAAATCAACACTTGGGACTTGGTCTTGGGTCCAAATAATCAGTTAATTTTAATTTCGTCTCTAAATAATTTTATTTAATTCGATTTTAATTAATATTGAAAATCTTTTTTTTTAATAATGAAAAATTATTTTATGATTAAAATTAAAACATGTTTTTTTAATTATCCGTTTAGAGTGGTTTAGTGGGAGAAGTGGTCATACACGTTTTGGTGGAGTGGGTGGTTTCTGTATCCCTTCTAATATGGGGAATGCAGATCAGTTTAAATTACTTTCTCTCTCTCTCTCTCTCTCTCTCTCTCTCTCTCTCTCTTTTAAAAAAATCCTTCTTCATACTCCAATTCTGGGCATAACTTCTTGTGGTTTCAAAGTCATCCATTGAGTGCTTCAATCGGATGAACTGTACTGTTGAATCCCGAGGACAGTTATCTAAGGCTCGAAGAATCAGTGATTAATGTGCGGGCGATATTTTGGTCTTCGGACTGTGTGTCTAAAGTACACCTTAGCATCCACATAAGTCGTTCCAATTTATTATATTTTTGGTTTTCCCGTATACGCATATAACAATATAAGACATAAAGACTTTTTTTTATATTCGTATAATGGAAAAATTTGATCCTACTGCAATTGCCTTTACTAGGCTTGAAAAATTTGTTAGTTTGAATTTTAACGTTGGCAACAAAAAATATAATTTTATCTGAACTTGTTGGAACTCGATCACATGTTAGAAGTTAAGGAAGATATTTTTGAAGAGACCGAACCCGCAAAAACTGTTGTTAATCAACTTTGAAACAAAATTGATTTTATGTGTAAAAATCATATTCTGAACAATTTGGATGATGCCCTATATGATATTTATTTTTCTATCCTCACTGCTAGAGAGTTATGGTTGATGTAAAATAAGAAATATAAAACTGAAGATGTTGGAAGCAAGAAATTTGATGTTAGTCATTTTCTGGATTTTAAAATGGTTGACGAAAAATCGGTTTTGTCACAACTAGAAGAATTTCAAGTCATTATTCATGAAATTCATGCTGAGGGTATGTCAATTAGTGAGGGTTTTCAAGTCGCATATGTTATTGAGAAACTTCTCCCTTCCTGGAAAGAATTTAGAAATGGCCTTAATCATAAACATAAAGATATGACCACGGAAGATCTCACTGTTAGATTAAGAATTGAAGAGGATAATTGCGTTAGGAAAAGAAGGGACGTTGCCACGGCTATGGTTGCCAAAGCAAACACTGCTGAAAGTAGTGGGGGGACGAAAAATCAGTTTAAGCCAAATAAGTACCAACATAAATTTAAGGGAAAAGGAAAAGCACCAAATATTTCTACGAAACTTAAAGGTGGGATTACGAAATTCGGGGGGGGGGGGGGGGGGACTGTTCTTTTTGTGATTAACCCGGACATCGATCCCAAGAGTTCTTCAAAAGGAAAAACAATGAGAATTTTAAAAAAGCTAATGGGGGTGCACAAGTTTTACTTGTTGAAACTGATAATTTTTCTGCTATTATCTCAGAGGTACACCTGGTTAGCAACATTAAGGATTGGTGGGTGGACACTAGGGCCACCCGACACATCTGTGGAGACAGGAGTATTTTTTTCCACTACGAGGTGGTGGGAAGTGATGAGAAGCTTTACATGGGAATTCTTCAGTGGCTGTTGTTGCTGGAAAAGGTAAGGTGGATTTAAAATTCACTTCTAGAAAAGTCCTGACGTTGAACGAGGTGTTGCACATGCCTGACATTAGGAAAAATTTGGTCTCAGGCTCGCTGTTGAGTAAAAAGGGTTTTAAAATGGTTTTTGAATTTGATGAGTTTGTTTTATCTAAAAATGGGGTGTTTGTGGGAAAGGGTTACATGTGTGAGGGATTATTCAAATTAAATGTAACTGTCGGCTCTGTTTTTTAATGTAGTTAATTTTTCTGCTTATCCATCTGATTCCTTATATTAATGTCGTAGTAGACTTGAACATGTTAATTTTCTTCACTTAGAAGATTAATGAATTTAGGAGAGGTTCCTAAACTGCCTTCAAATGTCGAACACAAATGTGAAATTTGTGTTGAATCAAAATTCAAAAGAATACCTTTTCAAAGTATACAACGCTCTACTGAAATTTTGGGATTAATTCTGACCGATTTGTGTGACTTAAAAGGAATTCAAACAAGGGGTGGGAAAATATATTTTATCACCTTTATATATGATCACACAAAATTCTGTTATGTGTATCTTTTGAGATCTAAGGATGAATCACTTTATAAATTCAAACTACACAAAACAGAAGTTGAAAATCAACTAAATCAAAAAATTAAAATTGTGAGATAAGATAGAGGAGGATAATATTCTGAGCCTTTTAATGATTTTCGTAAAATACATGGCATAATACATCAAACTACGACACGATATTGTCTACAACAAAAAGGTGTGACGGAACTTAAAAATCAAACGCTAAAGGATATGGTAAATGCTGTGTCAAACAACTCGGGTCTTCCTTATAATTTATGGGGTGAAGCGATACTTTCAGCCTGTTATATTTTAAAGAAAATTTCCCCTAAAAATCTGATAAATCTCCTTATGAATTGTGAAAAGGAAGAAAACATTCATATAAATACTTAAAAGTGTGTGGGTGTTTAACTAAGGTAGTCCTGCCTCCACCTAAATGAACTAAACTCGGACCTAAAACTATTGACTGTGTATTTATAGGAAATGCTCAAAATAGTAGTGTGTATAAGTTCCTTGTATTTAAATCAAATGTAGATAGTGTATCTACAAATACTATTATTGAATCTCGTGATGCAGAATTTTTTGAACATATTTTTCCTCATAATCCCTCTACTAGACTCGAGGATGCTCCTTCGAACATTAATATGCCATCCACTAGTAGACAAGAGCATAAAATGCAAATATAGGAACTTAGGAAAAGTAATAGACGTAAAGTAGAAAAATATTTTGGGCCTGATTATATTTCATTTTTGTCTGAGGGGGATTCTCAATCTCATCATGATGCTCTTATCTCTCCCGAAGCTCCATTTGGAAAGAGGCTGTTAATAGTGAAATATAATTTATTATGCAAAATCACACTTGGGATTTGGTTAGCTTGCCACCAGTTTGTAAAACCATAGGGTGTAAATGGATTTTTAAAAGAATAATAAAACCTGATGGATCCATAGAAAAATATAAGGCTTGGTTAGTAGCCAAAGGATATAAACAAAAGGAGGGAATCGATTTCTTTGACACTTATTCTCCGGGTATGCGAATTACTTCTATTAGAATTCTAATTTCCCTCGCATCCATTTATAAAATAGAAATCCATCAAATGGATGTTAAAACGGCCATTTCAATTGAGGACTTAGAAGAGGAAAATGATATGGATCAACCGAAAGGATTTTTTGTTAAGGGATTAGAAAATAAAGTTTGCAAGCTAGTTAAATCCTTATATGGACTAAAACAAGCCCTTAAGCAATGGCATGAAAAATTTGATCAAGTAACAATTAATGATGGATTCAAAATAAATGAATCTGATAAATGTGTGTATTTTAAGTGCCATAGAGATTCTTGTGTGATTGTTTACCTATACGTTGATGATATGTTAATATTTGGTCACATATGAGTATTATAAAAACCACTAAGAAGATGTTGCGAATAATTTGATATGAAAAAGTTGGGAGCTGCAGATTTCATTTTGGGAATTAAAATAATACGTGATTCTTTGGGAATGAAATTATCACAATCATATTATATAGAAAGTGTGTTAAGGATTATTCAATCAATACGAATCTACTCCTATTAGAACTCCTTATGATCAAAATAGTAAACTAAAGAAAAACAAAGGAGAAGTTGTGTCACAGCTATAATATTTAAGAATTATTGGTAGCATAATGTACCTCATGAATTGCACCAGACCTCATATTGCATATATAGTAGGGCGACTGAGTAGATATACTTGTATTCCCAATAATGATCACTGGAATGCACTTCTTAGAGTCTCGAGATACCTAAAATTTACTTTGGATTATGCTTTATATTATGTTTCCTATCCTGCTGTGATTGAAGGTTATACTAATGCTAATTGGATTTTATACTCAGAGGAATCCAAATCTACAAGTGGATATGTATTCACATTAGGAGGGGCTTCCTTATCGTGAAAATCCTCAAAACAGACATACATTGCGAGATCAACAATGGAGTCTGAATTCATAGCTTTAGACAAATGAGGTGAAGAAGCAGAGTGGTTGGGGACATTTTTGCCTCATATTCCAATGTGGACTAAACATGTACCTGCGGTACTTATACACTGTGATTTCCAAGAGACAATAGAAAAAGCAAGCAACAAGTCCTACAATGGAAAGTCAAGATATATTCATCGCAGGCATAACAGTGTGAGACAACGCATATCTAATGAAATTATAACCATTGACTTTGTAAGGTCAAATGATAATTTAGCAGATCCGTTGACCGAAGGGTTGTCCAGAGATATCATTTACAAAGCATCGAGGGGGATGCGCTTAAAGCCTAATGAGTAAAATCATCAGGAGGGATACACAACTCTATGAATGGAGATCCAAAGATATAGGTTCCGTGGGAAAACTAATTGTGGATGATTATATGTATGCGCAACATTGACTTATCATTGTCTTATCCCTATAGTGTTAATAATAATAGTAGTGCTACCTGTAATGAGAAATGATAGTTAAACTCTTCATGAATCTATGGCTTGGATTTTTAAGCGGGATGTGACATACATTCTTTATAGATTCACCTAAGTGAGTGTGGTAGTGGGGCCACTACCTATGGTAATTGTGGCTGAATATCCTGGAGCGCTCATGATACCGGGATATAGCTCATGGCCTTAATGAGAAAAACTGTTGTGAACCACAAGTGTGTTAAAGTGTCATGTGGTCTCAGGCTTGTTGTTGAGTAAAAATGGTTTTAAAATGGTTTTGAATATGATCAGTTTATTTTATCTAAAAATGGGGTGTTTGTGGGAAAGGGTTACATGTGTGAGGGAATATTCAAATTAAATGTAATTGTGGACTTTGTTTTTAATGTAGTTAATTCTTCTATGTATCTCTCTGATTCCTGATATTTATGTCATAGTAGACTTGGATATGTTAATTTTGCTTCACTTAGAAGATTAATAAATTTTGGAGATATTCCCAAACTGCCTGCAAATTTCGAACACAAATGTGAAATATGTGTTGAATCAAAATTCAAAAGAAAACCTTTTTAAAGTATACAACGCTCTACTGAAATTTTGGGCTTAATTCATACCGATTTGTGTGACTTAAAAGAAATTCAAACAACGGGTGGAAAAATATATTTTATCACCTTTATAAATGATCACACGAAATTTTGTTATGTGTATCTTTTGAGACATAAGGATGAAGCACTTGAGATATTCAAAATATATAAAATAGAAGTTAAAAATCAACTAAATTAAAAAATTAAAATTATGAGATCAGATAGAGGAGGAGAATATTCTGAGCATTTCAATGATTTTTGTAAAATACATGGCATAATGCATCAAACTACGACACCATATTATCCACAACATAATGGTGCGGAGGAATGTAAAAATCAAACTCTAAAGCATATGGTAAATGCTATGTTAAACAACTCGGGTATTCCTCACAGTTTATGGTGTGAAGCTGTACTTTCAGCCTGTTATATTTTAAACAAAATTCCCCTTAGAAATCTGATAAATCTCCTTATAAATCATAGAAAGGAATAAAGCCTTCATAGAAATACTTAAAAGTGTGGGGGTGTTTAGCTAAGTTAGTCCTGCCTCCACCTAAATGAACTAAACTCGAAACTAAAATTATTGACTGTGTATTTATAGGAAATACCCAAAACAGTAGCGCGTCTAAGTTCCTTGTGTTTAAATCAGATGTAGATAGTGTATCTACAAATACTATTATTGAATCTCGTGACGCTTATTTTTTTGAATATATTTCACCTCATAATCCCGCTACTAGATTTAAGGATGCTCCTTCGAACATTAATATGCCATCTAGTAGTAGGCAATTGCATGAAATTGAAATACAGGAACTTAAGAAAAGTAAACCACGTAAAATAGAAAAATATTTTGAGCCTTATATTTAAGCAAACCACGAGGCTCTTATCTCTACTGAAGCTCCATTTTGGAAAGCTGTTGTTAATAGTGAAATAGAATTTATTATGCCAAATCACACTTGGGATTTGCTTAGCTTGCCACCTAGTTGTAAAACCATAGGGTGTAAATGGATTTTTAAAAGAAAAATAAAACCTGATGGATCCATAGAAAAATATAAGGCTAGGTTAGTAGCCAAAGGAGATTAAAAAAGGTGGGAATCGATTTCGTTGACCCTTATTCCCCGGTTACGCGAATGACGTCTATTAGAATTCTAATTTCCATCCCATCCATTTATATAATGGAAATTCATTAAATGGATGTTAAAACTGCCTTTTTAAATGGGGTATTAGAAGAAGAAATTTATATGGATCAATCGGAAGGATTTACTGTAAAGGGATTAGAAAACAAAGTTCGCAAGCTAGTTAAATCCTTATATAGACTAAAACAAGCCCCTAGGCAGTGGTATGAAAAAAATTGATCTAGTAATGATTAATGATGGATTTAAAATAAATGAATCTCATAAATGTGGGTATTTTAAGTTCCATAAAGATAATTGTGTGATTGTTTGCCTATACGTTGATGATATGTTACTAATTGGATCACATATGAGTATTATAAAAACCACTAAGGTGATGTTATGTGAACAATTTGATATGAAAGACTTGGAAGTTGAAGATTTCATTTTGGTAATTTAAATAATACGAGATTTCGCACGAATCAAATTATCACAATCACATTATATAGAAGTGTGTTAAGGAAATTCAATTAATATGAATCTACTCATGTTAGAACTCCTTTTGATCCAAATAGTAAACTAAAGAAAAACAAAGGAGAAGCTGTGTCACAACTTGAATATTCAATAATTATTGGTACCCTAATGTAAATTATGAATTGCACCAGACCTGATATTGCATATGCAGTTAGATTTACTTGTAATCCTAATAATGATCATTAAAATGCACTTATAAGAGTCTTGAGATACCTGAAATTTACTTTGGATTATGCTTTATATTATGTCTCCTATCCTGGTGTGATTGAAGGTTATACTGATGCTAATTGGATTTCAGACTCCGAGGAATCCAAATCTCCAAGTTCATATGTATTCACATTAGGTGGGCCTGCCGTATCATAGAAATCCTCAAAGGAGAAATGCATTACCAGGTCAACAATGGAGTCTGAATTCATAGGTTTAGATAAAGTAGGTGAAGAAGACGAGTCACTGAGAACATTTCTGACAGATAATCCAATGTGGCCTAAACATGTACCAGCAGTACTTGTACACTGTGATTGCCAAGCGGCAATAGCAAAAGCAAGCAACAAGTCCTACACTGGAAAGTCAAGACATATTCGTCGCAGGCATAACAATGTGAGATAACTCATATCTAATGGAATTATAACCATTGACTTTGTAAGGTCAAATGATAATTTAGCAGATCCCTTGACCGAAGGGTTGTCCAGAGATATCATTTACAAAACATCGAGGGGGATGCGTTTAAAGCCTAATGAGTAAAATCATCAGGAGGGATACGCAACTCTATGAATGGATATTCCAAGATATAGGTTCCATGGGAAAACTAATTATGGATGATTGTATGTAAGCGCTACAAAGACTTATCCTTGTCTTATACCTATGGTGTTAATAATAATAGTAGTGCTACCTGTAATGAGAAATGTTGAATTAAACTCTTGATGAATATATTGATTTGATTTTCAAGCGGACTGTGACAGGACATTCTTGATTGATTCACCTAAGTAAGTGTGGTAGTGGGGCCGATACCTATGGAAATTGTGGTTGAATTCCCTAGAGAGCTCATGATACTAGGATATAACTCCTAGTCTTAATGAGCAAAACTGATGTGAACCACAAGTGTGTTAAAGTATCATGTGTGTAGTCTATTGAACTGGTTTACCAAAATAACTGGCCAGTTCAAGATATGTAATTCACTGAATTGTTTGTAAGCCCAATGGACATACACTAAGCAAGGTTCAAGTCTAAAAGACACCTCTGCCTATTAACACTACACAAAACACGCCATTAGTAACAAAATTCTACCATTACTAAATGTATTACTAGTACAATTTTTCAGTTAGGAAAAAGGCGTGGGGCACGAAGCTATTAACGGTAAAATTTTGTTAATAATAGTAATGGAAAAAATTTCAATTAGTAACAGTTAAATTCTGTTACTAATAGTAACGGAAAAAATCAGAATTAGTAATGGTAAAATTCTGTTACGAATAGTAACGATAAAATTCAAAATTCGTAACGGTTAAATTTTGTTACTAATAGTAACGGTAAAGTTCAGAATTAATAACGCTAAAATTGTGTTACTAATAGTAACGGAAAATTCAGAATTAGTAACGATAAAGTTCTGTTATTGATAGAAACAAAAGATCAAAATTAGTAACGGTAAAAGTATGTTACTAATAGTAACGGTAAAATATATAATTAGTAATGGTAAAATTATGTTACTAATCTTAATACATATTTAAAAAAAAAAATTCAAGGGCCCTCCCCAAATCCAGAACTTTTGGCCAATTCCTTACCATTTCCATTGTCAATTTCAGCTGATGGTAGGGCACACATAGCTTGATTGAACCTCAAGAATTTATTGCATTTTGGATAATTCAGAAGTTGGATGTGAACAAAAGGATATAAATAATAAATAAACTCAACAGGGGAAGAACATATCACCTTCTGGATAATTCAGGAGTTGGATGAAAGCTCTAAAGAATTTTCTAAATAAATAAAAGCTGTTAGAACATAATATATACAAGAACCGACACTAGATAAAGGCAATAAAGAGTTAAAAGTCCTTATTGCATTCACCAAAGGAGAGTGAAATATAAAACATCCTCATTGCATTCACCAAAAGACAGTGAAATATAAAACATGTATGTGCGTCAACTAGTTTAAGTGTTCTCAAAATATAAAATGTTCTTGTTGATCTCAGTTCGGTGATGGTTTCCGTTCTTCCTGGCCCTCACAACTGTGTATGAAACCTAGTCAGGATGCCAGGCACCAATACAAGCCACCTTCTGCAGACCCCTTTTTGCATGTCTTGCAGGGAAGGTTGGTGACACCCCAACGAGTGACGACATCCTCATAACCTTTAACCTTTGTCACACCAATGATGCCAATCATCTCATCTTTCTGAAAAATGGCATCCACAAGAGCCTGTTTCTCAAAGAATCCATAAGCAAAATCCACTTTCTGTGCAATGGTCCCATGATTGACCTGGATCTCCGTCAAATGTTAACTCTTATGCTTCATTCCCTCCATTTTACTAATCTGTAAAGACATAAATGAACCAAAATAAATGCAACATTCAAAAGACTATTAGATTAATAATAAAGCTCTATGCACAAAGATGACAAATCGTTAACAAACAACTACCCGAGTAATCAATGAAAATGATTGTTCATTTATTTTCCATTTTTTTATGACTTGTGCACCCAGGCCGAGCACCTAACTAATCCCCAAGGGTAAAATTCAAAATTTTATTACTTGCTCTGTTCAATTTAAAGAATTAGTTATGGAAGTCTAGATCTATCGCTAACTGTGCACCGGATCTTAAAGGTAGATTATGAAATCAAATCTATAATTGCTATATCAGTTTGTAACCTGAGAACCACAAAGATGAAATATCGCAACAGCAGGCCTAGTAAAAAATTAAATGAAGTTTGGTAAGACAGTAGAAGATTTAACCTCATACAAAAGGAACAAAGGTCAACAAATCTTCCCACTAAGTTCTTATGTCGAAAGAGAAAGGGACTCGATGAAAATATCATATAGTTTTCACATGTAGACAACTAAAAGAAAGAAGTTAAGCAGTTTGATACCAAAAATTCGTGAAAAGATGTTTGGATGTGTGTAGCTGCCCATTCTTCCCTCATATTCTATTCAATTCGAGATGCATCTTGCACTTGATATGAACAAGAAGGAGAGCCAGAAGCATCAGAGGGATTGAATGGATGATGGCATCTTCAACGGGTGTAGTAGCAGTATCATTGAACTTGTCTTGAAGTACGTCAGTATTAACCTCAATGGAATGTTTTCTCCAGTGCCGAGAGTTTCCAATACCTACTATTTTCTATAATTTTTACGAAACATGAAATGTAATTTTCATGCCGATTTGTTTATTGGTTAACTAGTGAACTCTCCGGTGTCGAGACTTTCTGATTTTTTTAAACCAACCAATGCTCTAACCCATCTTCCTGATACACCCATGATGATAATCTCTTTATCCCTATAAGCTCTAGACCTGCCATAGAAAATCTTTCAGAAAGTTCTTAAATGTAATTTATTTATCAAGGGAAACATAGTTGTACCAGACAAAAAAGAGAAGGTGTGAACAGAGCAAGTACACCGACAGATAGGAAAGAATTTTGACATTGTACTTGTCACAAATGTTGGAGATTTTTAAAATAAGAGAGTAAGAGTTTTTGGGTGTAAAAGCCTTAAAAGCTTGTCCCACATTGGAAGTGTGTGGAAGAGGTGGGAAGCTAACCCAAATATAAAAGGGGATAGTGTCCCACATTGGAAAATGTACAAAGCTAAGTGTCACCACTAAGCTATAAAAGGGGTGGGCAACCTTTGAGTCCCACATTGGAAAAATGTTAAGAATTTGTACACTTAATAAGTACAAATGGAAGATGAAGAGTTAATTCATCTAGCATTTAAGAGGCTATTCAAGAGACCTCAATACGGTGCGAAGCACCGTACGCACACGCACACGCCCACGCGCGCGCGCGCGCGCGCGCGGGGCAGTGGGCTGTAGAGGCGCTAGTTTTGCACTTTGCACTTTGCAGTGGTAGCGGGTTGCCGGGATTCGTCCGTCTCGGGCGCGGTCACTTTTTGGTTGACCCGTGCAAAACCGATTCGGTATTATTATACCTGTTCGGAAAGGACTTAAGACTGTTGGTAATTAACAGTCATACCTGTTCGGAAATGACTTAATTCAACAGTCATGACTCTTGAAGACAAAGCCTTTCATTTTCTATAAATAAAGGCTGCCTAAAAACGGAATTACATTGATAACAAAAACCAGTTTCAGATTTCCATACCCTGCTATTACTCTCTTACAGTTTTCAGGAGATATAAATTCTCTTATTCTGTTTTGTGCACATAAACAGAATAAGAACTTGATTGACTGTTCTTCGCTGCTACATCCAAGGGCTGTCTTCAAATATACAAGTTGCAGACAGTGCAATTGCTTCATTGTATCTTGAGTACGGATTTGCTGATTCCCGTTTGTATACCGAAATTCTTCGTGTGGGGCAAATACTGTATTTAGGAAAGTGACATCACGCCTTGAAGTTTTATAGTGACTATTCAGAAATTACATTGTTGTATTGAAGTTGACATTTTGAGATATATAAAGAGTTCCATTTCTGTATTTGCATTCATAATTTCCAACAATCTAAATACAGTATTTTGGAAATGGCCGACTCTTCCAAATCACTTCGACAAATAACAGAAAGCTTTGTCAAGTTGGATCGTTTTGATGGTGGTAATTTTCTGCGTTGGCAGAAAAAGGTTCATTTTCTTCTAACAACATTAAAGATTGTATATGTCTTGTCACAACCAAAACCAAATGAAGATGAAGATGAAACCGTGGAACAGACTAGGCAACGCACAAAATAGGAGACCGATGATTACTTGTGTCGTGGTCACATTCTCAATGCACTTGCTGATAATTTGTTCGACTTGTACCAAAATGTTGGGACTGCAAAAACCTTATGGGAAACATTGGAGACCAAATATCTAACGGAAGATGCTACAAGTAAGAAGTTCCTTATCGGTCAGTTTCTAAGCTTTAAAATGCATGATAATAGGCCTGTGCTAGAACAATTTCATGACATCCAACGCATCATAAATCATTGCAAACTGAAAAAATTAAATATGGATGATAATGTAATTGTTGCTGCCATAATTGAAAAACTTCCTCCTTCTTGGAAAGACTATAAGAAAGAACTCAAACACAAAAAGGAGGATCTTTCACTTGAAGAATTAGAGACTCATTTAAGAATTGAACAAGAGTCTCGAATTCTAGATGGTAAAGAGGAACAAGAAAATTCTGTTTCTAAGGTCCATGTGGTGGAGGAAGGAAAGGAGCAAAAATATGGCAATCATGGAAAAAATAACAAGCGGAAGAATTTTTCAAATAATTCTAAAGCAAACAAAAAGAAGAAAGGAAATTGTTTTCATTGCAACAAACCAGGTCACTTCAAGAAGGATTGTCGTGAGTTCAAGAAACTAAAGGAAAAAGGAGGGACATCAGACACAAAGCAAAAATTTGCTGCTATGATATCCGAGGCTAATATGCTTGGAGAAGACAACTCTTGGTGGGTTGATTCTGGTGCCACAAGGCATGTTTGTAAGGACAAGAACTTGTTCTCTGCCTATGAAACAGTGGAAGGAGATGTTCTCTATATGGGAAATTCATCTACAGCTGCGGTTAAAGGCAAAGGGACAGTGGATCTCGAATTCACTTCCGGGAAAATCCTTAGCCTCACCAATGTTTTTCATGTTCCTGATGTTAGGAAAAATTTAGTTTCTGGAAGTCTTCTTAACAAATTTGGCTTTAAGCTTGTATTTGAGTCAGACAAATTTATTCTGACTAAGAATGGTACCTTTGTAGGCAAAGGATATTTGTATGAGGGCATGTTTAAGCTCAATATCAATGAAAAGGATTCTTCTGCTTATATCGTTGATTGTCTTTCATTATGGCATAGTCGTTTAGGACATGTTAATACAAAGAAAATGCATTTCATGGTTAATTTAAATTTAATTCCTAAATATGAGAATGATATGAATGAAAAGTGTAAAATATGCATGCAAACAAAAATAACAAGATTGCCTTTTCCTAAAATAGAAAAAACTACATCTTTGTTGCAATTAGTACATAGTGATGTTTGTGATTTGCATGGAACGCCTACTAGAGGTGGTAGTAAATATTTTGCTACATTTATTGATGACTTTTCAAAATATTGTTACGTATATCTTTTAAATTCTAAGGATGATGTGCTTAATAGATTTAAGACATATAAAAATGAAGTTGAAAATCAATGTGATTCTAAAATAAAATGTCTTAGATCTGATAGAGGTGGTGAATATCACTTTCCTCAATTTTGTGAAGATATGGGAATTATACATGAAGTTACTGCACCTTATACACCACAAAAAAATGGAGTAGCAGAAAGAAAAAATAGGACACTAACTGAAATGGTTAATGCTATGCTTTCTTATTCTGGTTTAAGTAAAGGTTTTTGGGGAGAAGCACTTTTAACTGCATGTCATATTCTGAATAGAATACCTGTTAAAGATAATAAGAAAACTCCTTACGAATTATGGAAGAATAGAAAACCTAATTTAGGTTATCTTAAAGTTTGGGGTTGTAGAGCTATTGTAAGACTACCTGAAACTAAGAGAAAGAAATTAGGAAGCAAAGGTGTTGAATGTATTTTCATAGGTTATGCACAACATAGTAAAGCCTATAGATTTTTGGTTAGTGAACCTAATGATTCTGTTGAGGTAAATACAATAATTGAATCGAGAGATGCAATTTTTTATGAACGAAGGTTTTCTTCTATTCCTAGAATTAATAATGAAAAAGAAGTAAGCACTCCTTCACAATTACCTGTAACTCCACTAGTAGAACAAGAAGAGATTAGAAAAAGTAAAAGACCTAGGAAAGAAAAAAGCTTTGGTCCCGACTTTGTAGTCTATCTTGTTGAAGGAACTAGAAACACATCTTGTAATCAATATGCTTTGACTCTTAGCGTTGAAACAGACCCACAAACTTATAATGAGGCAATTAAGTCTGTAGATTCAGCATTTTGGAAAGAAGCTATAAATGATGAAATGGATTCAATTTTGGGAAATAAAACTTGGAAATTAGTAGACTTACCTCCAGGATCTAAACCCATTAAGTGTAGATGGATTTTTAAAAAGAAAATGAAAATAGATGGAACAATTGATAAATTCAAGGCTAGATTGGTTGCTAAAGGTTTTACACAAAAAGAAGGAATTGATTATTTTGATACCTATGCACCTGTTGCTAGAACCGCCACTATTAATATTTTAATTGCATTAACATCTATATATAATTTTGAGATTCATCAAATGGATGTGAAAACTGCCTTTTTAAATGGTGACTTAGAAGAAGAAATTTACATGGAACAACCTGAAGGGTTTGTTATGCCTGGACAAGAAAACAAAGTATGTAAACTTATTAAGTCCTTATATGGCCTAAAACAAGCACCTAAACAATGGCATGAAAAATTTGATAAAGTCATTATTTCTTATGGTTTTAAAATTCATGAATCTGATAAGTGTGTTTATAGTAAATTTGCTAATGGTAAAGGTGTGATCATTTGTTTATATGTAGATGACATGTTAATTCTTGGTACTGATTTAGAAAGTATTAATAATACTAAGAGTTTTTTGTCTTCTAAATTTGATATGAAAGATATGGGTGTAGCTGATGTCATATTAGGAATGAGAATAATAAGGAAAGATAAAAATATAATTCTCACTCAATCTCATTATGTTGAGAAAATTTTAAAGAAATTTAATCAGTTTGATTGCACACCTGTTAGTACACCTTTTGAACCACAGCTAAAGATGATCCCTAATAATGGTAGAGCTATTTCACAATTGGAATATGCACGAGTAATTGGTAGTTTAATGTATGCCATGACATGTACTCGACCTGATATTGCTTATGCTGTTGGTAAATTAAGTAGATATACTAGTAATCCAAGTTTATTGCATTGGCATGCTGTCAATAGAATATTAAAATATTTGAAAGGAACTATGGACTATGGTATATACTATAGTGGATATCCTTCAGTATTAGAAGGGTTTTCTGATGCCAGTTGGATAACTGAGCGGGAGGATCATTCCTCAACAAGTGGATGGATTTTCACTCTTGGTGGAGGAGCTGTTTCTTGGGGATCAAAGAAACAAACTTGTATAGCTGACTCTACTATGGTAGCTGAGTTTGTAGCATTAGCTGCAACTAGTAAAGAGGCAGAATGGATAAGGAATTCATTAATTGAAATTCCAGTTTGGCCAAAACCAATGCCTCCAATATCTATACATTGTGATAGTGAGTCTACACTTTCCAGAGCTTATAGTAAAGTGTATAATGGAAAGTCTAGACATATTGGCCTGAGACATAGTTATGTCAGACAAATGATTACAGATAGTGTAATCACAGTGGATTATGTAAAATCAAGTCAAAATTTAGCTGATCCTTTTACAAAAGGTCTTGCAAGAGGACTGGTGTCTAAGACATCAATAGGGATGGGACTAAAGCCCATTAATAATAATCACTCTTGATGGAAACTCAACTTGAAACTTGATATATTCAAGTCTCAAGTTCAATGATTAAAGTACATCATACGACGTGATTGTAAGCACTATGAAATTTAACATCCCAAGGATAAGTGCTTAGAACATGTAATGGATAATGAAAGAGGATGGGTTTAACCTTAATAGATTTATGGTGTTTTAAGTTACATGGACACCTATGATAATCTACCTATATGAGTGTGTAAGTGGTGCCGCTTCCTATGAGTATTGGGCTTGACTCTAAAGCACTCATGAAATCAAGGTACAGACACAAGGCCTAATTCATGTGTCGGCTTATATGGATAATCAGTAACTAAAAGATTTGTGTGTGAAGACAAATCCGGATAATCAATATAGATTGATAGTTCAAAGACAAGTCTACTATACTTTCATGGTTAACCTTGACGAACCTTCACAGGGTATTGGTTCAAGTCGTGAGACACCAATGCTTATACACAGTCTTACAGACAATCAAAGATTTACAAAACTTATTTTGAAAATGGTGGAGGAATGTTGGAGATTTTTAAAATAAGAGAGTAAGAGTTTTTGGGTGTAAAAGCCTTAAAAGCTTGTCCCACATTGGAAGTGTGTGGAAGAGGTGGGAAGCTAACCCAAATATAAAAGGGGATAATGTCCCACATTGGAAAATGTACAAAGCTAAGTGTCACCACTAAGCTATAAAAGGGGTGGGCAACCTTTGAGTCCCACATTGGAAAAATGTTAAGAATTTGTACACTTAATAAGTACAAATGGAAGATGAAGAGTTAATTCATCTAGCATTTAAGAGGCTATTCAAGAGACCTCAATACGGTGCGAAGCACTGTACGCACACGCACACGCACACGCACACGCCCACGCACACGCGCGCGCGCGCGCGCGCGCGCGGGCAGTGGGCTGTAGAGGCGCTAGTGGCGCACTTTGCACTTTGCACTTTGCAGTGGTAGCGGGTTGCCGGGATTCGTCCGGCTCGGGCGCGGTCACTTTTTGGTTGACCCGTGCAAAACCGATTCGGTATTATTATACCTGTTCGGAAAGGACTTAAGACTGTTGGTAATTAACAGTCATACCTGTTCGGAAATGACTTAATTCAACAGTCATGACTCTTGAAGACAAAGCCTTTCATTTTCTATAAATAAAGGCTGCCTAAAAACGGAATTACATTGATAACAAAAACCAGTTTCAGATTTCCATACCCTGCTATTACTCTCTTACAGTTTTCAGGAGATATAAATTCTCTTATTCTGTTTTGTGCACATAAACAGAATAAGAACTTGATTGACTGTTCTTCGCTGCTACATCCAAGGGCTGTCTTCAAATATACAAGTTGCAGACAGTGCAATTGCTTCATTGTATCTTGAGTACGGATTTGCTGATTCCCGTTTGTATACCGAAATTCTTCGTGTGGGGCAAATACTGTATTTAGGAAAGTGACATCACGCCTTGAAGTTTTATAGTGACTATTCAGAAATTACATTGTTGTATTGAAGTTGACATTTTGAGATATATAAAGAGTTCCATTTCTGTATTTGCATTCATAATTTCCAACAACAAATAGACTTTTGACAATGTACTTGTCAAAACTCTCTATTCCATCACGTATATGGAAACCATGGCATTTAATAAGGATGCCAGTGGTATAAACTCAGAGACCAGACCACCAATAAATAAATCAGCAACGTAAAATGTTTATGCTAAACAAATCAGACTTAAATGTAATGTTACTGTGGTTTTTAAATTTGTCTCCGTATATTTCATAATGCAACTTAGTAAAAAAATATTTTTTATACTCACTTTATGTATAGAAAAATAACACTATTGTTTTTACTTCACTTTACATATAAAAAGAAAAAAAATTCAATGAAGTGTGTTCTACAATTCCATGTCTGGTGCATTTTTAGATTTTACCGTGTCGGCATGTCCCTGATGTGTCCTTGTCCATTTTTCGTAAATAGAATCCATGACTTATAGGTGAATATAGAATGAATAATAAGATAAACAGTGAACTCCTTCCAAAACTGGCATTGACACGACAATTTTCATCCTTAACAAGAATATTAGAAGTATGTATTCCATAAAGATGAGCATATAACAAATGATACCTCTGCAAGAATAAATATTAACTTTTTAACTAGCTAATACATTTATCAAATGGATTCGGATTCTTACCTTTCAAGAAAATGCAACCTATATCTAATGGTCCTTGTCAACACACTTCCAAATAATAACAATGTAACACTATAATGACAGCCAAAACCAACTACTTAAATCTAAATATCTGCAGTGGATATATCGTTCATTTCAATTAATTTGAAGTATATATTAGATATTGGTTCTCTTTTCAAGTATGAGTGGATATACTAAAACTGGGTATTCAGAACTCATAAGCTATATCCCCACTAAGCTGTCTTACCTAGAATAATACCATCTTGACTCACCAAGCATGCACCGACCTACAACATAAACAAAAGGAAGTCAATCCTAGGACAGAATATCAAAGTTAAATCAAAAGAAACAAATATTGGGTATTTAGTGTACATGGTAGTTGCATTCAAGTTAACAAAATTCTTCTCACAACTATTTGAGATACAAACTTTACATATATAAAAAATAAAAACAAAATATGTAAAAATAAAAATGCTTAAAAATATACCCTATATAGTTTTGATGCCAAAAAACTCGACAGGAAGAAAGAAAAAGCAATAAAGCAGCAATAAGTACATAACGAATGGAAATGCTGCAAGTTATTTTGTTAGGGGATGTATTTATTTTATAGAAGGATTGAAACAATCGATAAACATTGTATGCAACATTAAATGCCCAGTTCTTGGTACATCAAAGAGTTTAAAATAAGTAATAGACTTTTTAGTGTAGAAAGAATTTTGACAATGTACTTGTCACAAATAGACTTTTTAGTGTGGTAAAAAAGACTCAAAACTGGATTCTCAATTTAAACAACTATGTAATCCTAATAATTTAGTTGGCATACTAATTATGAATAACGGAACAAGCTACAAACCTCGGTTCTTAATCTAAACAGAAAAGCGAGACAAGACATGTTCAGATTAATATACAAAACCCAATTCATAAAATATACTAAGTAGGTCTGACCTTCGACCCCACTCATAGGAACTGTTTGTCATGTCTAAAACCTCCAACTTTGACAACTTGGAAATAATTCCATGTCAAATGTCGCTGAAATGGTCAGTGTGAGATAGATTTAATTGTCTCAGATTTGTCAAATTTCCCATCTCAAGAAGAAAACAAGAGATAGAAGTGCCTAAAATAGGATGAGGGCCCAACTTGACTCTCAAAATAACTAAATGTTTGAAAGGATTTGATTGATCAAGAACATAAAATTTACTATTTCTTCTGTAATTCTACGCAATTAACATTGGTATATGAGAGTTTGACCAGAACATGTAGATTTTCGATTGGCTTATCAAGCTTTACTAAAAATACTCACAATTTAGAATATGTAGACATTTAGAAATACTCACAGTTAATTGCATAGTTACAACAGAAGCATATGCTTTAATAGGCCATACTCAAGTCCCTGCATAAAGAAACTAAATCAATGACATTTGTGATAGAAAGAAAAGCAAAATGAAGAATGAGAACTCAAAATTAAATATATGCTTACCTTTCCCTCCTCCTTTATCCAGGCTTGGGACCAGTAATGCTCAAATAAATATTAGCATTGGCAGAGTCAAAAGGGGTTTTACAATAAAAAAGACAGTGAAAATTAATTCCAAATCAAATATAGATAGATTCAAACAAATTTCACAACAAACGCATAATGCAAACTAAGTCCACATATAGATAGCTCAAACAAAGTTCACAACAAAAACTAAACATATTTAAGCCAACTATCCAGCCAAATCAAATATCCCCCCAAGACTTGGTCAGCAAAAGTGAATTGGCCACTTTGAGGAGCATCAAATAACCTAGCATCCGACTTCATCACTTCCTCCATATATAATTTCCTCTCCCCGCTCCAACTCGCTTACCATAATATATATCCTTTGTTGCATCTATCACTACATAACCCTTTGCCAGTTCTTCATTATACCTATCAAGCAAGATGGCTTTGGGATTGTTGGTAAGAGAAGGTGTGGTCATGCCAACAGGACGAGAAGCGGATGCAAAAACATTATCCAAATTTTGACAGAGATTCCTATGTTGTAGACTTGTATTGGATACATGATCACTTATCGGTGTGATTGGTGGACCCTTTTCATTTTGGGCATTGAAG
This sequence comes from Sambucus nigra, assembly GCA_949130495.1. Taxonomy (NCBI): domain Eukaryota; kingdom Viridiplantae; phylum Streptophyta; class Magnoliopsida; order Dipsacales; family Adoxaceae; genus Sambucus; species Sambucus nigra. The sequence continues at coordinate 804,523,012 of OX422208.1, forward strand.
GCATCAACCAAACGTTGTATAGCATCCTATGAAAAAACGGATCAAACAATAGTAAGTTAATATCTATTATAACTAGATAGGTCTTTTTAATAAATGAAATTATATAAAACACATATATACCATAATTTGTGTGTTATTTTCCTCAAATCTTCTATTGATGGAAGAGATGTTATCTTCCTTCAATGCATCCACATTATCATTTGCCTTATTTCTTTGTTTAAGTTTTATCTTTGCCACCCTTAAATGCATCAACTTCTTCTTTAAAATTAGGGGATAAACTGCACGAACTCCTCCATTTTTCTCCTTCCCAAAAACCTCTATCAACTGTTTCTTCGATTATTGGAATTTTAAATATTTTGTGACTTATTTTTTGCTTTCGTGTCTTTCTCATAAAGTAATCTCCATACGTTGGGATCAACTCCTTCCGGTAGGACTCCAGGATTGTCTTCGGTAGGCAAAAAACATCTCATATTACTTTTGTGTGTCCTAAATCTTTGTGCAAACCTTTTCTCCATCAGCGAGCGGGCCACCTCCGATTCAACATCTAACTCAAATCCTACCATTAAAGCATTCCAAACATAATCTTCGTAATTATTTGGCACAGCTCTCCAATCTTCGTAGCTAATCGGAATATAAGATCTAACAAGATCACCGACATGAATGATCCATCTCCCACTCCACGGACCGACTACACTCCCATACACTAGAACTGTGACTCTCATTTTACCATCTTGGGTCATAAATTGTAATTGCTTAGCCTTTTTATCCATTTCTTCTTGCTTCTTTTTATTTTAACTTGAGGTAGGTTGGTTCGAACCTCCTTCGACTAATTCTTGCTGCAAAGTGGATGATATTTGTTGCGGTGTTGATGACGTTTGTTGTTTCGAACCACCACTTACACTTGAAGCCATGACGCCCAATACAGTGCTTCCAAAACAAAAAACAGATGCCAATAATAGAAATAATAGTTATAAAATAATATGTATTGAATTATCATATTACTACAACATAAGAATATTGATTGAGATATATATAGAAATCACAAGATGATATCATTAAAATCACAAGACTCTACTTTCAACGGTTAACATACCACCAATAAATTTATATATTAGCACCAGGGTAAAACAAAATGTAGTCATGTTGGCAAAATAAAAAAGCTTTCAACGATTACAATATTCAAAAGAAAATATTAAAAAAACTAAATGGAGTTGTATTGCTTGAGCAAACTTTCCAAGTGCGGTTGGTCTTCAAGAATAGATTGGAAGATTTTTGGTGTCTCTAAGTCGTCCACTTGACTCGTCAATCTCTTCGGTGAATGTATAAAAACCCACCAATTGGGATTTTTAAGAACTTTCGAATAAAATACTTGACTATCCTCGGATGCGAGAATGGTAGGCTTATCATACTCATTATCAACGCTCTTTAACTTATCAAAATTTACCATCACTAAGTTAGAGTCCGTACAAAGCTTACAACCATTAGTCTTATCCTCCACTCTCTCCCAATCACAATCAAATACCACCTCTTTAAACAAGGTATAGTCCAGCTCAATAATTTGTTTCATAACTCCATACCACATAGTCCAAGTATTTGTGAGATTCTTATCACTTTTTTAGCTCGAAATTGTGTCCATGCCTTCAAACAAACACCGTTCTCCTGTGTGACAACAATATCACCATGATACTTAGGAGAGAATATGGAACTATTTACACGATACTTTTTGTATGTTTTAGCCTTGAATTGCGGCCCTTGAACTAACGCCACAATGTTTCATTTGCCTTCGCCTCTCCCGATTTTTGCAATTGTTTGATGGAAACAAATCATAATTACTAGAATGTTTAAATTCTCATCATACTTAATGGAAAGATTACTAAAAATATTAGTATTTATATAATCACCTTCTCGGATAACCAATGGATGAAAGAAGTTTGTTTCTCCACTTCTGTCATTTGAATCCCCTTCCCTTTAGGACGAGACACGGATTTCAGTGATGCTTCATATTCACTGCAATATGTAATTTGATATAAGTAATTATAACTCAAAATGATAATTAATTCTTAACTATAAATAAATGAAAGAACTCAGACCTATAGTACTCTTGAAGTCCATCAACATTTAGTCAAAATAATACCCATCGACGTATTTGTTGAAACTGTACGGGTCCCAACGTTATAGTGTTATCATCAAGGAAAGGCCCTTCATTAGAGAACTCTCCACCTTCCTCTAAAAAAGCTTCATGTGAGCATTTATGATTTCCTTCACATGGATTTGGCATGTACTCTATGCAATATCTAACAGATTCAGCAATAACGTACGATTCTACAATGGAACCTTATACATACTGCTTATTGCTGGGTATATCTTTGAAATATTTCATCGTCCTATTTGTATAAGGTAGTAAAAATTTGGCATAATTGTCTTTTTTCTTCTTTATCCAAGATAAATGGTGCTGTTGGTTTTATCATTTTTCCAGTGCGTCCATCAACTTGAAGCCACTAACTATTGTGTATGCCCATACCCTTCATATCCAATCAACCCTTTTCAGTATCCTTTGTTTTATTAACATCAGGAATTGTGTTTATTAAATGATCTGCAACATTCTTTTCGATGTGCATCACATCAAGGACATGTCGAACTTGATGATATAGCCAGTGTTGATGTAAAAAATAAGATTATATCTAATTATTTAATCACGGATAAAATAAAGTGAGACAAATAAATTTTAAAGTGGTTCAGCCTTATAAGAATGGCCTACGTCCATTGTTTCTGTTATTGCTGACTGTTGGGAATTCTAGATTACAAGTTTTATCAAGAAATTCCGGTCCCCCTCCAATGAGGATGATACAATGTATTTATAGCCCTCAGGCTGTACATGTGAAAGGGTAATACATAGCTGTCTATTAGGCGTATACATCTGTATGATAATAATAAGCATTTAATGCGCAGTTAATCTGTTGGTTATCCTGCTATTAATGCTCTGTTTGAGGTGCAGCTTGGACCGCCTAAGTAGCTCGGTACTCATAAGTTACTCGGTGTATTAAATTTCCTCGGTGAACTCTTGTTGGTCGGAACGTCTGAGTTGATCGGGGAAGCAGAGTTCCACATCGCAGTATGGATCCTCGGATGGTATCTATTGCTCGGAGTATCTGAGTGGGTCAAGGTGTTGCTCGGAAATGTTTGTTATTGCCACGCAGATTGCCACGTGTCTTCACTCAATTAGGCCATGTCAGCAGACTAAATTTGGTATCAACAACCAGTATTCCAAATCAAAGAAAATAGAGCTTTTATACCAAGCTTCTTTAACTTCAACATTAGCACTCCCATTAAAATTATGAGACTTTCTCTTCTTAGGGGAACTTTTGAGACTTTTCCAGGTACATACTTTATATTTTTTAACTTCTCCACAAGTGCATATCCGTTTAGTCGAACTGGGGGACATCCAACTTCTTATGTCCTAAGTCCCAAACCTCTACCACTCCTAAAAGGATGATCGCTTTTAAGAAACATACGATAGTTTGTGTAAACTATCTTCATGCAGTGTTCTAGACAAATGGATGGAGTGTCATCGCCACAAATAGGACATGCTTTGTATCCATGTGTTACACACCTAGATAAGTTTCCATATGCAGGAAAATCATGAATCCCCCACATGAACATAGTTTTCAACATAAAAGGTTGCATTTTGTGCATGTCAATAGCTGGAACTCCCTCCCATAGTTGTTTCAACTCATCTACTAATGGTTGAAGAAAAGCATCAATGTCTTGACGTGGTGCCTTTGGCCTAGGAATCAACGAAGATAAAATTTAGAACTCACGCTTCAAGCATAAAGAAGGGCCCATATTATAAGGGTCGGTCATGACAGGCCAATAACTATAACTACTAGACTGAATACCATGGCCAAACATTGTGCCCTTACTCGGTGAAATTGGGCCATCTACTTTTTAGCATTCTCCATTGGGATGAATCACAAGGATGACACTGATAATCCCATGAACTTGTTGCCCGATGGTGCCATGTCATTTCATGCGCTATCCAAGGTATAGTGTACAATCTCACTAGCCTTGGAATTAAAGGTAAATGTCTCAACACTTTCATCGATTCTTTACATATCCTTTTCCCTTTCTTTGAGGTCACTGCATATCTCGGTTCTCCACACTGAGGACATTCCTATAAATCTTCATTCTCTTTCCAGTATAAAATACAGTTGTTAACGCAAGTATGAATGTAATTTGCTTTCATCCCTAAGTCTTTCATCATTCTCTTTATGTGCTGATATTTTTCTGGTAATGTGTTTCCTTTTGGAAGCCACCTCTTTAAGACCGACAAGAGAGAGGTCACACTATTTCCCGACCAACCAAACTACGTTTTCAAATTATGCAATTCCACAATTGTAGAGAGAGTAGTCTCAGGACCCTCACATGAAGGGTACAATTTCTCGATCGTTAATTTATTATATTGATTATACTTCTCAATGTCGACATATGATTTTTCAGAGAATCCTTCCTGATCGGGTTCTACACAATTTTGTTCATGCACTCCGTAACATGCGTTAACTAAGTTTCACAACCTTTCATTCTCATTGTTATCAGCCTCATTATGTCCTTCACAATCAATAGGTTCTACTACGGGATATGTTAGGTTCGATGATAGTGTTTCACCATGTAAAACCCACTTAGTATATGTCATGTCTATACCATGCACTATCAAATGACCATTGATATCTACCACAGCAAAACGCTTCTTATTTCAGCACTTAACACATGGACAAGGAAAGGTCGAGAATTGATGGCCATTGTTTGCAATTGCAAAATTAAGAAAAGATGCAACTCCATTTGTTTACACCTCACTTATTCTATTCCTCTCATGCATCCACTCGTTGTTCAATGTTTGTGACATTCTGCACTACCAAAAAAATATGGTTTACAATAAGTTATATGACAATATACAAAAAATAGAATTATTGATACAGATAAGAAAAATCACAGTTAGAACATGTAATTTTATTAGAACAAACCTTAAAGTTCAGGGGAGGGGGTGCAATTTTCTTAGTTATATACTTATGCAATTACAAGTTTGATAGAGGATTTTCTTTAAAATTAAGTTATGCAGTATTTCTGGCATAGAAAACTGAATACGCACGCATTCATATCATTGGAACCAATGCTACCACCTTCAAATCAATATTTGTAAAATAATCATACCAATCACTTTCATGTAAGTTTATACGTGTATCACCATGCCACAGTTATATTTCAATATAAGGTCTCCAAAAAAGGAATTGGTACAAATTCCATGAAAGTAACATTAACAAAATAACACTCTATATATGACCCAAATCAATATGAAATTATTCTAAGTATAAACTCACCCAAATTTTAGAATAAGAATAAATTTATCACTTAGTATCAATATAAGACATCGTTAATATGTATATTTTATTGCATTTCAACTCAAGAAAGTTGAGATGGAATTATAAAAAAAAAATACAAATCAAAATTGCTACTATTAATTTCGATAAAGAGAGTGTTGATACGTTTATACGCACATGACCAAAGAAGTATATATCTATTTTTCTCCATGAGGGCTTTTAGTATTCAAGTTGAACAATCTAAGGCAAAACATCACCAAAGAAAGGGAAATCAAATACACATTTTATAAAACATCTTGCATGCAAGTTATAACTGGATAGATACTTATTAATATATTAAAGGGTCCTAACTAGATAAATGAAATTTAGTTAGTAAAATCAAAATGAAAAAACTAAATATAACAAATTTAAAAGCATTAGACAAAATCGACAAATTATAAGACAAAAAATCAGTATAGTCAATCACATTTTATGATAAAAAAATATGAAACCATCTATTACAATAAAATGAAAAAATAAATCATAAACCCTCTCTTTTATGGTCCTAAAATTTCAAACAATATACAAACCCTAATTATTATGATTTTATAAATTAATAAAATCAAATACATTAAGCTTGAGTGTTGGGATGAGAATGAGGTTCAATGGGAAAGAGTGTACCTCAACCCACAACAAATTTCACGACCTAAATCTGAGCACCAAATGAGTTTCAACAAATCTCACAGTAAAATAGTGTGACACATGTAAAACTAATTAAGAATTTTTCTATAAAATATCACAAAAATGAATTTATAGTAAAATATAAATCTAAGCACAGTACATAGATCGACACATAGATCTGTAAAATAGTATGCACATAGATGACTTTCGGAGCACAGTTCATAGATTTGTAAAATAGTATGCACATAGATCTGAGCACAGTTCCTAATGTGTTGGGACGAATGAATGAAAATCGATACATAAATCTGTAAAATAGTATGCACATAGATCTGAGCACATGGCTTATGTGTTGGGACTAATGAACAAGGAGCTTGAACAATGAACAATGAGCTCTAAATGAACCCTATGACGAATGAAGGTTTTTTTTGGGGTTTGGGCATTTTTTTTAATATTGAACTAAAATTAGTAATAGATATATTATATTACTAACACTATTTTATTGTGAGAAATAGTAATGGTAAGGTACTGTTAGTATTAAAAAAAAAGTGTGTTACTAAAAGCTTGTTTTGGTGTAATGTAATGACATTGTTATTGCCCAAAACTTTCTTTATTCTCTCTTCTCGTATCTCATTCATGTGGGGGATTGTTGTATGTGTGTGTATAACTATTGGTGTGAATGATATACTCATAATAAGACCTTGTAGCCTAGTGGTAACTTTTGGGTCTCCTTCAGGGGAGGTATGGGTTCAAATACCACTAAGGGCATTTAAGAGGATTTGGGGTATTTAAACCAAAATAGATATATAAATGTTATATTATATATCAATACTAGGGACTTGGACTTGGGTCCTAATAATTTGTTAATTTTAATTTCGTCTTTAAATAATTTTATTTAATTCGATTTTAATTAATATTACAAATTGTTTAATGGTTAAAATAAAAACATTTTTTTTAATTAGCCGTTGAGAGTGGCTTAGTGGGAAAAGTGGTCATCCAGGTTTCGGGAGAGTGGGTGGTTTCTGCATCCCTTCTTATAAGGGGTATGCAGATCAGTTTCAACTGACTTTTTCTCTCTCTCTCACTCACTCTAAAAAAATATCCTTCTTTACACTCCAATTCTGGGCATAACTTCTTGTGGTTAAAAACTCATCCATTGAGTGTTTTAATCGGACGAACTGTGTTGTTGAATCTTGGTGACAGTTATCTGAGGCTCAGAGCATCACTAATTAATGTGCGGGCGATATTTATGTCTTAGGAGTGTGTGTCTAATACACACGTCAGCATCCAGATAAGTCGTTCCAATTTATTATCTTTTTGATTTTCCCGTATACGCATATAACAATCTAAGACATAAATATATATATATATTTTTATATTCGTATAATGGGAAAATTTGATCTTGCTGCGATTGCCTCTGCTAGGCCTGAAAAATTTGTTTGGTTGAATTTTAAACGTTGGCAACAAAAAAAGCAATTTTATCTGAATCTGTTGGAACTCGATCACACGTCAGAAGTTAAGGTAGATAATTCTGAAGAGACCAAACCTGCAAAAATTGATGTTAATCAACTTTGGGTAAAATGTGATTTTATGTGCCAAAATCATATTCTCAACAATTTGAATGATGCCCTGTATGATATTTATTTTTTTGTCCCCACTGCTAGAGAGTTATGGTTGATGTAAGATAAGAAATATAAAACTAAAGATGCTGAAAGTAAGAAATTTGTTGTTACTCGTTTTCTAAATTTTAAAATGGTTGACGAAAAACCTTTTTTGTCACAATTAGAAGAACTTCAAGTTATTATTCATGAAATTCATGTTGAGGACATGTCAATTAGTGAGGGTTTTCATGTCGCATCTGTTATTAAAAAACTTTCCCCTTCCTAGAAATAATTTAGAAATGGCCTTAACCATCTCACTGTTAGATTTAGAATTGAAGAGGATAATTGCGTTAAGGAAAGAAGGGACGTTACCACATCTATGGCTGCCTAAGCAAACATTGCTGAAAATAGTGGGGGGGGGGGGGGGGGGGGGAAATCAGTTTCAGGCAAATAAGTACCAACATAAATTTAAGGGAAAAGGAAAAGCATCAAATATTTCTACGAAACTTAAAGGTGGGATTAAGAAATTCCCCGAGGGGGGGGACTGTTTTTTTATAAACCTGGACATCGATACCGAGACTGCTTTAAAAGGAAAAACAATGAGAATTTTAAAAAACCTAATGGGGGTGCACAAATTTCACTTGTTGAAACTGATAATTTTTCTTCTGTTATTTCAGAGGTACACCACTGATGGGGGGACACTAGGGCCACCCGACACATTTGTGGAGACAAGAGTATTTTTTTCCACTACGAGGTGGTGGGAAGTGATGAAAAAATTTACATGGGCAATTCTTCAGTGGCTGTTGTTGCTGAAAAAGGTAAGGTGGATTTAAAATTCACTTCTAGAAAAGGCCTGACGTTGAACGAGGTGTTGCACATGCCAGACATTAGGAAAAATTTGGTCTCAGGCTCGCTGTTGTGTAAAAAGGGTTTTAACATGGTTTTTGAATCTGATTAGTTTTTTTTTATCTATAAATGGGGTGTTTGTGGGAAAGGGTTACATGTGTGAGGGATTATTCAAATTAAATGTAACTATTGGCTCTGTTTTGAATGTAGCTAATTCTTCTGCTTATCCCTCTCATTCCTTATATTTATGGCATAGTAGACTTGGACATGTTAATTTTCCTTCACTTCGAAGATTAATGAATTTAGGAGAGGTTCCTAAACTGCCTGCAAATGTCGAAAACAAATGTGAAATATGTGTTGAATCAAAATTCAAAAGAATACCTTTTCAAAGTATACAACGCTCTACTGAAATTTTAGAACTAATTCACACCGATTTGTGTGACTTAAAAGGAATTCAAAGAAGGGGTGGGAAAATATATTTTATAACCTTTATATATCATCACACAAAATTCTGTTATGTGTATCTTTTGAGATCTAAGGATGAATCACTTGATAAATTCAAACTATTTAAAACAGAAGTTGAAAATCAACTAAATCAAAAAATTAAAATTGTGAGATCAGATAAAGGATGATAATATTCTGAGTTTTTAATGATTTTTCTAAAATACATGGCATAATACAATAAATTACGACACCATATTGTCCACAACAAAATGGTGTGGCGGAACGTAAAAATCAAACGCTAAAGGATATGGTAAATGCTATGTTAAACAACTCGGGTCTTCCTTACAATTTATGGGGTGAAGCGATACTTTCAGCGTGTTATATTTTAAACAAAATTTTCCCTTAAAAATTTGATAAATCTCCTTATGAATTGTGGAAAGGAAGAAAACATTCATATAAATACTTTAAAGTGTGGGGGTGTTTGGCTAAGGTAGTCCTGCCTCCACCTAAACGAACTAAGCTCGGACCTAAAATTATTGACTGTGTATTTATAGGAAATGCTCAAAATAGTAGTACGTATAGTTTCCTTGTGTTTAAATCAAATGAAGATAGTGTATCTAAAAATACTATTATTGAATCTCGTGATGCCAAATTTTTTGAACATATTTTTCCTCATAATCCCGCTACAAGACTCGAGGATGCTCCTTCGAACATTTTTCTGCTGTTATTTCAGAGGTACACCACTGGTTGGTGGACACTAGGGCCACCCGACACATCTGTGGAGACAAGAGTATTTTTTTCCACTACGAGGTGGTGGGAAGTGATGAAAAGATTTATATGGGCAATTCTTCAGTGGTAGTTGTTGCTGAAAAAGGTAAGGTGGGTTTAAAATTCACTTCTAGAAAAGGCCTGACGTTGAATGAGGTGTTGCACATGCCTGACATTAGGAAAAATTTGGTCTCAGGCTCGCTGTTGTGTAAAAAGGGTTTTAACATGGTTTTTGAATCTGATCAGTTTGTTTTATCTATAAATGGGGTGTTTGTGAGAAAGGGTTACATGTGTGAGGGAATATTCAAATTAAATGTTACTGTTGACTCTGTTTTTAATGTAGTTAATTATTTTGTGTATCTCTCTGATTCCTTATATTTATGGCATAGTAGACATGGACATGTTAATTTTGTTTCACTTAGAGGATTAATAAATTTAGGAGATATTCCTAAACTGCCTGCAAATATCGAACACAAATGTGAAATATGTGTTGAATCAAAATTCAAAAGAAAACCTTTTTAAAGTATACAACGCTCTACTGAAATTTTGAGATTAATTAATACCAATTTGTGTGACATAAAAGGAATTCAAACAAGGGGTGGATAAATATATTTTATCACCGTTATAGATGATCACACGAAATTTTGTTATGTTTATCTTTTGATGTTTAAGGATGAAGCACTTGAGATATTCAAAATATATAAAACAGAAGTTGAAAATCAACTAAATCAAAAAATTTAAATTGTGAGATCAGATGGAGGAGGAGAATATTCCGAGCCTTTTAATAATTTTTATAAAATACATGGCATAATACATAAAATTAAGACACCATATTGTCCACAACAAAATGGTGTGGCGGAACGTAAAAATCAAACGCTAAAGGATATGGTAAATTCTATGTTAATGTAATACCCCGTATTTTTATGCTATATTAATTTCGGGATTTATTAATATTAATGTGAATTAATTATTTAATAAAAATCCAAAAATTAATTATGTTATAATTATTAACGTGATGAGAGTTAGTAATTATGGGAAAATTTGTTGAATATTACTAATGAGCAAATTAATAGTGGCCATTTTAAATGTCACGAGTGAATAAAATGATAATTTTAGAAATTTGAGTCGGGACGCGCCCGTGTCGCGTCGGGACTAAATATTGATAAATAAAAGTAAATATTTTATAAGTTGTTCATATGGTCATTTTGAGTGCGCCAACGCGTTCGGGAGGGTCAAGATAGTCAGAAAAGTATACCCAGGAGTTTGATTTGGGTCTCGGGGCGTTTTTAGGCCCAATTAGTATCCCGGGAGGGCATTTTAGTCATTTTGTATTTTTGGGTAATTAAACCCATGAAAATTAAAGGGGTGATATCAGATGTTTAGGTTATCTCCTAGGGTTAGATAACTCAAAACACTAGAACGGCCATTGGAGAGGAGAAGAGAGAGCTCTCAAGGCATTCCAAGGCTCAAAACTCACCCATTTGCACCGCCGCCACTGCCAACGCGTAGATCGCGAGACGGGGAACGCAACCACACCAAATTCAACACCAAACCAGATTTCTGAAAATCCTAGGTAAGTGTTTATCTTACTTATTTAGTTGATGCATCATCCATATTAGTTTAGGAGTTATTAGGATGAGATTTATGGAAGAAAAACCCAATTTGAGATGGGAAATTTTCATGTAGTGATGATTTATATGATATTCTGGAAACCCTTTGTCATGTGAAGGATTAAGAGTTTGATGAAGAAAAGAGTTCTAATCAGATACAAACACAAAAATAAAATTTATTCCGGATGATCGGACCGTTGGAATTGGATGAAATTTTACAGAGAATTAGCTGAAGACGAGAGGAAGCTACAGAAAAACATTCAGCTCGATCGGACCGTTCAATATTTTTTAATAATTTTTTTTGCTAGACAGTTTTATGTTTTGAGGACTCTTAGAGATAATAAAAATTCAATTAAAACTCCATTTTAATTCCGATTTCGAAACCGTTTGAAATTCTCATCTTTGAAAATAAAATTCAAAATCCTTTAATGTAAGGAGAAATCTATATTTTTGGGAAATTTTGCATAAGGGATAATGTAAGTATATATTAAAGGAGAGAGACACGTAAGAGAGAGTTACGTTGGAACATAAATGGATATATACTGAATTGTACATTTGGAAGAATAGAGTCCATGAGGGTTACGTAGTAAGTTGGAAAAACCCTTCGAATTAAAGTTAGAAACGAACCATTATACTTGATAAATAATAATGGGAAAATAAGGATAAATGTTGTGGATGTGGATTATTGGATAAACCTAAATTGATATAATAAAAGTGGTATATTTATATGATTGTGTATGCATATATTATGTACTTGTGAAAATCATGCCCGCGCTACTTGCTATCCCTGAGGTTTCCACGCTGGGACGATCTTATCTCGTGTGACTTATGGGGGATATTGACTCGTACCCTAGAAGATAGAAATCCTAGGTACAGGCCATCGAATCGGTAGTCACATTCCTAAGAGACGTGAGGGTATGTACTGACCTCTTGGACTTGGAAACTATGCTTCGCCTCAATATTGTTTGTGTATGTATTAATACAGTTCAAGAGTGATTCTGAACTTGTATTCCCTTTAGTACGATTGATACTGGGATTGGATATCAGAGTATGCCCGCACCATAAAATTTTATGTGGGGTGATGTTAGAATATATATATTATACGAGTATTTAATATATATATGAACTTATGAAATATGGGAAACTGCCTACTGTGTTATGGTAAGTAAGACATGTATAATGACTCAAATTGGAAATACTTGTTTTGAAAAGTATAATATGATATTGAAAAAACTTTATAAATCAATAAAGTTAAAATGAGCTTTTTGTACTAAATGAAATTATCCTTTTTAAACCATGATATTGTTAAATCTTAAATTTTGCAAGTCACCTAAGATAAGTTAAATCCTTGGGGAAGTATAGTGTGATATATGATGAGATAAACCATTGGGAAGGTTAGTGCGATAGGAGTGCACATTAGAAGAGAGGCGAGAATTTCTCAAGAGAGTGTCACACTAATATGTTGTTGCATTGGCCTGTATCAATTTAAATACTTGCTAAACAAATTTTTAAATCATATACACTATCGGGCTCTGACCCATTTCTATTCCTCTTTCTCTCTTGTATATATATGTATATATTACAAGTGCCCAGCCACAGGGGCGTCTTGTTTAGGATCCCTTGGAAGGAACGTGCTGCAGCTTAGGTGGGAGTTGCAGGCCACTTGCTTAGACGATTTCATTTACTTGATTCCACTTCTATCATTCTCCTTATTGGGCATGTGTCGCCCTTTCCACTATTTATCTGTTTTATTGGGACATTTGTATTTCAGTTATTTCTAGTACTGTTAGTTTGGGATTTATTCAGCATGTATGTTTTACTTTAAGTTTTAAATGCTGGGATTGGGTTGTTAAATGTTAAATTATTGGATTGATTGTTTAATAAAATAAATAAATAAAATTGGAAAGTAATGTTTAAAAAATGGTTTTGACACTTAGCTAAATTAAATAGGGTGTTAAATTTGGAAAAGTTATTTTTACGACAGTGATGCTAAGAATGAACCAACTGTTCACCTTGATTTTAATTTAATAAAGGAGTGATCGCTCGGTATTTAATTAGGCGGGGTGTCACAGGTGGTATCAGAGCATCAGGTTCTAGTGTCCATAGGATCTGTACGGCTTATTTTCGCTTTCAGCTTAACGTTTTTGCTATAGAGCCCTATTTTTAGGATTGTTGTATTCCTGCTTCTACGTTTACGTCTCTAGCCATTTGGGATTTGATAATGACTGGAGACTAATAAACTTCTTCAAGTTTCAGATGCCTTCGAGACGTGCACCAAAGGATAGGCGTGCCCAGGCCGAGCAGCCAGCAGCTCCGGCACAAGGCACTATGAATGCTAATGAAGTAGCCGCCATTGTTGCTCAGGCGGTGAATGCCGCGCTAGCGGTGGTTCAGCAGGCTCGACCCCAGATTCAGGCAGTGGCGCCAATACCAGCACAACTTCCATCTGCATGGGAGAGGGTTAGGGACGCTTTTCAGAAGGCACATCCCCCTGAGTTCTCTGGTAGCTCAGATATCGTCACAGTCAGCCAATGGAAGAAAGACATCCAGCGGCATCTTCGTATGTATGAGTGCACTGAAGTGCAAAAGCAGTTATTGGCTTCCTTTAAGCTGGTGGGGGTCGCTTTGCAGTGGTGGGAGTCCACTACCACCTTGGAGGAGAGGAACACGGTCCCTATTCAGTCGTTTTGGGAGCGGTTTGACCCCAAGTACTTTCCACCTGCCGTGCAGACTGAGATGAGGCGGAAATTACTAAATTTGAAACAGGAGAACTCTACCGTTGCTGAGTATGAGGAGGAGTTCATGAGACTTCTCACCATAGTGACAGATGAGGCACCTACTGATAGTAAGAAGATAATGTTGTTTGTGGACAGGTTAGCTTGGAGGATCCGTTAGCATCTTATAGGGAATCTATCTCTGAGTACTTTCACTGATGTACTCAATGCTGCGTTACTACATTGCCAGGATCACCGCTTCCATTTGTAGGGAAGCAGGAGAGTCCAGCCAGCAGGGCAAGACCGGGGGTAGTAGTGCTAGTGGGGAACCATCTCATGGACAGACTCGTTAACACGAGCAGAGTTCCCATCAGGGGGACCCTGCTAAGCGATTCCGTTCAGGTGATTCCAGGCAGGGATTTAGGGGTTATAGGCAGGGCCAGCCTGAACAACAGGGCCAACAGGGCCAACAGCGTGCTAATCAGGGCCAACAGGGCCAGTGGCGGGGAGGTAACGGCCAGGAGGGCCGTGGTTAGCAGGGTCAGAGGGGAGGTAACTTTATCGGCCATTGTTTTGTATGCGACAGGCATGGTCATAAGCGCCAGGATTGCCCAGAGGGTAATAGGGCCCCACAGCAGCAGGGTGCCCGTAATGAGCCACAGAGGCCACTATTTCCAGCTGCCCTCCCATCTTCAACCCAGGTGCCAGCCCTACCAGCTATTCCATCAGCTCTAGTGCAGCAGGGGCAGTTACAGTACGTACGTGTCTATAACGTCCACCAGGCAGCAGCTCCACAGGCACCACCCGCGATTGAGGGTATGTTTCCTATCCATGGTACTATGGGTCGGGTTTTGTTTGATACTGGGGCGACACATTATTTTATAGCTACGCATTTTGCGAAGTCCTTAGGGTTGTTAGCCACAGCAGAGAGCACAGTGACGTGTGTAGACTCACCACTGGGGTGTGGGTCGCTTATCTTCTTTATATGCCGGGGAGTGGGGGTAAAGATTGGTAGTTTGGTATTACCTGCAGACATGTTAGTCTTAGATATGCATGAGCATGATGTTATTATCGGTATGGATTGGCTCGCAGCTTATAGAGCCATGATTGATTGCTTCGGTGGGAGCATTGTTTTTGCCATTCCGGGGTAAGAGATGTTTGTAGTGGCGATGCGTCGGCCAGAGGGAGGTTCGACCGCTCATTTGTATTATATAGAGGAGGATACCTCTAAGGAGGTTGTGATTCCTTTAGACTCAATCCCAGTCGTTCGTGAGTAGTCCGATGTATTCCAGGAGATACTAGGCCTACCCCCAGTCGAGAGATAGACTTTGTCATAGATTTATTGCCAGATACGAGACCGATAGCACGCACTCTATACCGTATCGCTCCGGCGGAGATGCGAGAGTTATGAGATCAGATAGAGCAGATGTTAGGTCAGGGCTTCATTCGTAGGAGTACCTCATCTTGGGGCGCTCTATTCTTATTTGTGAAGAAGAGAGATGGTTCACTGAGGTTATGTGTGGACTACCGGGAGTTGAACAAGGTCACAATACGGGATAAGTATCCGTTGCCTCGAATCGATGATCTATTCGACCAGCTGAGGGGAGCAACTTTCTTTTCGAAGATAGATCTGAGGTCGGGGTACCATCAGCTACGTATTAGAGAGCAGGATGTTTCAAAGACTGCCTTCTTGACGAGATATGGGTCTTACGAGTTCAGAGTGATGCCATTTGGTCTCACAAATGCTCCAGCCGTATTCATGGACTTAATGAACTGAGTATTCAGAGAGTTCTTGGATCAGTTTGTCATTGTCTTCATAGATGACATTTTGATATATTCACACTCCGAGGAGGAGCATGCCGAGCACTTGAGGCAGGTTCTTCAAAATTTACGAGAGCATCAGTTGTATGCTAAGTACGAGAAGTGTGGATTCTGGTTGCGAGAGGTACAGTTCTTGGGGCATGTTGTTTCTGAACAGGGGATAGCAGTTGACCCGAGTAAAGTGTCAGCGGTGAGGGAGTGGGGAAAGCCCACGACACTGAATGAAGTGCGTAGTTTCTTGGGCTTAGCTGGATACTACAGGAGATTCATTCATGGATTCTCCAATATAGCGGGTCCATTGACGAACCTGACTCGCAAAGGGGTACCATATGTTTGGGATGAAGCTTGTCAATTGGCTTTTGATGATCTGAAAGACAAGCTTACTTCAGCACCAGTCCTTGCTTTACCGAAGTCGGGTGTGGAGTACCTAGTTTACACCGATGCCTCTTTACGGGGACTTGGGGGAGTACTTCAGTAGGAAGAGAAGACTATAGCTTTTGCCTCCCGCAAGCTTAAGCCGCATGAGAAGAATTACCCCATCCACGACCTGGAGTTAGCAGCGGTCATTTTTGCACTGCGAATATGGAGACACTATTTATTGGGGGAGAAGTTCCGTTTGTTCACAGACCACAAGTCACTGCAGTATCTGTTCACTCAGCGAGAGCTGAATATGCGTCAGCGCAGATGGTTAGAGTTTGTGAAGGACTATCATTTCGATATATAGTATCATCCGGGGAAAGCCAACGTAGTTATTAATGCGTTGAGCCGTAGACCGTTAAATGAGGTAGCGGACGTCTGGAAAGCGAATTGGAAGGAGTTGGGTCACCAGGACGCAGTAGCCGGTTCCTTCATAACTGTTATGACAGTCACACTCGAGATTGTTACGAGGGTAATACAGGCCCAAACCACAGACCCGTTTTGCCAGGAACAGATTGTACGACTTTTAGCTGAGGGTGCTGAGTCCTATTCTATTAGTTCTGATGGGGGTTTGAGGTTTAATGGGACGTTAGTGGTTCCAGAAGGGGCAGAATTGCGTCATGCAGTGATGACCCAATCTCACGGGTCCCGATTTGCAGTACATCCTGGAGGATATAATATGTACCAGGATATGAGGAGGCAATACTGGTGGAGTGGGATGAAGAAGGGCATTGCTGAGTTTGTGTCCAAGTGTTCTACCTGCCAGCTGGTGAAGGTGGATCATCAGAAACCATCAGGATTGCTTCATCCATTGGAAGTACCCGCGTGGAAGTGGGAGAGTATTTCCATGGATTTTATTACAGGGTTGCCTACATCACAGCGGGGCCACGACTCTATCCGGGTGATTGTAGACCATTTGACCAAGGTGGCTCATTTTCTGCCGGTACGGACAGATTATACCACGGGTCAGTATGCTCAGTTGTTCATTTTCTGAGATTGTCAGATTACATGGGGTGTCCCTGAATATTGTGTCAGATAGAGACAATATTTTCGTGTCACGTTTCTGTGAAAGCTTTCAGGAGGCTATGGGTACTGAGTTGAGGTTGAGTTCAGCTTATCACCCGTGGTAGACCGTTTGACCAAGGTGGCTCATTTTCTGTCGGTGCGGACAAATTATACCACGGGTCAGTATGCTCAGTTGTTCATTTCTGAGATTGTCAGATTACATGGGGTGTCCCTGAATATTATGCCAGATAGAGATAAGATTTTCGTGTCACGTTTCTGGGAAAACTTTCAGGAGGCTATGGGCACTGAGTTGAGGTTGAGTTCAGCTTATCACCCACAGACAGATGGACAGACAGAGCGTACTAATCAGATGTTAGAGGATATGCTACGCATGTGTGTTCTTGATTTTAGAGGAGGTTGGGAGCCACATCTTCCACTCGTAGAGTTTGCTTATAATAACTCTTATCAGTTTACGATTAGTATGGCTCCATTTGAGGCTTTGTATGGCCGGCCTTGTCGTTCTCCAACTTGTTGGCTCGAGGTGGGGGATAACAAGTTGCTAGGACCAGAGGTGATTCAGGAAACCTCCGCGAGGATTGAGATGATCAGGAGTCGCATTCGAGTAGCCCATGATAGGGAGAAAAGCTACGCGAATGCTAAACGGTTCTTCCGGGAGTTTATGTGGGGGACCAAGTGTTACAAAATGCCCTCCCGAGGTATGTGAGACCATTTCCCATTATCGAGAGGATTGGGTCGGTAGCATACAGATTGGGACTACCAGAGCATTTACATCGCATTCACGATGTATTCCACATCTCGTCGTTGAGATGGTATCTTCGGGATGATATGACCCATACTCACATCGCGATAGATGAGATAGACTTTCATCCTGACAGCTCTTACGAGGAGAGAACGGTGGCTATCCTAGACTATAGTGAGAGGATATTGAGGTCGAAGATAGTTCCACTTGTACGGGTCCAGTGGGAGCATCATAATGTGGAGGAATCCAATTGGGAGCGCGAGGCCGATATGCGTGAGAAATATCCATATTTGTTCTTACCAAGTATGCCTTATTTTTCGAATTTCGGGATGAAATTCCGTTATTAGGGGGGAAGTATGTAATACCCCGTATTTTTATGCTATATTAATTTGGGGATTTGTTAATATTAATGTGAATTAATTATTTAATAAAAATTCGGAAATTAATTATGTTATAATTATTAACGTGATGAGAGTTAGTAATTATGGGAAAATTTGTTGAATATTACTAATGAGCAAAGTAATAGTGGCCATATTAAATGTCACGAGTGAATAAAATGACAATTTTAGAAATTTGAGTCGGGACGCGCCCGTGTCGCGTCGGGACTAAATATTGATAAATAAAAGTAATTATTTTATAATTTGTTTGTATGGTCGTTTTGAGTGCACCAACGCATCCGGAAGGGTCGAAATAGTCAGAAAAGTATACCCGGGAGTTTGATTTGGGTCTCGGGGCGTTTTTAGGCCTAATTAGTACCCCGGGAGGGCATTTTAGTCATTTTATATTTTTGGGTAATTAAACCCACGAAAATTAAAGGGGTTATATCAGATGTTTAGGTTGTCTCCTAGGGTTAGATAACTCAAAACACTAGAACGGCCATTGGAGAGGAGAGGAGAGAGCTCTCAAGGCATTCCAAGGCTTAAAACTCACCCATTTGCACCGCCGCCACTGCCAACGCATAGATCGCGAGACGGGGAACGCAACCACACCAAATTCAACACCAAACCAGATTTCTGAAAATCCCAGGCAAGTGTTTATCTTTCTTATTTCGTTGATTCATCATCCATATTAGTTTAGGAGTTATTTGGATGAGATTTATGGAAGAAAAACCCAATTTGAGATGGGAAATTTTCATGTAGTGATGATTTATATGATATTATGGAAACCCTTTGTCATGTAAAGGATTAAGAGTTTGATTAAGAAAAGAGTTCTAATCAGATACAAACACTAAAAAAAATTTATTCCGGAGGATCGGACGGTTGGAATTGGATGAAATTTTACAAAAAATTAGCTGAAGACAAGAGGAAGCTACAGAAAAAAATTTAGCTCCATCGGACCGTTCAATATTTTTTAATATTTTTTTTTCTAGACAATTTTATGTTTTGAGGACTCTTAGAGATAATAAAAATTCAATTAAAACTCCATTTTAATTCCGATTTCGAAACCGTTTGAAATTCTCATCTTTGAAAATAAAATTCAAAATCCTTTAATGTAAGGCGAAATCTATATTTTTGCGATATTTTGCATAAGGGATAATGTAAGTATATATTAAAGGGGAGAGACACGTAAGAGAGAGTTACATTGGAACATAAATGGATATCTACTGAATTGTACATTTGGAAGAATAGAGTCCATGAGGGTTACGTAGTAAGTTGAAAAAACCCTCCGAATTAAAGTTAGAAACGAACCATTATACTTGATAAATAATAATGGGAAAATAAGGATAAATGTTGTGAATGTGGGTTATTGGATAAACCTAAATTGATATAATAAAAGTGGTATATTTATATGATTGTGTATGCATATATTATGTACTGGTGAAAATCATGCCCGCGCTACTTGCTATCCCTGAGGTTTTCGCGCTGGGACGATCTTATCTCGTGCTCCTTATGGGGGATATTGACTCGTACCCTAGAAGATAGAAATCCCAGGTACAGGCTATCGAATCGGTAGTCACGGTCCTAAAAGATGTGAGGGTATGTACTAACCTCTTGGACTTGGAAACTATGCTTCACCACAATATTGTTTGTGTATGTATTTATACAGTTCGAGAGTGATTCTGAACTTGTATTCCCTTTAGTACGATTGATACGGGGATTGGATGGCAGAGTATGCCCGCACCATACAATTTTATGTGGGGTGCTATTAGAATATATATATTATACGAGTATTTAATATATATATGAACTTCTGAAATATGGGAAACTGCCTACTGTGTTATGGTAAGTAAGACATGTATAATGACTCAAATTGGAAATACTTGTTTTGAAAAGTATAATATGATATTGAAAAAACTTTATGAATCAATAAAGTTAAAATGAGCGTTTTGTACTAAATGAAATTATCCTTTTTAAACCATGATGTTGTTAAATATTAAATTTTGAGAGTCACCTAAGATAAGTTAAATCCTTGGGGAAGGATAGTGTGATATATGATGAGATAAACCATTGGGAAGGTTAGTGAGATAGGAGTGCACATTAGAAGAGAGGCGAGAATTTCTCAAGGGAGTGTCGCACTAATATGTTGTTGCATTGACCTGTATCAATTTAAATACTTGCTAAACGAATTTTTAAATCATATACACTATCGGGCTCTGACCCATTTCTATTCCTCTTTCTCTCTTGTATATATATGTATATATTACAGGTGCCCAGCCACAGGGGCGTCTTGTTTCGGATCCCTTGGAAGGAACGTGCTGCATCTTAGGTGGGAGTTGCAGGCCACTTGCTTAGACGATTTCATTTACTTGATTCCACTTCTATCATTCTCCTTATTGGGCATGTGTCGCCCTTTCCACTATTTATCTGTATTAAAAGACTAAATGAAGATCTAAATAAGGATGAGCCAAATCGGTATTTTGGTTGTGAAGGGTATGTCCATAGTACTTTTGAATTCCCCACTAAACTTAGGAAATAGGGTAAACAACCAATCTCATATAATGTTAACCTTAGTGGTAGTGATAATGAAGAGGGACCTGCTTCCCCCATTGAACGCAACTTTACCGCGTTTATGGCTTGTCATGAGAGTGATAATGAGAAATTGTCCGCCGGTGACATATCAAAACATGAAACTTCCGAGGCCTTTGTTTGTGAAGTTAAAAAAGGTGATGGTAGTGAGAGTGGAGAAGAGAGAGACAGGGAAAGTGATGAAGAGGGTGATGAGAGTGAATTTTAATTTGCATTAAAAGAGTTATATGAAGAATATATTAAATTAAAAAGAGCAAATTTGAAGTTAGAAGCTTGTTTAAAAGAGCATGCTAAGGTCGTTTATGAGAGTGCGTTAGTTGATGACCTTAGGTCATGTCAGAGAGATCTTGCGAGAAGCTAGAATATATAGAAGGCGAGAGAGATAGCCTTAGCGGTTTAATGGAATCCATGAAAAAATAGCTTCTTATGTCTGAAGAGAGAAATGGTTTGCTTGAGTCTAGGATTGTATAACTTGAGAAGAAAGTGAGAGACTCAAGTAGAGTCAAATTTGATTTGGAGAGTCATTCGGAAAAATTAGATAAAATCTTTGGAACGGTCCAAATTAAAAATGAGACTTGCGGTTTAGGCTTCAATTCTTGTAACGATTACTCTATTAAATCCAAAACCAATGTTCTAGGAGAATCCTCTACGAACAATGTTATAGATCATTCCTTAGGGAAGTCTTTTCACTGAATCTTTAGGTGCCCGTATTGTGGTCGAAAAAGTCATCTTAGGAAGTTTTATTTTTATCTTAAATGAGGTCCTAGAAAATCCCAACGTAAGGCATTCGATGTAGACAAGATTCCTATATCCCGAGATCGTCATTCATCATTAGTTTGGGTTAGGAGATCCGACTTGGTAGCTTTACGAGAGAGGATTTTTTATTCTTATTTCCTTTCATATGATACCTCCCTTGCTAAATCAAAAGGTTGAATGTGTTAGTTGTTTGCATACTGACACGACTCAGAATGTGTTTCTAAAGTGTGTGTTCTCTAGGCTCAAGTGCAAGCCTATCGTTCAAGTAATAAACCGACAAGTCGGGTATCGATCCTCAGGGAAAAAGGACAACGGAGTTGTGACGACGGGATAAGATTGAGGAATCCTAGCGATGACTCTAACAAGAAAAGAAAAAGATTGATTTGGCTTTTTGGGATTGGTTAAACTAAACGCAATTATGGAATTATGATAAAATATGCAACTAACTAAATTATCTAAATGAAGAATGCAGAATTAAACTGAAACTTTTAACTAAATGATGAGAAAATCAGGATGGGAATACACTCCCCCAACCCTAGTGTAATGCAGTGATAACGTTGATCATAAATTTATCCGATTAATTCAAACCCGGAATTTAGTACTCCCAAGCATTATGTATACGAGGTTCAAGCCCGCGTCATACCTAATATGAGGATGAGTAAATCGGTATCGCGGTAATTGCATTCAAATTGTACTCTAAATCATCACGAGTACCCAGAGGCAAACGAGATATAAAGATCTACAATTCTTAAGAAACTACGCGATACGATTTAAATTAATCATTAAATTCAGCGGATCGACGTTATACACACGCACTAACACATCAGGTTGGGTTCATGCATCCCAACCTTGAAAAACCTAGCCGGACATGTTAAATGGAATAATGCATGAAATAATGACATTGCATGTGTAGGAATTCATGATGAAACTAGTTATAAACATGTAACTACGTATTGTAAATGCAACAGCAAGTTGAATCAATTAGGAAAACTAAGCATGCAAGAACAATAATTAGGAACAAGAATTTTGAATTAAAACTGGTAAAAACAAACCCGAAACAATGAATTCTTGAAGTAAATTGTGCCCTTGATGTTCCTAGATATTTCTCCCCTTTTTCTCTATCAAAAACTCTCTAAAAATAGCCCTAAAAGCTGCTCCTAGGTTAATGCCTCCGTTCCCCACAAGTTTGGAGACTTTTAAACCTAATAGGAGACTTGGAGATAAATCAGAATTAAATACAAAATTCGCGTGTCAGGTACAGCGAACCGGTTCGGAGGTACAGAGAACCGGTTCGCCCCTCCGAACCGGTTCGGGGTGGGGTTCGCATGTACCAGCCTGGACTTGCTCTCTACACTTAGATTTTTTTTCTGGATTTTCTCTTCTTTTCTTGGATTTTTCTTCAACTTCAACTGAGCATAACTTTTCAACCGTAGCTCGGATTTGGGTGCCGTTTCTTCCAGTGTTCTCTTTGTTCCGAGCTCTTCAACTTCCCAGTTGACTTCTTCTTCCGGATCGGGCTGAAAAATTACCAACATGCCCTTGAACTTGCCTTCTTAGCTTTTCTTGCACATTCTTGTTTCCTCCTTTGCACTGCTTGCATAATTAACCTGTAAAACCAATAAGAGAAGCACGAAACACGCAATACTCGCCAAGAAGGTTAGAAGCATAAAAGTGAATCAAATCCATATATGTTACATCATTCGGGTTCACAAAAGTACTGAAATTAGGGGGATAAATATACAATATTTATGCCCAATCAAACCCCCCTAACTTAGAACTTTGCGCGTCCCGAGCAATGTAAAAGAATGAAAGTAAGAGTTAAGGACAATTCAAGGACTTTATTGGGATAGAGTACCACTTTCGCGGGCAAGCGATTGCATTTAGCATATGCAACAAGCCATTAAACCTCTAGGTTACCCTAGTAGGACGAGTTGTGTCTCGTGAGGGTTTGCAGTGAATATACCCACAAAATTCGACTCAAAGAAAATTCAAAATATGCAAAAATTGTACAATTCAAACTTTTCCATAAAATAGTCATCATCAAGTCATATTTATAAGTCTCAAACCTTAGTGTGTGTGTGCGAAGCCGGAAATATAACCGCCAATTTCCATCGATTGATCATTACGTTACTTATCCGAAAATTCGTTTTGATTTCAATTTCTCATGGAATGCACTCACAAACGAATCTCTCGGATTATGGCTATTCTCTCGGTATGCGTGATATAAAGAGTAAATATAATGGACACAAAATCACGCATACAATTAGAAAGATGGAAATTTCATGGTGAAAGGATCTCATCAACGGATTACGATTTTAAAAACGGGAACATCGCCTCTATTTCGCGCATTTAACCTCTTATATTATCTTTTGGTGTATTAACTCTCCACGCGGTAATCAATCTTCGCAATTTGGACTCGGTTAGGACTTTTTCGGGTTGAATGTTGTATAGGGTAAAATGGAGGAGGTATGGAAGGTTGGAATTGGAGAAGTCATTCGTGATGTCCATTTGTGCATTTTTCGGGCTATTGCTCATTATTTTCTTCTTTTTTTTTCACTTCTTTTCTTTTCTTGCTATTTTTTTTGTTGAGCATTCTTCTATTTATTTTCTTGCCCCTTTTTGTTGCACTTTTCGGACTTAAATTCTGAATTTTTTTTCATTTTTCACAATTCCTGCTATTTTGGGGTTTTTCGGGTTGTCAAACGAAAGGGAAAATTATTCGGCTCAATTTGGGTTGCAAAGGGTAATTTTTCGCTACTTTTTCTGGCCAATATTTTTGGGGCGACAAACGATGGCCTACTTCATTGTCCAAAATGCCAATTGCGTTACCATATGCGTTTCGAGATGAATTTAAGTTTAGAGACTAATTTGGCACGATTTTCAAGGCAACATTGCACACATTTTTCAAAACCGATCAAATGAAAAAAATTTGAGATCCTTGACAACTTATTAAGCGCTAAAAAGAACTTTGAGTTAACAATTAACTCGGATTGATTTAAAATCTCGCAAAACGTGATAGGCTCGAATCTCACCGGGTTTGTTAATCTCCACATTTATTCGTTAAGTCGTCAATTTTCGCTCAATTTCCATCTTTAGTCAATTTCGGCTTTGTGTATGTTGGATATTTACAATTTGAGACTTTAAACCGACTTTTAATGATATTTTTGAAAAATTTGAATTCCAATTTTTATTTATTTTGAACAAAAATATTTTTGGCGTTTTCAAAATTTTATGATTTTTTTGGAAATTTTTGGGCATTTTTGAAAATTTGTGAAGTTTTAGAAATACGCACTTGTGTCCCCCCCCTAACTTAGACTTTTGCATTGTCCTCAAGCAAAAAGGACTAAAATCTAATTCAAAGCGAATAATAAGTGCGGAAAAATAAAACAGCCAAATATGAAAAAATGCAAGTTTGTATTATAACCATGAGAAGCCTGTGTTACATAAGAAATGGGTAAACAACTGTGAACAATGTGCAACCCCTACCACCAATAACAATTAAACCAAAAGATAAAAACAATAAAAGCTCATGGGGGAGGTGGGTGGGAGGAGCTTGGTGCATTCGGGTCATATGGGTCATAAAAGAAGGGGGGAGGAGGACCACCAAAGTTTAGCTGGTGAAGATGGACTTGAAGTTGATACATCATCCGGGCGTCCCTTCGGTAGTCCGCTTGGTCTTGATTGTATTGGTTGATGAAACCGTCGAGACGGGACTCAACCGCTGAAAGGCGCCTATCAAAGTTTGCCCCCGGGGGCTCAAAATCGGAATCCTCCTCCTCATCCTCAAATTCCTCCTCGTCTACATCCATCATCGGGTCGTCGGGAGCTTCCTCGGCCACGTCCTCCTCGTGAATAGGACGGTCGGGGTGAGCCACGCGCATTTGGCGCTCACTTCGAGTTGTGGACGTGCCGCCTACGGGGCGAGGAAGTCGAGTTTGGTGTCCGGGTTCATCCACTCCCGCATCCATCAAGAGCTCCGTAATGAAACGGGCGTATGGGAGTGCCACCTTGCCATTCTCGTCATAGGCGGAATTGAGGATATCCGCGTAGAAGACTTGGGCAAGGTTGATGGTGCTCTCGGGGTCCAAAAAATAGTAGAGGAAATTGGCGTGACGGGACCGGACCACCGAGTCATTGGTGGTTTGGTGGATGGCACCACAAACAATGATGTGAGTGAAACGGACCGTGGCGGCCAAACCACCAATGGGGAAGGATTCGAGTGTCCATTCTGCCCCGGGTGCCATGCGGGCAACGCATTCGTCTTTTGAGTGTGGGGCACCATTGTTGGGGTACTGGAAGGGCACGGGGAGGATCACCCATTTGGCACGCATTTTGCGTGCAATGAGAGCTGCCGAGAAGGGAATGGTGTTACCGTCGAGATACGCCTCGTGAAGTGTGGAAGATTTGCGAACCAAGGTCGCATAGAATTGACGAATGGCGGTCTCAAAAATGTTATTGCACGTAGGGGCGAGGAAAGAGCACCACCCACGGTGGTCAAAAAGGGCGGTGACTTTGCCCGGAAGGGTGTCCCAATCCACGAAACGCTCGATGTGAATGGCGCGCGTGGAGGAGAAGTAGATCTCGGACCAATGGCGTTCTTGGACGCATCGGAATACCCCCCTACCCGGGTCATCAAGTATGGTGGTCTCATCATATTTCCTTGGGCGGGGAGCGGAGCGGCGCGGCATTTTGATGGAAAAGAGGGAGAGAGAGGGAGAAAATATGGGAGAGAAGAGAGTGAGGGAGAATGTTTTGGTGTGAAAAATGGAGGAGGGGTGGGGTGTATTTATAGGTGTGAAGGGGTGTGTTTTTGGTGGGAAATATGAAAGGTTGGGAAGGAGAGGGTGGAGGGAATGAATTGGGATGAATTTGGGAAGGAGGGAAGGATTTGGAGGGAAGAAAAACGTAGGGGGAAGAAGGGGAAAAGAATGGAGGGAAAGGGAATGAACTAGGAGAAAAGGGGGGAAGAATATGACAGGTACAGCGAACCGGTTCTGGGGTACAGCGAACCGGTTCGGGGGTACCAGGCTGGTCTAATCGAGGAAATTCACTCTTCTCTCCATTTCTAAGTGCTCTCTCATCCCCTAACTTGTGCATACTGCCCTTAAAAACCTTCTAGACCCTCGGGCTCTCAAAAACTTCCTCAAATACGACCTCGAAAAACGTACTAGCACCCTCAAAAAACGTGCTAACCTATCTCTCATGCAACGCAGGCTCCGGACTCCTAACTAACCTATTTACACACGACTATTTTACACACAAAATCACCCCATACGCGTCGGGGGTGCGACGACCTCACTTGCTTAGCTCAATTGACCCCGTAAACAGGGTCCGCCAACCAAATCGTGTCGACCTCATCCACAAACGCCTCTAGGTATGGCTTTAGGCGTTGTCCATTTACCTTGAACGTGTTTTCCCCTTTTAAATCGTTTAGTTCAACAGCTCCATGGGGAAAAACGTTCTTTACGACGAACGGGCCAGACCATCGTGACCGCAACTTGCCTGGGAAGAGGTGAAGCCGAGAGTTGTATAGAAGAACTTTTTGCCCGGGATGAAACTCTTTCCGTCGAATGATGCTATCATGAGCAAGTTTCATACTCTCCTTTGAAATTTTGGCATTCTTATACGCATCATTGCGTAGTTCTTCTAACTCAATCAATTGTAGGCTTCACCGGCCTTGTCCAAGGCACAGTTCAATTGCTTAATTGCCCAATACGCTTTATGTTCGAGCTCAACAGGGAGATGACAAGGTTTGCCATACACAAAACGGAAAGGGGACATTCCAAGTTGATTTTTAAACGCGGTACGATAGGCCCAAAGTGCATCGGTCAATCTAAGGGACCAATCTTTCCGGGTAGGATTGACGGTCTTTTCAAGAATGTTCTTGATCTCCCGATTTGCTAGCTCGGCCTGCCCATTCGTTTGTGGGTGATAGGTCGTCCCAACCTTGTGGACGACCCCATACTTTCTCATGAGCTTCTCAAATGGCCTATTGCAAAAGTGCATGCCATTATCGCTAATTATCGCTTTCGGTGCTCCGAAGCGAGAAAGTATGTGTTCCTATAGAAGCTTTATCACCACTTTGTTGTCATTAGTCCTAGTAGCTATAGCTTCTACCCATTTAGAAACATAGTCTACCGCGACTAGGATGTATAGGAAACCAAAGGATGGGTAGAAGGGACCCATGAAGTCAATGCCCCAACAATCGAATATCTCAATGATGAGTATGGGGGTAAGGGGCATCATGTCGCGTCGAGAAATGGCTCCCATTCGTTGGCACCTATTACATGACTTGCATGCGTCATTTTCATCCCGGAAGATTGTGGGCCAATAGAGACCGCATTGCAGAATTTTAGCGGCCGTCTTTTTCGCCGAGAAGTGGCCTCCACATGCTTTCGAATGACAAAACTGGATGACCTTTGGAATCTCGTCATCCGGTACACATCGTCGGATGATTTGGTCGGCGCAATATTTAAAAAGGAAGGGATCATCGTAAAAGAACATGCGCGACCAATTAAGAAACCTCTTCTTATCTTGCGGTGTCCAATCGGGAGGGATGGCTCCCGTGACTAGATAGTTTACTATATCCGCAAACCAGGGATAGGAAGAGGTGGCAAATAGTTGCTCATCCGGAAAGTGTTCGTCTATGGGTATGGGATCACTAGGTACGTCGAACGAGAGCCGAGATAAGTGGTCGGCCACAACGTTTTCTACTCCTTTCTTGTCTTTGATGGAGAGATTAAACTCTTGTAGGAGTAGGATCCACCTTATGAGGCGCGGCTTGGCATCTTTCTTCGTGAGTAGATATTTTAAAGCCGCGTGGTCGGTGAAGACAGTGATAGGAGAACCAATGAGATATGATCGGAACTTATCAAAGGCAAAGACTACCGCTAGTAACTCCTTCTCCGTGGTAGAGTAGTTGAGTTGAGGTCCGGCAAGGGTCCGGCTAGCGTAGTAGATGACATGAGCTTGCTTATCTTTATGTTGGCCCAAAACGGCCCCAATTGCGTAATCGCTTGCATCACACATAAGTTCGAACGGTAGAACCAATCTGGAACTTGCATGATGGGAGCGGACACGAGCATGTTCTTTAATTTATCAAAGGAGCTTTGGCATGCCTCGGTCCACTCAAACGGGTTATCCTTCATGAGAAGGTTTCTTAAGGGTCTAGCGATAGCGCTAAAGTCCTTAATGAACCTTCGATAAAACCCGACGTGACCCAAGAATGAGCGCACGTCTTTAAGCGATCTCGGTGGGGGAAGGTCAGCTATGACATCTATCTTAGCCCTATCAACTTCTATGCCCTTGGATGATACTATGTGACCAAGAACTATTCCCTCAGTGACCATGAAATGGCACTTCTCCCAATTCAGCACTAAGTTCTTTTCCACACACCGGGTAAGTACTTTTTCCAATTTGTCTAAACAATGATCGAAAGAGGTGCCAAAAATGCTGAAATCGTCCATGAACACCTCAAGTCCTCTCTCGACCATGTCGCTAAATAAGCTCAACATGCACCTTTGAAAGGTCGCGGGTGCATTACACAAGCCAAATGGCATACGTTTGTAGGCAAACGTACCAAAAGGGCAAGTGAACGTCGTCTTCTCTTGGTCAAGTACATCTACCTCAATTTGGTTATATCCGGAATAACCATCAAGGAAGCAATAGTAAGGGTGGCCCGCAACTCTCTCAAGCTTTTGATCGATGAATGGCAAGGGGAAATGGTCTTTTCTTGTTCCCGCATTGAGTTTCCGGTAATCAATGCAAACACGCCAACCGGTGGTGGTGCGTTGGGGAACAAGCTCTCCCTTGGTATTCTCAATCACAGTCATACCCGACTTTTTCGGGACGACTTGAATAGGGCTCACCCATTTGCTATCCGAGATTGGGTAGATAATCCCGGCATCCAATAGTTTGATGATCTCGGTTCTCACAACTTCTTTCATATTGGGATTCAGTCTTCTTTGCATTTCTCTAGAGGGCTTGACATCCTCTTAGAGATGTATCTTGTGGGTGCAAATCAAAGGACTGATCCCCTTCAAATCAGCTATACACCAACCAAAAGCACTCTGGTGCTTCCTCAGAATTCTCATCAATTTGCCCTCCTGCCCTTCGTCTAGGCTAGAGGAGATAACAACATGAAATGTCTCATCCTCTCCTAGGTATGCATATTTGATATGGGAGGGGAGTTTCTTTAATTCGAGGGTTGGAAATTTTTCACTGGAAGGAGCCATATGTGTATCCCTCGGAGGTAGTTCCTCGAATCTAGAAACCCAATCAATCTCTCTCACGTCCTCGTCTGACGCACTCTCATCGAGTAATTCTCTCAACCTTCCAACATCCCTCTCGAAGTGGGTAGACGTCCCCTCACACTCATAGCTCGTCGCTAAACATGACTCTAAGGCGTCGCCACAAAAAGTTTCCTCTAAGTACTCTTTTACTACCTCATCTATGAGGCTCACCGCGTGAAGATCATCTTCCTCCCCTGCATTTTGGGCTATGTGGAAGATGTTGGTTTCCAAGGTCATGTTCCCAAAAGTGAGCTGCATTCGCCCATTCCTTGTGTTGATGATTGCATTAGCTGTAGCTAAGAAAGGGCGACCAAGGATGATGGGAACATGGTTGCTTGAGTTAAAGGAGGGCTCCGTGTCCCAAATGACAAAATCTACCGGGAAATAGAAAGTGTCCACTTGGACGATCACGTCCTCGACTATGCCTCGTGGAATCTTCACTGATCGATCCGCCAATTGGAGAGTGACCTTTGTGGGCTTGAGGTCGCCCAAGTCAAGTTGCCTATATATGGAGTAAGGAAGTATGTTTACACTTGCTCCCAAGTCAAGTAAGGCTTTCTCAATTTTATTATCTCCAATGATGCATGATATGGTGGGTGCACCGGGATCTTTAAATTTAGGCGGGAGATCATTTAGCAGAATGGAACTCACGTTCTGAGCTAGAAAGACGTTCTTTTTAACTTTCATCCTTCTTTTTACCGTCAACAAGTCTTTGATAACTTTGTCGTAGGCTGGAATTTGTTTGATGGCATCAAGGAAGGGTAGATTCAGCTTCACTTGCTTTAGAACGTCTAGCACCTCATCACGTGGAGTCCCTTTTTGAGTAGGAATCAATCTTCGAGAAAAAGGTGCTGCGGAGGGTGGTTTCACTACCACCTCAGGCTCACTAGTGTCTTCTTTATCACTCTCGTCCAAGGGGACATCTTCGGCCTCTTTCGTGCCGGGCGAAATCTCCTTGTCTTTTGTTGTGTCGTGTGGAGGAGGTGATAAATCAACGACTCTTCCACTACGAAGAGTGGTCACTGCTTGACATTGCTCCTGATGTTCAGTGGATGTGGATCTAACACTAGTTTGACCTTGGGGAGGTCGTTGGCCTTGGGCAAGGAATTTGCCCTTCTCTTGGACACTCAACGAGGATTGTATCTTAGACAGGTTGGCATTTAGGTCGCCAATGAGATGATCATACTTGGCATTGGTTGCGGCCTGACTTGCGATGAATTGATTCACAGTATCCTCGAGAGTTCTCCGCTGTGGCGGGATGTAATTTCCATGAGGTGGTGGTTCTTGCACATGACTTTGCATGTGTGGAGCTTGTTGAAATTGTTGTGGAGGAGGAGGGGCAACATGCGATGGAGGATGCATTGCGGCATGTTTTTGCCCGTACCTAATCCGGGATGATTTTTCCATGAAGGGTTGCATGAATTCTCGTGCGGGGCACCGAAATTACCCTTAAAGCCTCCTATACCACTAACTTGCTCCTGCAACATTACTTTGCAGGCGGGTATCGTCAGGCATTCCTCAGTTGAATGTCCCGCCTCACAAATTGCACACACCTTTTCGACGGGATTCTTGATGGATCCAACTACCTCACATAAGTCTCGCAGTCCTCTCTCAATGGTGTCCAACCGACAGTCCGACATAGAATTCTTATCTACGTGGAATAGACCGGATGTCGACGGAGCTGTGGTAGATTGTCGATTTCGGTTTTGAGCGTTCGGATCAGAGGTATCCCAGGATTGGGTAGTCTCGGCAACATACCTCGTGTGAAGATCAGCGTCATGGGCATCTAGATCGACAAATGGACCACTTCCCATGGTTTCAACAAGCTGTTTAGAATTAAGATTTAACCCATTATAGATAAAGGAGATGATTTGCGATGGGTCAAATCCATGATGGGGGCACGAAGCCACTAACTCGTTGAAACGTTCATAACATCGATGGAAAGACTCATTTTCTTGTTGCCTGAATGCTTGAATTTGAGCCTTTATAGAGATTGTTCGATGTGTTGGGAAGAATTTCTTGAGAAATTTAGACTGTAGCTCATTCCAGGATGGAATCGAGCTTGGAGGTAAAGACCATATCCAATCTTTGGCTTTATCTTTAAGCGAGAATGGGAAGAGTTTGAGGCGGATTACCTCTTGTGTGCAGGTTTGATCATTGAGAGTATCACACACGTCCTCAAATTCCCTTATGTGGAGGTATGGTTTTTCAGAATCCATACCGTGATAATGTGGTAGTGTCTGGATCATCCCATTTTTGAAACGAAATTGCCCGGCATTATACGGGAGTATAATGCATCCCGGAGTGACAGTGCGCTCGGGATATAAGAATTCTCTCAACGGGCGGTACGGGGGCTCGTCCTCACCGGCAGTTGCATTA
The DNA here is from genome assembly GCA_949130495.1 of Sambucus nigra. NCBI lineage: Eukaryota > Viridiplantae > Streptophyta > Magnoliopsida > Dipsacales > Adoxaceae > Sambucus > Sambucus nigra. Next base: position 804,555,419 of record OX422208.1, read on the forward strand.
CTGTGCTGCGACATCTCTCTTTCACTCGACGATTCGGCGTTCTCACTGGGTGTGCACGACGTGTATCCTACGAAGGAGAAGGGGGTGTTGCTAGAGATTGAATGTGACGGTGTGGGGGGTGGGATCCAGAACTGTGGGGCTTGTGGAGTGTGGGGATTGTCAGGATTATACTCAACAAGTGGATTTTCGTGAATGCTGGTTGGAGTATTATGAGGTGTGGGAGTGGTTTCAGAATTTTGCATTAAAGATTATGAGAGAAGGTGGTGAATCTTTTTGTTTTTTTGTTTTTTTTTTTTTTTTGGATTTTTGAATTTTTGGTCAAAGTGTTGGATTAACTCGATCTAATCCTAAGTCTACCTAATTCCCCGGCAACGGCGCCAAAAACTTGACACGACTCAGAATGTGTTTCTAAAGTGTGTGTTCTCTAGGCTCAAGTGCAAGCCTATCGTTCAAGTAATAAACCGACAAGTCGGGTATCGATCCTCAGGGAAAAAGGACAACGGAGTTGTGACGACGGGATAAGATTGAGGAATCCTAGCGATGACTCTAACAAGAAAAGAAAAAGATTGATTTGGCTTTTTGGGATTGGTTAAACTAAACGCAATTATGGAATTATGATAAAATATGCAACTAACTAAATTATCTAAATGAAGAATGCAGAATTAAACTGAAACTTTTAACTAAATGATGAGAAAATCAGGATGGGAATACACTCCCCCAACCCTAGTGTAATGCAGTGATAACGTTGATCATAAATTTATCCGATTAATTCAAACCCGGAATTTAGTACTCCCAAGCATTATGTATACGAGGTTCAAGCCCGCGTCATACCTAATCTGAGGATGAGTAAATCGGTATCGCGGTAATTGCATTCAAATTGTACTCTAAATCATCACGAGTACCCAGAGGCAAACGAGATATAAAGATCTACAATTCTTAAGAAACTACGCGATATGATTTAAATTAATCATTAAATTCAGCGGATCGACGTTATACACACGCACTAACACATCAGGTTGGGTTCATGCATCCCAACCTTGAAAAACCTAGCCGGACATGTTAAATGGACTAATGCATGAAATAATGACGTTGCATGTGTAGGAATTCATGATGAAACTAGTTATAAACATGTAACTACGTATTGTAAATGCAACAGCAAGTTGAATCAATTAGGAAAACTAAGCATGCAAGAACAATAATGAGGAACAAGAATTTTGAATTAAAACTGGTAAAAACAAACCCGAAACAATGAATTCTTGAAGTAAATTGTGCCCTTGATGTTCCTAGATATTTCTCCCCTTTTTCTCTATCAAAAACTCTCTAAAAATAGCCCTAAAAGCTGCTCCTAGGTTAATGCCTCCGTTCCCCACAAGTTTGGAGACTTTTAAACCTAATAGGAGACTTGGAGATAAATCAGAATTAAATACAAAATTCGCGTGTCAGGTACAGCGAACCGGTTCGGAGGTACAGCGAACCGGTTTGCCCCTCCGAACCGGTTCGGGGTGGGGTTCGCATGTACCAGCCTGGACTTGCTCTCTACACTTAGATTTTTTTCTGGATTTTCTCTTCTTTTCTTGGATTTTTCTTCAACTTCAACTGAGCATAACTTTTCAACCGTAGCTCGGATTTGGGTGCCGTTTCTTCCAGTGTTCTCTTTGTTCCGAGATCTTCAACTTCCCAGTTGAATTATTCTTCTGGATCGGGCTGCAAAATTACCAACATGCCCTTGAACTTGCCTTCTTAGCTTTTCTTGCACATTCTTGTTTCCTCCTTTGCACTGCTTGCATAATTAACCTGTAAAACCAATAGGAGAAGCACGAAACACGCAATACTCGCCAAGAAGGTTAGAAGCATAAAAGTGAATCAAATTCATATATGTTACATCATTCGGGTTCACAAAAGTACTGAAATTAGGGGGATAAATATACAATATTTATGCCCAATCACATACTCTAGCTTTTTGTGCTTCATATCGTATATCATTGCTAGTTGTATGCATGTTTAGTCATTTTCTAGTCATTTCTTTCTTTCATAACTCATGCTAGAAATTATGACTTGTTCATCTTTTGTATTATATTTATTTTAGTTTGCATTAAATGAAAAATACAAAAACATTTTTGTTTATCATTTGGGTTTTAACCTTTTAGTAATTTAGGCTTAATGAAAAATTCAAATGATTTTTGTTTGTCTTTTGAGTAAATATTTTTGTTTATTTGGTTAAAAAAATTTCAAAAAACTCGAAAAGTTTTTTTGTGTATTTTAGTTTGACACACTTTATGTGGCATATACTTGTGTTCGAATCCTTTCCTTTTCGCTTCCATGTGGCTAGAAATTTTGGTTAAGATTATCAATTCTTAAACTATTCTTTGCCATGTGTACATGGAGTCGTTGGATTTTGTGTTGCTCAATGGATTATATTTTTATTTGCCTCAATTCACACATGCACGAGCTCACTTGAAATTTTAACTTCACATGTATATTTGAGCCTTATGAGGTGTTCTTCTACCAATCTAGTCATCTACATATTTTGTGACCTAGGAGTACTTGTGCATGTTAAATCCATTGCACACGAGATTTATGTGATATAAAAAAATGTGTTATATGAATGTGCACGGGGAAGGGCTCTGAAAAGAAATTTATCCTTTGTGACTAAACCACTGTTTATAATGGACCAGAAGAAATATGTGGTCCAAAGGCCTAAAAGAAAATGTCATTAAAAGAAAAATATTTGCCAAGGCCTAGTTTGTTTTGTTGATATAGTCATTCCATAATTATATGCTTATTTTGGGGGAGTTTGGATGGTATATCAACGATTTTGCATACTGTCCGTTTATCCTAGTTGCGTTTTCATTGTCATGACTCTATTGATTTGTAGAATCATCCAAATTCTAGGCTTGTATGCATTGTGTATATTTGTTCATTGAGCTCAATCTATATTGTCACATGAGGTTATATCTAAATGTGATAAAAATTTTCAATCAAATGTGAATTCCGTGAACATGTTTTAAGTGATTGGGTCAAAATTTAATTGTTACTAGTTCACACCCCTACACTTCCATTTTCCACAAGTATTTGGACACATTTTTGCCATACGAGTATGAAACGCTTAATGTATTTTATGTCATGTGTGGTGTTTATTCCTATATATATGTGCGTGTGTGTTATTGATATTCATTGTGTCAACATATATATGGTGATTTTTTTTAATTTTTTTTGTCTTTGCCATTTTAGATAGTCCACCTATGCTTTAATTTATAATTGGTATCTAACTAGTTGCAAAATGTTTGTTTGATATCCCATGCTTAGTTTCTTATGTTTCAAATTGATATCGTTTTGTTCGCATCATAGTTAGCATCCATTATTCTTGCTTGAATTAGTTATTGTCTATTGTTGCCCATATGCTTTCATGTCCTTAAAACCTTATGCATCATCTTGTTTATTAGTTCTTTTATCCTTTGTCGATTGTTGAACAAAAGGGGGGAGAATGATAGGGAGAGAAATGAATGGTATATAATCCTATTGTAATCGTATATTAGATTGTGAGATTTAACTTAGGGGGAGACGTCTTTCTATGTAGGTCTTTTATTTGATAAAGGGAAGAATTAATTTAGGGGGGACTATTTATTGCATTTAATATTTTGATATTCCCTATGCGTTTAATGTTTTGCTTAAGTGTGCAGGAATTTTTCTTGCGACAATTTTCATTGGCAAAGATAGTCATCCCTAGTTTTTGAGTCAAGCATTGTATTTTTACTTTTGGGTGGGAAGTCTTTGAGTTTAGCAGAGCTTGACGGCCCTTTAGGATTTCATTTTGATTTTTTTCCCGAAATAGCCAAAGAGGAAGATTTGTAAGGACACAAGTCTCCAATTGAGTCTTAATGTAGTGTTGGTTCAATTTCGGACAAAAACATTTGAGTCATAGGATGGTGTTCTTGCGTTTGCTTCAAGCCTATGACAAGTTTGAGTTGAAGACGTTGCGGTCTACTTATCAAGAGAACATCATTGCTGAGTTTCAGTGCCACCTTTCACATAATCAACATCATATTTCAAGTATCCAAATGTATTAATGCTTTTATATATTTGTAGGAGACCTCGAATAATTTTTAATGGGTGTTATGTTTATTTAAAAAAAGTTTTTGGGCTAAAATAAAAAAAAATGACCATTCTGACATTTCAATAGAAATTATCGTTCGAACGAGAATGTCGTTCGAACGATAATTTTGTTTGAACAAGTTTGCCAACGACCTTTCCCATTTTTTCCACTGGAATATCCTTAGATGTTCGTTCGAACGAAAATCTCGTTCGAATGAGATTTCTGGCAGAATTTTCTTTGGTAGTTTTTGGCAGTTTTCTCTATGTTCCCACTTCTCTTTTTCCCCTAACTTTTTCCAAAATTAATAGGTGTGGAAACCAACATTGAAAAACCAACTTTTGATAACTTTTAAACACACATTGAGAGAATATTTGGAGAGAAAATTTCCCAACATCAAAAGTTCATAGTTTTGTGTTTTTGTGAATCCATGAAATAATTCCTATCAAAAACACATACACCCAACCGTTTTAGTTTTTATCCAAGCTCCTACATTTATATTATTTTCTTGGAGTGTTTGGAACCGGGTTCACTATTCTATCCAAGAAGAAAGAGTTTGGATTTACTTCTACATCCCACAAGAAAGAAGACCTTTTTGTTGTTGTGGCGTTCCCACTCGGAGAAAGGCTTCAAGTGCGGGTTGACAGTTGTTCCAAAGGCCACATTGGTGGATTCCAAGGTTCCGGTGGACTCCGGGATCGTCGAATAGGCGAAGGTAGTTATAAGAAGACGAGTCAGGGGCTTGAATGGAATCGAGTCGAGTTATTTAAGTTATATGTCTTGTAATTATAAAACCATACTTAGTGGACTTAAGGCTAGGGTCGTCCAAGGTTTTCCCGTTGTAGGTTTTCCTCGTACATTACGGCGTAGTGGTTTGTTTATTTTATCTTTTTCATAATCACATTAGATTCATGCTTAGGACTAAAAGATAAAATTGGAATATTTAATTTGGAGCAAATTAAGTTTGGGTAAAATTTAGAATAATTTAAATCAAGTCATTAATTTAATTGGATAAAATTTGGTTTGGCCTAATATGAAAAATTGAATTAATTATTGTTAGGCAAATTTCTAGGACTTGAGTTAAATTACTTTTGGGTCAAAAGTTTAATATTTACAAGTTTGTTTTAAAGTGCAATTTTTAATTTTGAGAAAATTAAAATTCGATTTAGTTTAATTTTAATTTTGGAAGAATTAAAATTGTAATATTTTAATTGTGAATATTGAAAAACTCAAATTAAAATTATTAAGTTTTTGTGTTGAACCATCTCTATTCCTCACTTATAGGAAATTCATTTTGAAAATTTTAAAATTGGGGACCTACCTTTCCATCAAGTGGTATCAGAGCATTGATTTAGAAAAACTCACATCTTCAAAACTCGATAAACTCAATACAATGATTTTAAGGCTTGTTCCAGAATTAAGATAAAAAAAAGTAAAACCTAAAGGGAATGTAAATATGTCCTTAAAAGTCTCTCCCTTTGGTTAATCCTAGACAACATAATTTTTTTTTGAAATGATCCGGCAAAATGGATCCATAAAAAATTCCTATACATTAATTTACCCATTCCTAATCTTTGGAATATTTGGTAGAGATGTATGGCTTCTTTAATAAACGGTATCAACATCACGGACCCTATAAGTCCTCCACACTTAAACACACCACGTAACATACAAAAGATATAAGAGATGTATATAAATCAACGAAAATTATAAAAGACAAGGAATGCACTAATGTACTACCCATAAATATATACTCCCCATGAATTAAAAAAAAATGTATCCCACTTTTCATCTCAAAGGAAGATATCAAAATACAAGTCTATTAGAAATTTTTACAATTAAGACAATAGGATACGCAATTAAAACAGGTGCTCAATAAGATAAGTGCACATAAATATGGAAATACGAGCGTGGTAATGCATATATCAATAATAAATAACATATCCATATATCAAAATGACCAAAATGACACAAAACAACGACAAATAAAATAAAATAAACCCAAGTGAATATCAAGAGTAAGACAACGTCAAATCTATGAAATCTTACTCAAGTTATTTAACAAGGAAGAGGAATGAACTTGAAACCAGGAAAAAAAGTAGATAACCCCCAATTATGTTATATACGAACCCTTTCATACAACCCATAGTTGAAAATAATTACAAGTCAACCATACTAAAAAATAGAGTGGTTATAGGCTCATGCCAATTGAAACAAAAATAAACCTCTTACGTTAACAGTTAAATAAGGCAAAAAAAATAACAACATAATAAACGGATATGTGCAAACCCATTGATCTTCAACTTATAACTCCCTCAAATATATTATTTTAGAGTTCATTTATTTATTTATTAGAGTTTACCTTTGCGTAAATATTTTATTTATTCTTTTCTCTCATCAGTACATATTAATAATTTTCTTGCCAATGGTTGCTAACATCCATTTTGGTAGCACTCACCAAGCCTTTTCTCATCATTTTTAATTTACCTCGAGTAATGATTTTTACAAGCATAGCCCAAAAATCTAGCAAAATATTATGACTCGATTGCATGAATCCAATAACAAATAAAGAGAATGAATAATAGGAATGAGATATAAATCATAAAAAAACTAATCTAGAGAAAACAGTTGAGAGAGATTAGAGAAAGAGATTGAAAACAAATTTATGTGGTTCGGCCCAAGAAGATTGCTACGCCCATAAGTGTTAGTGTTGATTGTATTAATTTAATGGGAAAAAGTTATGAACGAAGGTTAGACACAAGCTCTCAAGTTCACTCTAGACGTTTACAGCAAGTGGGAGAATAATCATAAAATTTGCTATTTATATCTCAATTCCCTTAAAGTGAGGGCATATGTGCTATTTATATGCTATTAGAATAGAGAGAATAAAGAGGGGCATGTGTTATGCCCTTATAAATTAGGGAGGTACACACTTTACAAAGTCTGAGAATAATCATAAAGTTTGTTATAATCACATGGCAAAATATTTGCATATCTCCCTTACGTGTAGTGCATTGTTGACATTGTTCAATCATATAGTACAATATTTCTTTAGTATAGTTACATAATGGTGTTAACCTGCTATGATTTTTTGGGGATAGTCTGACTAACAGTGACACCGAGGACTACCAGATAGCTTATGCCTACCATTTTGGTAACTGACCTGACCTCATTTCTGGGACTCATGAATCCAGGTGTCCTCTTTTGAATGTTCTATGAGCCATACCATATTTATGGTATAACACAATCTCCCAAGACTTTGGTCACTATTGAGGATTGTAGCAATTTCAATGAAGTGTTGCGTCTTTTAAGTATATGACAAGAAGATTGAGTGAGTGAAGTGTTACTTGAAATGTCATCAGCTCGTGTTCTAGTCAAAGTATAAAGATTTTATCAGCTAGGGAAAACATCATCTCATCCTAGGCCGAGCAGAATGACTTGAAATTTTGAGGGTATTTGGTTAGGGACTTCTACGTGTCCATCATCGTTGGAAGCATCAGAATTATATTGTCACGTTCTTAGGGAAGTGTGTGCATTGTTCTAAGCCATCAAATGTGTTTCCTAGGCATGACATCAACCAAAAGCCTTAGTGCTCTTTTATCTTCAACCACTCATCCACAGCGCAACGTAGGAGTTCACCTAGGTAAGGTCCATAACACAAAGTCCACATATTGCCTTGGTATCCATTGATACAACCTTAGTAACCGTCTACAATTCAGAACACAAAATCCGTCGCTTCTTCACCGCAATCATCACGTACAGAGTCCACCATACGAACACAGTTCTTCAAATGATGAAAAAAATAAACAAGGTGCTCGAATAATATTTCATAGAAAACTGAGTCTAAAAATCCTTTTATAGAAAATCAAGCGACACAGTAGTTTAAACATGATAAAGTAGTCGTTCAAACGAGATAAAGATCTCGTTCGAACGATAATTTCTCTTGCTTCTAAGGAGCATAAAATTTGCTATTTATACTCTCCCCTGATGTACGTTTGAAGTAAACATCTAATGACCTTAAAAAGTCGTCCGATCGAGATGGAAATTTTATTTGAATGATATCAATGAAACTTTAAAACTCCACCGCCTATAGTAAACTCCGAAAATATATTTTCAAAAAAATTAAGTTCCAAACGATTTTAAACAGGAACAAAACACCCCTAAAAAATCCAAGGACTCATAAACTATATGCATTCATACCTGAATGATCCTCGACATATGTGAAGGCAAACATGGAACAATAAACACAGTTAAGAATATCCATTCTTTGAAGCTTGGTTGATACATCTTCCTCAAACAATCTCATTGGATCATGGGATCATCAACTCAAGGTCTATCCTTGAATGTTTTGTTCGAAATTATGCCAATCACACATAAATTGACTCGATTGAAAATTTGTCCTTACAAATCTCCCACTTTGGCTATTCAAGGACAAAACCAAAAATCAAATCCTATATGCCGTCAATCTCTCTAAACAGACTCATTCCCCAAACCCAAAAAGAAAATAAGTAGAGACGCTCGACAGACACAAAATATGTCTAGCTTTGCTTTTCTTAAAAACTTTGCTGCATTTATGTAAACCTATATTCTTAAACACACCATTAAATGTGAAGAGAATATAACTGGTATAAATTCGCAAATTAATAAACATCTAATAATGTCTAAATAATCCTAACCTAGGTAAGACGTCTCCCCCTAAGATAAAACTATCCAAATCATGCAAAGTAAAGATACCATTTATCCCCCTCTTTGTTCAGGAATAAACGAAGTAAGATTTCATAAATAAATATTTCCAAAATAGAATATCCCCCTATATAAGTGGTCATAAGATACCAATTTTAAAACAATTTGATACCATAATAAAACTTAAGGAGAAGGGAATAAAATCATGCAATGGTGTAAAGTGTAGCAAACACACATCATGGCAACTTACACATAAATAATCCAAAAGATCAAGCATGTGATAAACATGGACTAAAAATAAACCACAAAGACTCAAAATAGAATACCATATATAATGTATGCAAAATATATCAATGATAATTCGTCACACATATATAGGTATAAAATACCAAAAAACAAGACACAAACACATAAGCGTTACACACTAGCATTGTATCGATGTGTCTAAACATATGGGATGGAATGGATGGGAGTGAACTATTAATAAAAGACACAAACAGTAAAATATATTCAATAAGTTATAACTAACTGCAAAACTTTATCAAACTAATCTTTAGCCTCAATTGACAACTAAAGATGAACTTAATGAACAAAAAAAGCACAGTGCTCACAACCCCAGAATACTGACAATTCTACAAATCAATAGCGGCAAGATAAAAAAATCATACTAGGATTTATTTTGCAAATCTGTTGGTATTCAAATAAAATCCTTTAAAGGATAAACATATATGATTTTTTTATTCTTTTCTTTTCAAGATTTCTTTTTCAAGATCAAAGAAACTAAACTATTTGGGCCGCCCTTTTTTGGCAAATTTTCTCCTTTTATTGCCTTAGTTTTTCTTGGGCTCTTTTCAAAAGGTAACATTCATGATTAGTCAACCTGTCTCTTGCAGGCCTTTCCCCTCTACACTCATATTTTTTTAATTTTAAACAAAATCTCAAGGTTGCATGCACAAATTCACCATAGTCACATAAACATGTAGACGAGAAAATAAATATGAGAGAACCTCGCCAAGCTTAAATATACATATTTAAGTAAACGTTCAACAAGCTCGTGCATGTGTGAGGAGGCATATGCAGAGTCGAATTCGTAAATCAAATCAAGTTCAAAATAACTCCATAAACATGGTTAAGAACAATCTTAGTGTAACAACCAGTAATTTTATCCGATAATTAATTAAATTAATTCTAAATTTAAAAAGCTATCTTAAAATACTCTTAATATGAGTGCATATAAGTCTTGGGTTGTTTAGAAGAGTCTTCAAAACATAGATTTCTCTAGGCAAAAAATAAGACAAAAATAAAAATCATTCTTCAGAGATTTGTCACGGCTTTAAACCGTGCCTAACTGTTTGTTAAGGCTTTGGAGTGTGACTAATAGGCAAACTATTTTAGTCTTAATAGGATTTAAATGCCACTTGAATTCTCGAATCTTTCTCCACTTAAATTAATAAGGGGTTGGGACTTTTCAAACATATTTTCACAACCTCTAAGAGTAGTAGACCCTTATAATTTTCATCTTTTTCCTTCTACAAACCCTAACCCCATTCAAACCAAGGTTCAACCCATGATTTTAAGGCTTATTTGGTGCTTTCTCGAATTTGGTCTAGAACGAGTTTTTCTTATTTTCGCGTGAGGAACATATTGGTATGATCAAAATTTTAAGAAAACATCTTATGAGTTTATTTTCATGATTTTAAGGTACGTGGTTTACACAATATGCTCTTTGAACTCTCAAGAGTAGTTATTTGTACTCATATTGTTGATATCATGACGTTTATTAAAATCTTAATTATTGATTCGATTTGAGATATTATATTTGTTGATGGGCATGGTGTCATGAAATTTTCATATGATACAGAAAATTATCACCCGCCAATAGTACAAAAGTCCGATAGCCAGGATGAGGCTTAATGAAGCTTAGATGAGGTGAGGTGATGCTCGATGACCTATTGATGTGTTATTGAAATATTAAATTGGTATAATGCTCGAATGTCGCATTGGACTTGAATTAAGATTCATATTGCTACATTTACTCACTGTTATTGTTTTGAGCATCTATTCTTGTCATATTGTGTACCTCCCATATTTTTCTTTTAGTGGCAGGTTAGCGTAGATTTGGACGCTATGAATTTTTGGGAGGATTTAATGAAACGTCGTTTGGAGGATTTCTTTATTTTTTAGCTTAGCAGTGTAATTTTTGTGGAGAGCTTAGTATTATTTTCGAGTGGAATTTAATTGTAATTATTTTGGACGTGTAACTTTTGGATTCATTATATCTATAATGTGGAATATATACGCTCTATACTAATTGTTGAGGATTTAGTTTTAATCGTAGTAGCGCCTCGTGTTTTGCGCGGGGTGTTACAGATGGTACCAGAGCTTAAGTATATGATAACCCCCGGGTATTTAGGTTTGGGTGTAACATGCTGGTTAGATGTGTTTTATTGGAGATATGGAGTTTTTGTTCAGGACGTGGTAGGCATTGAGGTTAGGATTTGTAATCTTGATCTGAGGATGTTTATAATTGATTTGAGGACTTTAGTGTTGTGATGATTTTTGAGAGATAGAATCGAGTAGTTATTCATGAGAGAATGTGTGGGGAAACACGCAGGTAGGATAGGGTGTATGAGCGCCTAACTATGGTTTTCATGGGTAGGAATTTGTGCACCGTATTTTATCTTGAGCGTTTGTCTTCGTCAAAATTCGAGAACGAAATTCATGTGCTTGTGGGGAAGAATGTAACAACCCATAATTTTTTCCAGTAATTAATTAAATTAATTCAAAATTCGAAAATCTATCTTAAAAGAATCCTAATATGAGTACATGCGAGTCTTGGGTCGTTTACAAGAGTCCTCAAAACATAAAGCTCTTTAGGCCAAAAAATAGGGCCAAAATAAAAATCGTGCTTCAGAGATTTGTCAAGGCCTTAAACCGTGACTAACTGTTTGTCACGGTTCTGGAGCGTGGCTAACAAGCAAATTGCTTTAGTTTTAATTGGATTCTAATGCCACTTAAATCTCTAATCTTTCTCCACTTAAATTAATACGGGTTTAGGACTTTTCAAACATATATTCACAACCTCTAAGAGTAGAAGGCCCTTATAATTTTCATCTTTTTACTTCTACAAACTCTTGTCCCATTTGAACCGATATTTAACCCTTGATTTGAAGGTTTACTTTGTGTTTTCTTGAATTTGGTCTAGAATGAGTGTTTATTGTTTTTGCACGAGGAACGCATTGGTATGATCAGAATTTTGAGGCAGTACCTAATGAGTTTATTGTGATGATTTTAAAGTAAGGGGTTTACACAGATGCTCATTAAATCTCTCGAGAGTAGTTGTTTGTTTGTCATTTATTTGTCCTCATATTGTTGATATCATGACGTTTAATGGAATCTAAAATATTGATTCAATTTGAGATATTTTATTTATTTATGGGCATGGTATCAGGAAATTTTTATATGAAATGGAGAATGGTCACCCGCCAATAGTCCAAAAGTTCAATAGCCAGGATGAGGCTTTACGAAGCTTAGGTGAGATGAGGTGAATTCCATTAACCTATTGATGTGTTATTGAAAAATTAAATTGGTATAATGCTCGGATGTCGCATTAGACTTGAATTAAAAGTTGTATTATTGAATTTATTCACCATTATTGTTTTGAGAATCTATTCTTGTCATATTGTTTACTTCCTCATATTATTCTTTTAGTAGCAGGTTAGCGTAGATTTGGACGCTATGGATTTTTGGGAGGATTTAAGAGCACGACATTTGGAGGATTTTTTTTGTTTAGTTTAGGAGTGTAATTTATTTGGAGAGCTTAGTATTATTTTCGAGTGGAATTTAATTGTAATTTTTTAGAAGTATAAATTTTGGATTCATTATATCTATTTTTTGGAATATAGATGCTCTATACTAATTGTTGAGAATTTAGTTTAGTTTTAATCGTAGTAGCTCCTTGTGTTTTGCGCGAGGTGTTACACTAAGCATATAAAGTCATAACCAAATGTCCTAGTCACAAGGAAATTGCGAAGTGAATTGGATTCAAACACACCGATTTGCCATACCAAATGTGTAAAACTGAAACAAAAAAAATGAAAACCTTTTTGCATTTTTCAAAAAATAAATTGACCCAAAAGCAAAATGTTTTTGTGTTTTTTCGATTGACGCAATAAAAGAAAACTATAATACAAAAATTACACAAGTCATAACACTAACAAACATATATCAAGAGCAAAAACTAGTGTGTGACAAACAAAATCATATAAGCAATTATCCATAAGATATAACATGTGATGCATTATGTCCAAGCATATGAGAATCAACCAATCTAACATTTAACATCTCTAAAATTGATTTCCTAACCCAAACATGTGTATACCTAACACGAGGGGTTATGGGAATAAATTGGATACTACACTTAAACTTCCTATGACCTCTTCAAAGATCATAATAAATATTCCTAAGGAGACATTTCCTACCACAATGTGAACATGTGTAAATGGGAGGAATGTTACCTATGGGTTGACCTTTTCTAACGTCTTTTGTTTTTATTGGCCCTCTGAAACAAAAAATGGTCTTGAATTTTACAACGGAAGCCTTAGAACAAGATAAGCCATTACCACTACTACTCAAATTACTCAAGTTTTTTAAATAATCTTTTAACTTCAAAATTCTATACTTAAGTGACAAATTAGACTCCTCAAGCTTTAGGGACTCCTTCTCTGAATTAACAATTACCCCTAGAAGGCTATCTCGCTCCCCATCAATGAAAGAAAACTTATCCTTAAGAGTCTTCTCATGTGTCTTAAAATCATTAGTTACTTTTTCATTATCCTCGAAAGCACAAACACAAACCCTAGAATTTTTAAATTCCTCTAATTCTTTTTCTAAAAACCAAACTCTATTATTACTCTCTTTCTTGGACAATTATAAATCTCTAAAGTCATGATCTAAGGTAATAAACTTCTCACAAAAGGTATCTTTTAGATTTTAAACCATTTGCAAATGTTCCATAATGGATTTAAAATGATTATTTTATTTTTAACAATTTTAATTAATTTCGCAAACTTCAAATTCAAAAGATTTAATTTTTTGGAATGATCAAGAATATTATTAAACTCATCTCGATTAACAACATCATTTCTATGGGAACCCCTTGAGAAAAATAAAACCAAGAGAGAAAAACCAATTACCACCTAGAAAGCAAAGAATATCCAAAATTCTTATTTAGTGCTTTTTGAAAAAATAAGGATCACTTGATAACTTGGAGGAACCTACTCTTATACCAATTTGAGGAGGCCCCTATGTGTATATACTTTAGGTAAAGACAATATTTTTAAAATTTTCTCAATTTTATTATGCTCCAAATATGTGAACAGATTTGAATAGCCTAATTTTATCTTCTTATTCCTAAACATGCATCTATTGAGATTTAGAAGATAAAGTAAAGCAAGTTCAAGACGCCGTTGTATAAGAGAACCACTGAAGGAAAAAATCTTGAATGGCCCTGTCCAGATAATCACTATGATATCGTTTTACAAAGCATATGGAGTAAACTTAGACAACGACTCGATCCCCACAAGCCTTGATGCTCTTCTATCTTCAACCACTCATTCATAGTGCAACGTAGGCACCCACCTACGCAAATTCCATAACACACAAGTCCATATATGCACCGATATCCAACTATATAGTTTCAGCAACCGTCTATGATTCAGAACACGAAATCCACCGCTTCTCCACTGCAATCATCATGCATAGGTCCACCGCACAAACAAGGCTCTTCAAATAATGGAAGAAACAAACAAGGTGATCAAACAAGATCTCAAAGTATATGATTTATGAATCCTAGAATTTATAAATAAAAAGGGTTAAAATTTTGGATATGGAACTTTTGAAAAAAGGTTTTCTTTTCGTTTTCATCGAAAGTCCTTCATCTCATAAAAAATTGAGTCGAAAAATCCTTTTATAGAAAATCAAGGCATCGCAGTTATTCGAACGACATGAAGCAGTCATTTTAACAAAATGCAGATCTCGTTCAAATGAGAATTTCTCTCGCTTGTAATTACACTAAAAAACTCATTATAATAAACTCTCGCTTGATGTAGATTTCAAGTACAAATCTAACGACCTTACAAAGCCATTCGAATGAGATGGAGATCTCAACAAAATGTTAAAACTCCACCTATAATAAACTAGAAAAGAATATTTTCAAAAAAATAATGTTCCAAATGATTTTAAACAAACATAAAACACCCTTAAAAATTCCAAGGACTCATAAACAAGATACGTTCATACCCGTGAGATCCTCGGCATATGTGAAGACAAACGTGACATGATAAACATGGTTTAGAATATCCATTATTTGAATCTTGGCCACTACGTCTTCATCAACCAGCGTCATAGGCTCATGGGATCATCAACTCAAGGTCTATCCTATGGTTCAAATGTTTCGTCTGGAATTATGCCAATTAAATATAAATTGGCTCAATTGAAAATATGTCCATACAATTTATATGACTTATATTGATCCCGTGAGAGGTATTCGTTCCCCTAACGGGGCCTTTTGGGTACTTTTTAAGATTTTTCCTCTCCAGCGGTGTGTTTTTAAGCTTATGTCAGATTATTTTCAAATTTTTGTCCTGTTAACAAATCGGGTATTCCATGACCACGTGGTTAGTTCAAACGAGTTACATTGATCCTATGCGAGGTCTCCCTGTCCTTCACGGGACTGTTTGGGGGGTGTTTTGGGATTTCCCCTTCTGAAGGCATGCTTTCTAGTCCAAGTATGGATATTTGCAAATATAGTTCCTATTTTTAAGTCGATCATCTCGTGCCACACGGTCAGTTCTTAGGTGTTATTTTGGTCCTGGGCAAGATGTTTGCTTCCCTTACAGAGCCATTTGGGGATTACTTTAGGTTTTTCCCCTTTAGCAACATGTTTTTAACCTTAAGTGTGCTTATAATCAACTTTTAGTTCTATTCTCAATTTGGGCATCCCATGACTGTGTGGTCAGTTACTACGAGTGACATTTATCCCGTTCGAGGTGTCTGTGCCCCTAATGGAGCAGTTTAAGGGATGTTATGATTTTTTTCCTCGAGTTCATGCTTTTAAGCCTAAGTATAGACATTTAGTCCTATTTTCAAATCAAGCATATTGTGGCTATGAAGTCATATCATGAGATTTACATTGGTCTCGTACGAGGTTTTCATGCTCCTAATAGGGCCATTTTGTGGTTGTTTTGGGTTTTTCCCCTTTAGTGGTTAGCTTTTAAGAATATGACTGGGTATTTGCAAATTTTAGTCCCAGTCTCAAAATATTCATCTGCAATTACAAACGGTCATTTCCTATGAGTTATATTTGTCCTCTGTGATGTGTTCGTTCCTCTTTAGGGATCATTTTAAGGATTATTTGGGGTTTTCCCTACAGTGACATGTTTTTTTATCCTATTTTTAAACTGGTTATCCGGTGACTACACGATCAGTTTGTATGAGTTACACTGTTCCTGTGTGAGGTGTTCGTGCCATTTTCGGGGCCGTTTGCTTATTATTTTTGGTTTCCCCCTCCAGCGGCATGTTTGTAAGTATAAGTCTTTTTATTTAAAATTTTTAGTCATATTCTTAAACTTAGCATTCCGTGACTATGCAATCATTTGCACGAATTACTTTGGTCCCGCATGAGGTGTTCGTTCCTCTTACGATGCCATTTGGGGACTATTTTAGTTTTTTTCCTTCTACCAGCATGATTTTAAGCCTATGTTTGGATATTGGCAAATTTCTATTCTATTCTCAAATCGGGAAAACTGTGATAATGTGGTTAGTTCGTTCAAGTTACATTGATCCTATGCGAGGTGTCAATGCCCTTTACCAGGATGTTTTGGGGCTATTTTGGATTTCCCCCTCTGACGGCATGTTTTAAGCCAAAGTTCGGATATTTATAAATTTTAGTACTATTGTAAAACAGGGCATCCCATGACTACGTTGTTAGTTCCTTATATTAATATCACTCCCGTGTAAGCTGTTTGTTTCCCTTATAGAGCCATTTAGGGGTTATTTTGGGGTTGTCCCCCCTAGCAGCATGCTTTTGACCTCAACTCTACTTATTTTCAACATTTAGTCATATTCTCTAATCAGGCACCCCATGATTATATGGTCAGTTCCTAGGACTTACATTGGTCCCGTGTGAGGTCCTTAGATGACATAGCCAATTCCTACGAGTTACATTAGTCCTGTGCGAGGTGATTCTACCACTTATGGGGTCGTCTGGTGGAAGTTTTTGATTTTCCCCTCTAGCGGCATATTTTTAAGCCAACTCTTGTTATTTGCAAATTTTAATACAATTCTCAAATGTGTGTCTCATAATTACGTGGTCAATTTCTATGAGTTACACTGGTCCCGTACGAGGTGTTTGTGCCTATAATGGGGACATTTGGGAGTTGTTTTGGATTACTCCTCCAATGACATTTTTTTAAGCTGAGTGTGAATATTTTCAAATTTTAATCCTATTCTCAAATTAATTTTCCTATTACTATGCAGTCAGTTCTACAAGATACATTCATCTTGTGCCAGGTGTTCGTGCTTATTATGGGACCTTTTAGGACTTGTTTTGGGCTTCTCCCATCTAGCTATACATTTTAAGACCAAGTTTGGATTTTTTTAAATTCTAGTTCTATTCTCATATCGGGCATCCTGTCACTTTGTAATAAGTTACTTCGAGTTACCTTGGCCTGTTTGAGGTTTTTGTTTCCCTAGTGGGGTTGTTTGGGCATTGTTTTGGGTTTTTCCCCACTAGCAGCATGTTTTTAATCCTAAGTATAGATATTTGTAAAATTTACTCCTATCATCAAACTGGGGGTCCTGTGACTACGCAGTCAATTATTTCGATTTACAATCTCTCGTGCAAGGTGTTTGTTCCACCCACGAGTCCATTTGGAGGATATTTTGAGTTTTTCCCGATTAGTAGCAATTTTTTTATTCTAAGTCTAGATATTTACAAATTTTACATCGATTATCAAACCGGGCATACTATGACTATGCGGACAAGTTCTTACATGTTACATTAGTCCATGTCTGGTGGTCGTGCCCCTTATTGGACCGTTTTGAGGCCGTTTTGTATTTCAACTCTAACGATTTTATTCAAAGCCTAATCCTTGTTATTTGTTAATTGTAGTTCCATTCTCAAATCGGGCCTCCCGTGACAAAGCGGTTAGTTCGAACGAGCCACATTGGTCCCGTGTAAGGTGTTTGTGCCACTTATGAAGCCATTTATGGGTTATTTTTGGTTTCCTTCCTTTAACATAATGTTTTAAGTGTAAGTCTGGACATTTGTAAATTTTATTCCTAATCTAAAACTAACCATCTCATGTGACACGGTCAGTTTCTACGAATTACATTGGTCACATGTGAGGTGACCGTGCCTATTATGGGGTTGTTTGGAGGATATTTTTGATTTTTCGTCATCTAGTGCCATGTTTCTAACTTTAAGTCCGTATATTTTTTAAATTTTAGTCCAATTCTCAAATCGGGCATCCCGTGATTAGGTGTTCAATTCCTATGAAATGCATTGGTGCCATGCGAGGTGTTCATGCCCCTTACGGGAATGGTTGCGGGATGATTTTATTTTCCCCTCTAGAGGTGTGTTTTTATGCCTATGTCTGGTTATTTTCAACTTTTCCTATTCTCAAATCGAGTATTTTGTGACTATGCATTCATTTCCTACGTGTTATATTGGTCCCGTACGAGGTGTTCATGGCCCTAACCAACTCTTTGGGGGATGTCTAGCAGTTGCGCCCTCTAGCAACATGTTTTGTAATTCTAAGCCTAAATATTTGTAATTTTTTATCATATTGTCAAACCAATCATCTCGTGACATTGCGGTTAGTTCCTACAAGTTACATTTTTCCTATGCGAGGTATTCGTGCCCCTTATGGGGCTGTTTAGGTGCTGCTTTAGATTTTCCTCCATAATGCAATATTTTTAAGCGTAAGTCTCATTATTTAAAATTTTTAGTCCTATTATCAAACTAGGTATCTCGTGACTATGCAGTTAGTTTGTATGAGTTATATTAGTCTCGTATCAGGTGTTCGTGCCCTTTAACGGGACCAGCTGGGGGGTGTTTTGGGTTTTTTTCTTCTAACATCATTTTTTAATCCTATGTCTTGCTATTTTCAAATTTTAATCCTATTCTCAAATCGATAATCCCATGACTTCGTGATTAATTCATTCGGGATACATTGGTCCTATGCGATTTGTTCGTGCCCCTTATAGTACTGTTTGGGGGCTTTTTCAGGCTTTTCCACTCTGATGACAAGTTTTTAGGCCCAAGTCTTAATATTTACAAATTCATTCACCATCTTGGATTAATCAACCTTTTTGTGTGAATCGAGATAATAGAATTCACACAATCCTTCTCCAAACAATCTTTTTTCTCTTTGTTGCGATCGTTTTGGCCTGAGACCCATTGATACAACGCAAATATTGCATATTTCACCCATTAGCCTGCGCATTATTAGCCCCCTCGAGTATCTTAATCCCTATATTTATGCTCGTTAACCAGAAAACCTTGGATTTCTATATAAAAATGCTTTGCAGGGGTTAATTGAGCTTTTATAGGTATTTGGATGCTTAGTGTGAAGTTTAGACGTATTTCGGATAAGTTTCGTACAAATTTTCACGCGCAAGGGCAGTTTAGTCATTTCATAGTTTGGGCAGCTGGACCAACATCTAGACGAAACTTTATCCTTCCTTGCAGGCTTCGCGTGGCAGCAAACATTACTCGAATTAGAGCTATAATGAAGATGTTACGAGAGTTTTTGCGAAAGAGAATTTCATGCAGACAAAAAAGGGGACCTCAAGACCAGCTTGATCGACTCAATCGATCGAATATGCCGATTTTTGGAAATTGTGGAAGACAACAGGTTTTGCCTATTTAGTCGATCGATCAATTGTTGGGGTAGATCGATCGACCCTGCCTGATTTTTTGCACTTTTTGCATTTATTTTATTTCTTCTTTTATTTTCTCCTAACTTACTATATAAGGGTTTTTTTCGTTGTAATAATAGACATAATTAGTATTAAATAGATTTTTGTTGGCTTTCACTTTGAGATCTGGGGTTGGTAGAGTTTTATGGGTGTGACATTATCTCCCTCCGAGGGTTTTCTCGTATAGAGGGTTTTGCCCATCGTGGTTGTGTAGAATACTGTTCATCATCTTCTCTATCAATCCAAGTTTCCATTTTTGGTATTTCTTAATATATTTCTTTATTTAAGTGCTTTCTTTATCCTGCTTTCTGTTATTGCATTTTTAATTAGGTTTACTTTCTTGCATTTAATTCATGTCATTTAGTATTCTTTCTAGCTAATTTAGTGTAGGTTATGTTGGATTGAACTCGCCTAAGGGTTGTTTGGTTGCTTTTCTTTGGTGATGGAGTTTTTACGTGTTTATTTCGATCGCGTTTCCCTAGTTATTATGTGTAGGAGATTTAACATGGTATATCATGTATGTCCCGTATTTACGACCTTGCGTGCCTAATTTTCGGGGTATTTGTTGACGCTAAAATCATATTAGACTTTTATGAAAATTTAGGGATGTGACAACTCTTGATTTAATAAACTGTAGAAACGAGATGCAATCTTAATAACTCGTGAGTCCAAGTAATCATTTGTACCAATTAACTAGGGGTGAGGGATATCCGCTGCAACCTATAATTTTTATTCCTTTGTTAACAGAGTTTAATGTTCCCACACCTAGATTAATCCTTTCCTTTTGTTATCTTTTTCTTTTTGTTAGCATTAACTTTTAGACTTTTTTTGAGAAGTAATAAACCAATGAAATTCTAGCAACTCGTCTCTGTGTATTCGATACCGACACTGCCCGCTATACTCCCTTAAAAGAGTGTAGTCATAGTTTAGGTTTTTGTATAGTGCTGGTGAGCCGAAAACAAAATGATCGGTGCGTAGGTGACTCTCGCACCGCGGCGAAACCCAGCCTATCAAAATGGTGCCATTGTCGGGGATGAGTTTATTTTAGAATTTATATGATTTAGTATTTCGTAGTATTTTAATTCTATTTGTATTTTTTTTTTGCTAATATTTTTGTAGGATTTCTACATTTGAGCGCCAAGAACCGCTTGAAATTTTTCGGTCGCGCATATCTTTGCAGAATTCACCAGTTCGAGCCGTCTTTAGGGTAAGCACGCCTTATTCAAATCCTTTCGTTAATCATAATGATAATTCTCAAAATCCCCGCACTGCTATGACTTTCGGTGAATACTTAGATACCCAAAAAATTGCAAAATGTAAAATTACTTTGGGTGAGTATTAAGAAAGTCAAGCTTTGGAGTGTGTGTATTTTGAGAACGATTGTAACGATTTTAGTCCTCTATTTCCATATAGTAGGATTTTTTAAACAAGTTGCAACAACTTTTAAAATTCTTATAATAATGTTATGGACTATAGTTCCGATAATAATTTTTAAACTTCTCATTTCCAAGAATCCTCATCCCGACCCATGCCTTTCGGTGAGGGTTTGCTCATGCTTGAAAATGAGAGGTATGAAGACAATTATCAGGATCTGACAATGATTTTTCTTCCGAAGCTTTTGAAGTTGAGGAATGTTTTGAACCAAATGAGTATTTTATGCCTACTTTGGAACAAACCATTCTTGACTTGGACCATGGTTTAATAGAGAATGAAAGTGATGATGAAATGGATGTAGTATCCATTTGCAATGAAATGATTTCGTCTTTGGATCCCAAAGAAGAAAGTTTCATTGAAAATGATCCTATCTCCTTTGAAATTCCAACTTTGGGCGATGATAACTCATCTTTTGAGTTTGAATTTCTTTCCTCCCCTTTTTCATTCTTCGTTATCACACTGTCACAAGTACCTGATGAATCGATGTCGAAATTTAAAATGTTCAATCCTTTCATAGACGGGGAGTACTTGCTCAAGTTTCTTTCTATGAAGGCATCTTTGCCTCCTTGTGCGCCCCCTCCCATTCCAATTTCAAAATATTTAGGAGATGATTCAATTTTTTCATGGGCCCCATGTGTATTTGTTACTCGTCTTATCCAAATCCCCTTTCATAGACGAGGAGTACTTGCTCAACTATTTTTTGGGAGGCATGCATGAGTGGGAGGGTTTGCCGTGGATCTTTAAATGTTAAACCATTTTCGTGGTGGACCCTCAACTATTTAGACTTCTAGTGTATAGTTAGTGTGAATCCTAAATAGTAGGTCGTATATAGTTAGCTTTTTATTCTTTCTTTATTTTTATCCTTTCTTTCCTTTTTTTAATTTAGTCTAGTGTAATTAGTTAACTTTTTGTTATGCTTTGGTACTAACATGTTTTATAGAATCATTGGACGTGTACTTTCACGAGATCGCTCCTTTTTGGGTAGTATCGCTCTTTTCCTCTCCTTAACTTGGTTCTTAATTCACATTGAGGACAATGTCAGGTTTTAAGCTAGGGGGTGTGGGATATTCTATGCATTCATTAGTAGTTTCTTTGATTTGATTATATATTCTTCCCAAGCATGCTTTTCTTTTAAAAATTGATAATTTTCAAAAATATATTCTTTCTTTTTTCTTCTTTTTTGGGATTTTTGCCTTGTTTCCCATGATAAATTTCAATAATCGCCCGATCCAATACACAAATCAAAGATACATGTTCTCAATTTTATAAGTTATTGGACTTCAGTCCTCAATTATTGATATTATGAATAACTTCATCAATTAAACTGTAATCCCACGAGCACATGCGTTTTCTTGCTTTATTGATTTGGTTTAAGATTTTTATAATGCGGTAATCTTTTGTTGCATTGTATATACTTACACCGAGTTAGCTTTGTACCTTTCATCGTTTGTGAGTGTTATACACTTTTCTTTCCTCTTTGAAAACGTTACAGTCGTTGGTAATCTCACTATTCTTTCATTTGATCATTCATTAATTGAGTTTATATCTTGAAATGTATTACTTGAGCTTGATTTTCATATATTTCTTTGACTCGAGAATTGTGTAAACTTTATGAAATGATCATTGACAATCTTTGTTATATCTCCCATATTAGCCTAGACCTCACCTTATATGTTTTCCCTAGTCGACCCCTTTGAGCCTTAATATATCCTTTCATTTCATTACCCAAAATTCCATAAGCAACTCCACATTGGAGTTATATACCATACATATTGCCTTCCATACCTTTGTTTGGAATGATACTTAGGATTGAATGATGTTATTATCTTGTGGTTGCAAATAGGCATGAAAAGAGTGAGAAAAGTAGAAAAGAAAGTAGTGAAAAGAGAAGAAAAAGAGAAGTGAAAAACAAAAGAAAATAAAATAAAACACGAGAAAAACAAGAAAAGAAAAGAAAAGAGAACGTTTGTATGTGTTGTATTTAGTGTTCAATAATCCTTATCGCTCTCCAATTTCTTATCTAATGCTTGTTTTAGAAATCATTTTCCAATTTTGATATAGCCCACTATTTACCATCATCTGAAGTTTTCATCCCCGAACACTTTGAATCCGTACATATACCTTTCATTTAGTACCCTAGCCTAGCCTAGATTACAACCCTATAAAGTCCTATGTGATCTTAGGGTGAATTTAATTTCAAAGTCATAATAGTTTTGACAATCTGTGGAAATGCTTTTCGCCTCTTTTAATGAGCGGTATCTTTCATTGAGCTTACAATTTTTCATTTCCTATGTAACGTTCTTCATTAGTGACATGTTTACAGCCTAGTTTCCATTTACATTTACTCTTTATGCCCGTATGTTTCATGTGTTACTCCATATTTCGAGTGAATTCATTTGATGAGCGTAATGCCTGTGAGGATTGAATATATGTTTGCTTTAATTTTTATCTGGTTTATATAAGTTTTTGTCAAATCGTTATTTTCATGTGCTCGCTCCCCCTCCCACATTTAAGGTTTCAATTCAATGAGGTGCATTCTATAATGTTTATTGAATCAGGCGTTTGCTTAAATTCGTTCAATATGCTAATAACATGTTTGAAATCTTTTTCATTTTTGTTGAGTTCATCGCATGTTGGGTTGGGCATATTTTGAGGAAACTATATGTTGGATGTGGGTTTCGTCCCTGAAAACCCTCACGAGAGGAAGCTTTCCCACTAGGGTAACCTAGGTTTTAACAGTTTATTGCATATACTAAATGCAATCGAATCTCCCATGGAAGTGGCTTTTCTATTTTTATCCCATTTTTGTACTTGTCTCCTTCTTTTGATTTACTTGTAGTTCTTGTTGTATCTTATTTCATTGCTAGGAAGTAGCAATGTGGGGGTGTGATTCGATGCAAATATTGAGTATTTCTCCTGTTAACCAACCCGGTATTAGCCCCCTCGGGTATCTTAATCCCCATATTTATGCTCGTTAACCAGAAAACCCCAGATTTCTACATATACATGCTTTGTAGGGGTTAATTGAGCTTTTATAGGTATTTGGATGCTTAGTGTGAAGTTCGAATGCATTCCGAAGAAGTTTCGTACAAATATGCATGGGTAAGGGAATTTTAATCATTTCATAGTTTGGGCAGTTGGCCCAACATTGATACTCAAGTTGTAGACCTCCTTGCAAGCTTTGCGTGGCAGCAAACAGTGTGTGAATCGGAGCTATGACGAAGAACTTACGGGAGTTTTCGCGAAAGATAATTTCATGCAGATCAAAATAGGGGACCTCAAGACCTTCTTGACCGATCGATCGACTCCAGGGGTAGATCGATCGACCATGCTTATTTTTGGAAATCATGGAAGACATTAGGCTTTTACCTGTTTAGTCGATCGATTGACTGTCAAGGTCAATCGATCGACCTTCTCTAATTTTTGGCACTTTTTCCTTTTCTTTTCTTTCTTTTCTTCTTTTCTTTCTTCTTTTCTTTTCTCCCAACTTACTATATGAGGGTTTTTTGTTGTAATAAGAGATATAATTAGTTTTAGATATATTTTTAATGTTTTTCTCTTTGGGATCTAGGGTTTGGAGAGTTTTGTGGGTGTGCCATTATCTCCCTCCGAGGGTTTGCTCATATAGAGGGGTTTTCCCGTCGAGCTTGTGTAGAACAGTATTCATCATCTTCTCTATCAATCCAAGTTTCCATTTTTGGTATTTATTTATTCATTTATTTATTTACATGCTTTATTTATCTTGATTTCTTTTATTGCATTGTTAATTAGGTTTACTTTCTTGCATTTAATTCATGTCATTCAATATGCTTTCTAGCTAATTTAGTCTTGGTTGGGTTGGATTGAACTTACCTAAGGGTTGATTGCTTGATTTACTTTGGTGATGGAGTTTTTACGTGTTTATTTCTATTACGATGTCCTAGTTTTACGCTTAGGAGATTTAACGGGGTATATCATGTATGTCCCGTATTTACGACCTTGCGTGCGTAATTTTCGGGATATTTATTGACGCTAAAATATTATTAGACTTTTATGCAAATATAGAGGAGTGATAACTCTTGATTTAATTAACCGTCGAAACGAGACGCAATCTTAATTACTCGTGAGCCCATATAACCATTTATACAAATTAACTCGGGGTGAGGGATATCCGACATAACCTATAGTTTTTATTCCTTTGTTAACATAGTTTCATATTACACGCCTAAATTAATCCTTTCCTTTTGTTATCTTTTCCTTTTTGTTAGCATTACCTTTTAGACTTTTATTGAGAAGTAACAAACCAATTAAATTCTAGCAACTCGATTATGTGGATTCGATCCCCGGACTGGTCGCTATAATCCCTTAAAAGAGTGTAGTCATAGTTTAGGTTTTTGTATAGAGATGGTGAGATGAACACAAAACGACCGGTGCGTAAGTGACTCTCGCACCGTGGTGAAACCTAGCCTATTACCCTTCTTGGTTCCATAATTGCATTAGAGAGTTTAATAATGTAGTTATTGGTTACTCTCATAGAAGTGGGCCCTTCTCACTCAAATAGGTGATTTCTATAAAGAGTATACTGCTAATACCCCACTTAACTCATATGTTCTATGTATATAAATCATTAAAAATAAAATTTATCATGTTACACACAACAGATAGTGCACTGACTTATCCCAAGAATGGGAGGGAGAATTTATTTTTTCTTGGTGCTAACTGAATCGCACATAATTACGTTGTCCCGTTGAACATAATTCTTGGGATTTCCATCCATTTAGTTTGGGTTTCCATTATGGAAATTCTTTTTGGTTTTAACTAGCTTTAAGCCCATTCACCTTGATAAACTTATCTAACTCTCTCGTTAACGGATTCGTAGTTATCTTATTAGGCCTAATGTTATCACTATAAGAGAGATATTTCTTATGATCTTATGTCTAATAAGTCGTTACTTACCATACAATTCTATGCCTTTTCGAACAATGACTGTTAATCGCAAAAACATGCATTAGAATAATTATCTAAGATCATCCTGTTTAAAATTTTCAAAGGTTCCTTATTTTCTATGAAATAATAATCATATATAATCATATGAGGATTTCTAAATATTAACACTTCCAATTATGCTAACATATTCACTTAGTATATTTTGGGTCAATTTCTTGTCAAAATTATGGCACGAACATGACACAACCCCCTATTAGGCCAAATTATCTTGGATCGAACGCAACACACTGTGTTAATTATTGCCAACTTCATATTGGGTTGTGCCGTGTCAAATTTTTTTATCTCTATTGATAACATAATGATTTAAATAGTAAGAGTTCATGACATGTGACCCAGCATGGCATAGTGAACTTTGGGTTTTTGGACGACACTGATAATATGCATGATCCCCCACCACATATTATCTCGACAACATTGGTTGCTCCAAATATTAAATAATGAGTTATATAAACCATTAAACTTTTGTATGTTGCTAAATCGAATGATTTAGACATTTACTAAATAAATTGGATAGTTAATAAATTACTTAAATAAAATTAACTTATTGAACTTTTTAGTCACTTAATAGTTAAATTGGTTTGTTCTTGACTTGTTAAATTAAGTTATTTTATTGAACTACTTAGTTTATTACTGATTTTGTGAATATGTTTTTGATTAATAAATCACTTATTAATCTTTTGGTAATCGATAAGATTAAGTTTTAATGTGAGATGAGATCAATTTATACATTACGGCGTCATATGTCATGTTGTGGTCAGCATTGCACACAAATAGTTTAGAGGTTTCAGGTTACAATTTTTTATCCCAATATTACTAGCTCTAACTCCCAAATAGATTCAGGACTTATTCTAAAACTCCTTGAGAGGAGATGGGACACGACCCACACATTTTATTTCCCATGTGGAGAAATAGAGTTCACATCTCTTGCCCTTATGATATAAATGTGTGGTGAGTGTGCATGTGACTTGGGACAATATTTAGTTGACCAAGTATCTCTCGGAGGTTGCGTTACGTATTATGTCAAATTTGTACCAATTCCAAGCGGTATGCAATCACCGCAAGTTGAAAATGGTCACATATCTTATCCATTACGCTTGGTATTATGTCGGATCTATACTAGTTATAAGAGGTATATGACACCATAAACCGATAATGGTCATGGATATTAGACATGACCGGGTCTCTAGGTCATAGCTGAGGTCTGTGACTATTTCTCCGTGATAAAAAAAAGGTGGTCACAGACTTGATTTGTTACCCAAAGTGAGGGTCACGACCTCCTCTGTGGGTAAATATATAACTCCATGGTCACGGGCTAGGACCATGACATGGGGATCAAAGACTTGGGTCGTAAGTAATTATGCAATGGGGGGTCATGGACCTGGGTGGTAACAACATGGTCACAAACCATGACCATATTCATTTGATAAAAAAATAAAAATTATTTTTAGGCAGCTTCGAAGAAAATTATTGTATTCAGTAATTAAAACATAATATGTATTTGCAAATAATAGTCCTATTCTCAAACCAGGTATCCCATGACTGGGCGGTAAGCACCTACGAATTACATTAGTCCCGTATGAGGTGTTTGTGCCCATTACGGGGACGTTTAGGGGCTTTTTCAGGTTTCCCCCATCTAACGGCATGTTTTTAAGCCCAAGTCTGGATTTTAATAAATTTAAGACCAATTCTCAAACCGGGCATCCCGCGACTTCGTGTTCAGTTCTACGATGTAAATTAGTTATGTGTGAGGAGCTCATACACCTTATGGGGCCATTTGGGGGCTATTTTGGGCTTTTTTTTCCTTCTAGTGGCATATTTCTAATCCTACGTCTGGATATTTAAAAAAAAATAGTCCTATTTATAAGCTGTAAGGACACAATTCTCCGATTGAGTCCTAATGTAGTTTTGGCTCAATTTCGGACAAAAAATTTTATGTCATAGGATAGTTTTTAATTGTATCCATTCAAGCCTATGACGGGGTAGTTGAAGACGTAGCAGCCAAGATATTAATGCTTCATCAAATGTCGTGTGTATTGTGCCTCGTTTCTATGTCATCAACATGTTTCCATTGCTCCTAATGTATGAATGCATTTTAATATAGTTTATTGGGTGTAATTTATAAACTATTTATAAATTGTTTTATCAACTTTGTTTTACTAAGAAAATATGTTTTAGAACTTTTCATAAAAAGTTTTGGGCTTAAAACTTAATATTTCAGTTTTCTGACACGTCATTTGATCCACACTGGAATCTCGTGCGAACAAGATTGCCAGGTCGTTCGAACGAGATGCCAGGTCGTTCGAACGAGATTTCTGATGATTTTTCCTTTTTCATCCTGGAACCTTGTTATTAAATCCGTTCGAACGAAAAGTCGTTCGAACGAGTTTTGGCGGGATTTTTTTTTGGCAGTTTTTGACGGTTTTCCCCCTTTTCCCACTAGTTTTCCCCATTATCTTTTGCCATAATTGATAAGGTGCGGGAACCAACTTTTAGAACTAACTTTTTCATAACTTTTCATCTCCTAGAGAGAGTTTTAGAGAGCTTCGAAAATCAAAAGAAAAAGTTCATGTTTAAGTGTTTTGTTTTCAATAAAAATCTTCAAACACTTGTGTTAGACCCATTTGTTTAGTTTATCCAAGTTCCTTTATACATATATCTTGCTAGGAGTGTTTGGCACCATTGGTTCACTTTTCTACGTAAGAAGAAAAGAGTTTGGGTTTGCTTCTACATCTCCTGAATAAGAAGCTTGTTTGCTGTGACATACCCACTTGGAGAAAGGCTCCTTGATCGGGTGTCAGCGACCAAAAAGGTCCGGTCAGTGGATTCTGAGATCGCGGTGGAGATTCTTGGTTATCCTCCTGAAAGATGTATGTACAAGAAGGAGCGTCGGGGCTTGGACGGAGTCAAATCGAGTGTTGTAAGTCTTTCGTGTCTTGTACTTGTAAAACAGTATTTAGTGGATTTGAGGCTAGGGTCATCCGAGATTTTTTCCCTTTGTGGGTTTTTCCTCGTACAACGCGGAGTAGTTGATTAATTGTTTATTTTATCTTTTGCAAAATCACCTAGAACGCATGCTTAGGTAAAAAGATAAAATTGGTTTATTTCACTACTTATTTAATTTGGTGCTAAATTAATTTGGGCAATTATTATGTTAATTTAATTCAAGTCTTAATGATAATTTGTCCATTTCTAATGATAATGAAGTTTTTGCTATTCGAGAGGAATTTAATGGGCTTAATAAGTGTAGTGAAAATTTAAGAGAATTAAATGTGAGATTTGCAAAAAGAATTAAATTTCTTGAAAATGAAAATTCTTGGTTTAGAGCTAAAGTTGAGTTTTTGCAAATCTCCCTATCTCAATAAGATATTTTTCATGAAAAGCTCATGGACATAAATCACAATTTTAATATTTTAGAAATGTCCAAGAAAGAGAGTGATAGTCGAGAAAAGACTCTTAGGGGTAAGTTTGCTCACATTGAGGGGGAGCGTGATAACCTTCTTGGAGTTATAGAAAATTTAAAGAAGGAGTCCCGTAAATTTGAGGAGTCTAATTTATTACTTGAGTCCGATATTTTAAAAATGAAAAATAATTTACTTGACTCGAGTAGTAGTTGTAATGGTTCTATCTCATCATGTTTAAATACATCCGTTGCTAAAGCTAAGACCATTATTTGTTTTAGAGGGTCGACTTTATCCAAGGACTTTAGAAAAGGTCACACCATAGTTATCATTCCTCGTGTTTTCACATGCTTGCATTGTGGTAGGAAAGGTCACCTTAGTCATTTTGTTTTGATCTTAAAAGAAGTCCTAGGAAGTCTATGTCTAGCAGTTCATTAGTTCCCAAATCCCATCATTTTAAATATACATCTATATGGGTTAGGAAATCATTTTTAGACGCGCTAGATATTAGATTTGTTGATTCTCATTTTCTTTCACATGAAAGATGCCTTGATAAATTTAAAGGTTGAATATTTTAGTTATTATTTTAAAACTCTAGCTTTTTGTGCTTTATATTATATATCATTGCTAGGTGTATGAATGTTTAGTTATTTTCTAGTCATTGCTCTGTTTCATATCTCATGCTAGTAATCATGACTTGTTTATCTTTTGTATTATACTTCTTTCATTTTTGTTTGCTTTAAATGAAAAATACAAAAATATTATTGTTTATCATTTGTGTTTTACCTTGTTAGTGATTTGAACTTAATGAAAAATATAAATGATTTTTGTGTGTCTTTTGAGTAAATATTTTTTATTTTTGGTTTAAAAAGTCAAAAAACTCAAAAAAAAAAAAAATTGGTGTGTATTTTAGTTTGACACACTTTTTGTGGCATAGACTTGTGTTTGAATACCATATTTTATGCTCCCATGTGGCTAGAACTTTTGGTTAAGATTGTCATTACTTAAAATGTTCTTTACCATGCTTATATGGAGTAGTTGGATTTTGTGTTGATTAAATGGATTCTATATTTTATATGCCTCTATTCACACATGCACGAGCTCATTTGAAATTTTAACTTCATATGTATATTTGAGCTTTGTGAGGTGTTCTCCTACCAATCTTGTCATCTACATATTTGTGACCTAGGAGGACTAGTGCATGTTGAAATCCGTTGCACGTGAGATTTGTGAGAAATAAAAATATTATCTATAAATGTGCAGGGGGAAGGGCTCCGAAAGGAAATATTATCCTTTGTGAGTAGTAAGCCACCGTTTGTTTGGACCTAAAATAAATACGTAGTCCAAAGGCCTAAAAATAGAATTATGGCATTAAAAAGAAAAATAATTGCCACGGACTATTTTGTTTGATATATTCATTCAAATATATATGCTTATTGAGGGAGATTGGATGGTATATCAACGGTTTGCACAATGTTTGTTTATACTAGTTGTTCTTTCAATGTCATGACTCTATTGGTTTGTAGAATCATCAAAAGTCTAGGCTTGTATGCATTGTGTATGTTTGTTCATTGAGTTCAATTTATATTGTCACATGAGGTTATATTCAAATGTGTTGAAATTTTCAATCAATTGAGAATTCCGTGAACATGTTTTAAGTGTTTGGGTCTAAATTTAATTGTTGCTAGTTCACACCCCAACACTTTCGTTTCCATATGACACATTTTTTTCGTACGAGTGTGAAAAGCTTTTCTTATTTTGTGTCATTTGTGTTATATATATATATATATATATATATATATATATATATATATATATATGCGTTATTGGTACATTTAGTCTATGTATATATATGATATTTGTTTGCCTTTGCCTTGCTATCTAGTCCATCTATGCTTTAATTCATAATTGGTATCTATCTTGTTGAATCCTTTGATGATATCACATGCTTAATTCTTTATGTATCATATTGGTATCATTTTCTTGCATCTTAGTTGGTATCCGTTATTATTTGTTGGAGTAGTTATGATTGTGTTGCCCATGTGCTTTAATGTCCTCATCAGTTTATGCTCAATTGCATGTTTAGCTTGTTATTCGATTATTTTCATCCCTTGTTTAGTTTAGAGGGTGTCTACGGTTTAATTAGGGGAGATAAGTTAATTTTTGATTCTTTAGCCATTGTCTATTCCTGAACAAAAAGAGGGAGAATGATAGGGGGAGAAATGGTATCTAATCCTATTGTAATCTTATCTAAGTTTAGGAGATTTAACTTAGGGGGAATGCGGTATCTTCTTAGGTTGATCATAGTTGATAAATGGGATAATTAATTTAGGGGGAGTATTTTATTTATATGCATATAATATTTTGATATTCCCTATGCGTTTGATAGTTTGCTTAAGTGTGAAGGAATTCTTCTGGTGTGGAAATCTTCATCGGTAAAGCTATTGATCCTTGGGTCTTGAGTCAATTATTGGGTGGGATGTTTTATGTCTAGTAGAGATTGACGTCCCTTTAGTATTTTTTGTTGGTTTTTCTCCCGGAATAGCCAAAGGGGGAGATTTTTAAGGACACAATTCTCCGATTGAATCTTCATATAGTTTTGGCTAAATTCCGGACAAAAACATTTATGTCATAAGATAGTTTTTAATTCTATCCGTGTGTATTGTGCCTCATTTTTACGTTATCAACATGGTTCCATTGCTCCTCAGGTATGAATGCATTTTAATATATATATATATATATATATATATATATATATATATATATATATATATATATATATATATATATATATATATATATATATATATATAGGAGCTTGGAACATTAGTTTATTGGGTGTAATTTAAAAACTTTTTATAAATTGTTTAATCGACTTTGTTTTACTCATAAAATATGTTTTAGAACTTTTCATAAAAAGTTTTGGGCTTAAAACATAATATTTTAGTTTTCTGACACGTCGTTCGATCCACACTGGAAACCCGTACGAACGAGATTGCCAGGTCGTTTGAACGAACTGACATCTCATTCCAACGATATGCCAGGTCGTTCGAACGAGATTTCTGACGATTTTTTCTTTTTTCAACCTGGAACCTCGTTAGTAAATCCGTTCGAACGAAAATTCGTTCAAACGAGTTTTGGCGGGATTTTTTAGCAATTTTTTACGGTTTTACCACTACTTTTCCCCACTATCTTTTTCCAGATTTGATAAGGTGCGGGAACCAACTTTTAGAACTAACTTTTTCATAACTTTCCATATACTAGAGAGAGCTTTAGAGAGCTTTGAAAATCAAAAGAAAAAGTTTATGTTTAAGTGTTTTGTTTTCAAGAAAAATCTTCAAACACTTGTGTTACACCCATTTGTTTAGTTTATCCAAGTTCCTATATATATATATATATATATATATATATATCTTGCTTGGAGTGTTTGGCACCATTGGTTTACTTTTCTACCTAAGCAGAAAAGAGTTTGGGTTTGCTTCTACATCTCCTGAAGAAGAAGCTTGTTTGCTGTGACATACTCAGTTGGAGAAAGTCTCCTTGCTCGGGTGGCGGTGACCAAAAAGGTCCGATCGGTGGATTCCGAGACTACGGTGGAGATCCTTGGTTATCTGCTAGAAAGAGGTATGTACAAGAAGGAGCGTCGGGGCTTGGACGGATTCAAGTCGAGTGTTGTAAGTCTTTCGTGTTTTGTACTTGTAAAACAGTATTTAGTGGATTTGAGGCTAGGGTCATCCGAGATTTTTTCCCTTTGTGGGTTTTTCCTCGTACAACGCGGAGTAGTTGATTAATTGTTTATTTTATCTTTTGCAAAATCACCTAGAACGCATGCTTAGGTAAAAATATAAAATTGGTTTATTTCTCTACTTATTTAATTTGGTGCTAAATTAATTTGGGTAATTATTATGTTAATTTAATTCAAGTCGTCACTTAATTTGATAAAATTGGTTTGGCCTAACTTGGTAATATTGAAAATATGACTTAGGCAAATTTCTAGGACTTGAAGTGAATTAATTTGGTTTAAGTGAAATTTAAATTGTGTGTGTGTTTTAATTTAATTCCACGTTATTTAATTTTATTTTAGAAGAAATTAAAATTTGTTGTTTAAGTTGAACCATCTCGCTTCCGCATATCTTCAAAAGGAAATTGAAATTATCTTTTTAGTAAAGATTCCTAAAAATTTGGGGGCCCTTCTTTTCATAAGCCGTGTATACCGTGATTAAGTGATTAGTTCCTTCGAGTTACATTGGTCCCATGTGAGGTGTTCGTTCCCCTTACAGGGCTATTTTAGGTTTTTTCCCCTTTAGGGGAATATTTGTAAGCCTAAATCTGGTTATTTTCAATTTTTATTTCTATTCTCAAATCGGCTATATCATGACTATGCATTCGGTTCCTACGAGTTACATTGGTCTCATGCAAGGTGTTCGTTCCCATATTGGAGTCGTTTGAGGTCTGTTTCGGGTTACCCACTATAATGGCATGTTTTTAAGCCTAAGTTCGAATATTTTCAAATTTTAGTCCTATTATCTAATCGGTCATCCCGTGATAATACGATGAATTCCTATGAGCTACGTCGGTGTTGTACGAGGTGATCGTTCCTTACTTAGGGCCGTTTGGGTGCCCCCCTATGATGATATGTTTTAAGACCATGTCTGGATATTTTCAAATTGTTATCCTAATCTTAAAATATGCTTACCATGACTATGTTGTTAGTTCCTATGAGTTACATTGATCCCATGCAAGGTGTTCATTCCCCTAATGGGGTTTTGGGTATGTTTTAAGTTTTCCTCCTCTGGAAGCCCATTTTTAAGCTCAAGTGTAAATATTTTCTAATTATAGTCCTATTTACAAACTGAGCATCCAGTTACTCTGCATTTAGTTCCTATGAGTTACATTTGTCCCGTACGAGGTGTTCATGCCCTTTATGGGGCCGTTTGGGATTATTTTGTGTTTCCCCTTTAGCGGCATATTTTTAAGCCTAGGTCTAGATTTTTTCGAATATTAATCCTTTTTACAAAAGGAGCTCCCAGAGAATAAGCGATCAGTTCCTATGAGATACATTCGTCACGTGCGAGGTGTTCGTGCACATTCCGTGGCCATTTGGGGATGTTTTGGGTTTCCCCCCTCCAACGACATCCTTTAAAGCCTAAGTCTGATTATTTTCAAATTTTAGTCCTATTCTAAATATTCAGTTAGCTCCTAAGATTCACAATGGTCCCATTCGAGGCGTTCATGTCCCTAACGGGGACGTTTGTGGGTTGTTTGGGCTTTCCCCTCAACGGGCATGTTTTTAAGCCCAAGTATAAATATTTGCAAAATTTAGAGTTATTCTCAAACTACGCATCCAGTGACTATACAATTTATTTCGGTGAGTTACATTAGTTCCATGTGAGGTGTTCGTGGACCTTCCTGGGCAATTTGGTGGAAGTTTTGGGTTTTTCCCCTCTAACGGTATGTTTTGAAGTTTAACTTTGGATATTTGTAAATATTAGTCCTATTCTTAAACCAGACGTCATCTGGCCACGTGGTCAGTTCTTATGAGTTACAATGGTCTCGTGTGGGGATTTTGTGCCCCTTACGGGGTCGTTTGGGGTATATTTTTAGTTTTCCCCTCCAGCAATATGTTTTTAATCCTAAGTTAGTTTATATTCAACAATTAGTCCTATTCTCAAACCGGGCATCCCATGAATATGCAAGGAATTTCTATGACTTACACTGGTCCCCCCGTATGAGGTGTTTATGACCCTAATGGGATCGTTTAGGGGTTATTTTGGATATTTCCCTTGAGTAGCGAGATTTTAGGGCTAAGTCTGGATATTTGCAAATTTTATTCATATTTTCAAACCACACGTTCCCTGACTACACGATTAGTTCATACAAGTTATATTATTCTCGTGCAAGGTATTCATGCCACTTAAGGGGTTGTTTCGGTATCGCTTGGGTTTTATACCTCCAATGGAATGTTTTTAAGCCTATGCCTCGTTATTTGAAAATTTTGGTCCTATTCTCAAACCGGGCATCCTGTGGCACATTTTTTTCTTTCCCAACTCTAGTGGATTATTTTTAAGTCTACGTTTGGATATTTGTAAATTTTGGTCTTATTATTAAATAAGGAATCATGGGGCTTTGTTGTCAGTTCCTATAAGTTATATTGGTCACATGTGAGGTGTGCGCACGGCATACGGGGTCATTTTTAGATTGTTTTGGGTCTCTCCCCTCAAAGGACATTAGTCCCTTATGAGTTGTTCGTGCTCCTTGCAGGAAGTTTTAGGTTTTACCACTCTCGCAGCATGTTTTTAAGCCTAAGTACGATTATTTTTAAATTTTCTATCTTATTCTTAAATTGAGCATCTAGTGACTAAGCCTTCATTTCCTATAATTTACACTGGTCACATCACATGTGAGGTATCTGTGCCCCTAGCAAGGCCATTTGGGGATTGTTTTAAAGTTTTCCCCTCTAGTGGCATGTTTATAAGTCAAAGTCTTATTATTTTCAACATTTTTGTCCTTTTCTCGAATTGAGAGTCTTGTAACTATACATTCAGTTTTTCAAAAGTGACATTGGTCCCGTGTGAAGTATTTGTGCCGCTAATAGGGACATTACGTGGTTGTTCTGGCTTTTTCCTCTTTATTGGCATGTTTTAACTCAAAGTCTGGACATTTGGGAATTTTAGTCATATTCTCAAATTAGGTGTCCCATGATAATGCAATAAGTTCTTATGAGTGACATTGCTCCCGTGAGAGGTGTTTGTGTCCCTCGCTGGGCCGTTTGAGGGATGTTTTGTGTTTTCCCTCTCTCGTAGCACATTTTTAAGCCCAAGTCTCATTATTTACAAATTTTAGTCCTATTGTATAACGGGTCCTCCCGTGACTGCGTTCTCAACTCCTATGAGTTACATTGGAACGTACCAAGTGATGAGATGACACCCCAACAAAGATTCTCATCTTCTACACCCCTTGAAGAATTCTCATCACCACATTGTGAGAAATTCTCTACTCCACTAATTTTGTTATCCACTATTCCTTCTACGAGTACGTAACGACCCCCCATTACACCAATGCTCCTAACCACCGAACCCAAAACATTCCGAGCAAATGAGAAGAATTCCATTGTGTTCTCCCTTCCCAGGAGTAATTTTACTTTCAATAAAAATGACCTCAAAATACTTAAATCACAGTGTTTATTCCTTGGGAAACTGAATGTGGCAATAGGGGAAGTAAGTAACTTAAACGTAGTTGATCAAGACATCAAGGATGACATTTATAACCAACTCTCTAAGGGTTTTTCATTCCTCTACCATTCAAAGAAAAAAGTTCTTTCTCGAGTTACTGAACACCTGAGAATATATCGGAGAGAACTTTGGCAGAGACATTTCTCGAAGGGGTTATTTAGATCTGACATTTTTTATATGAGAGACAAAGTACCTTTGAATGTTAAAATTCCAGTTAATAAATGGAATAACTTTTTGGAAAATGAGGTGATAGATAAAAATCTAGTCCAGAACGAGAAAAATAAACAAACATGGAAAACATATTTATATTAACAGTTAGGGTCTAAATACTATAAAGATTTGAAGAGTGAATCATCAGATCGGACAAAGGGCGGTTCCGATGTCGGAAAAATACCTAATTGGGCCAACATGTATGTGCATTCGTGATAGGACAAATGTAAATAATTCCCACCATACTTAGCTTAGACTCTGGTGAGTATGACCAGTTATTTATTTTTATATACACGTTATAATAAATAACATTAATCCATAAGACCAATTATAATTTTAATCTATAAGAATTGATCAAGAACATTAGCAATGAGTTCAGTTTGATCCGTTATTATGACATTAAAAATAATGCCCTGACCCTAGCCTTGGGAACCCGAAAAAGGAGGAAAGATAAGAGGTGACATGTCACATATGTTGAAAACCAAATTAATACACACTGCACCTCTCATAGATGAGCTTTTTTGGTCATTAATCGTATCTCAAGCCAAGTGGAAAGTCAGTCTAAGATAGATGGGGATGTCCAGGAGATTAAAAGTAACCTACTTATTTTGATGAGTGAAATTTGGTACCCTATGTCCTTATTTACTCAAGGTTTTCATAATTCGATGCTTTCTTAAGGTTTCCCCTTCCCTTCTTCTTAATGTTTCCCTTATCCTTCCTCCTAAGGTTTCCATTAAGAAATGTCGCTTCTTTCAAATTCTCATCACAAAGGATGCCTCCTTCATCATTCCACTCCCCAATTCCTCCACCCGCCACGATCTGTGCATGATGACTATTGCGAGTAGTACTATTTTTGGGACTTGACCAATAGTAGGGTTATTTATGTGTGCACGCTCGTTTACTTAATTATCAAAACTCCAATACATAAACTCCATTTGTAGATGGGCGAGGATCAAATTTTGGTTGATGAAATATACAATAATTGCGGATATTTTCATGCGCTCTGAAAGTGAAGAAGGGAATGCACTGAAATATTATGAAAATTATTTTATCGCATTACCGTTTTATTTGTTGATCAAGCCTGGGCTATGAATAATATTTGACAATTTGTATTATTTGAGAACAAGTTGTGATAATAATTGTTTTATTTAAGCTATTTTATTTTATCTAATTTGAGTTTAAGTTGTGTTGAATAATTTGATTGAATTAGAACTTGTGTGTTCTTGTATGCAACATGAACTTTGTTTAAACTTCCAATATAGGTGAATTGAATTTTGAATATTATTTAGTGGACTTCTCACAATACAAAGAGTGGATGGTGGAGAGTAATAAAATATCTGATAATCATGTAACGGGCATTTAACAAGTTGTTAAATACGTTTATAGAAACCTCAAAAGTGATAAGATTCCGTGTCCTTTCACCCGGGGTATGAATGAAAAATATAAATCTTTAAAAACGTTGAGTTGCATTTACTAAAATAGGGAATTTGATAAGACTATAAGATATGGTCATACCATGGTGAAAATAATGGTATATGATTTGCTAACACATCATCGTGGAAGTGGTATATGATTTGCTAACACATCATCGTGAAAATAATGTTTCGAAAGAATTACCAGTTTTCGACTACGTAACGAAACCCGACTGAGTGGAAGTGGTATATGATTTGCTAACACATCATCGTTTTACCAACCTAATTTATGATGTTTACAGAGTTGACCACTATTAAAACCACCAACTTCTGAATACAAATAATGTGAATTATGACCAAGTTGATGTTGAATTACCAAAAGAACGAGAATATGTACAGTTGAAAGTTGGCGCGACTAGACCGTTGTATAAACATTACGATGAAGATCCATCGATATTATATGTAATGATTGGTTTGCATTATTTTCTAACACCCTGTGTTTTTAAAGAGTTTATTCTTTTGGAATATAAAATTTTATGTAAGAATAAAATTTTGAAAGTTAACTATTTTCATATTTAAAAATGTTGGTTTTGATTTATATAAAATGAAATTTTAATCGGAATTGAAATCGAGTTTTAATTTGAGAAATTTTATCTTTGTAGTTAAAAAACATAATGATTTTAGATTTTTGCCAGAAAATAGAACTGGTTCGATTTTTAAGTACAATCGGTTTGGTTTGTCGATTTTATAAAAATAAAACTTTTTAACTTAGAAGTTGTGTAGGACTCAATTTTTTTTTTTGATATAAAAATACAAAGTGACGGGTTTAAGGTTTTTAAAATGCATTTTAGCCTTCTTCAAAAGCAAGAACATTCCATAATTTTCATCATCTCTTTTCTTCCAAAACTAAACCCTTTAAACTCAATTTTCAACTCAAGATTTGAATAACTTAATTAAGATTTCTCAAGATTATTCAAAAACTTGTTTTTGTTGTTTTGTCGAGAGGAACGTAACCATTAAGTCAGATTATTCAAATAATTTTTACAGACATGGATACTTCTATTGTTCCCCTTTAGTATTATGCGTTTTAAATGTTACCTAAACACTAATGATTACTATTTTTCTAAAAATAAATTAGAGAGACTAATTAGGGAAAGTGAAGCTATATTCAAGACTGCTTTTATTCAAATCTTTAATATGAATTAAGACTCAAATCCCTTGCATGCTTGGGTTGAAGGTTAAAATTTTGTTAGAATTTATAATGTTCACATGTAGAATAAATTGTAGGCATGTTATAAATTAATTTCAACATGTATAACCATGTTAACCATGTTCATATTTTAGAGTAGAGATTTGTTGTTATATTACTCCAAAAAAATGTGATGTGAATAGATATTCTACAAATTGATGAGAAAGCTAATTGTTTGATAAATGTTATAATTAAATCGACAAAATTTGGATAAATAGTGATCTTACGATTAATTTAAATAATTGTTGTAATAAGTTAAAAATATACCATATATGTACGTTTATTGTAATAATATTTGATTTCGCAAGGACGACGGGATTATTAGGATAGTTTTTTATCTCACCTTATTTTAGGTTGCTTGTTAGGTATGAGACTAGTAGACAGGCCTTAGTTGTTGATAACGCTTTCTAGGTAGGGGACTAGAGATCGTAGTTTTTTATGGATGGGTAATTCCGGTTTGGGGTTGAATTATATGTCGTTTCCATTTGATTGTTAGCCTAGGTGAGAGGTTAGGTAGTAATTAT
This sequence comes from Sambucus nigra, assembly GCA_949130495.1. Taxonomy (NCBI): domain Eukaryota; kingdom Viridiplantae; phylum Streptophyta; class Magnoliopsida; order Dipsacales; family Adoxaceae; genus Sambucus; species Sambucus nigra. Next base: position 804,595,620 of record OX422208.1, read on the forward strand.
TTGTATGTATTCTTCCTAAATGATAGGTTAGGAGATACTTGTGTTTTGGAGACCTCTAAATATAGAAATATGGGCGGTTTAAGGATTTATGTTTGATAAAAGGGTTGTCCTAATAAAAAATAATAAGAACTTAAGATAATTAATAATTAATGCATAAGACTTAGAATAGCTATTAAAATGAATTTGCATCGCGAGTATGTCCAGGACTGACAGAATACAGACCGACTGGATGTAGCGGCATGGGTGTGTGTTGGCATTAGGAGTATGTGCAGGGCTGACAGAATACGGGCCAACTAGCTATAGTGATGTGTCGTGCATGGAACCTCACAAGTATGTGCAAAGATAACATATATTGGGTTGATTGTAAATAGTGAAGGGAATGGTTGTGATGTGTTGTAACTTAAGCATGCCAAGAATGTGTGCAAGACCGGTAAGGGGTCGACTGACAGTGGTGTTGGACGAATATAAAAAATTGTATAGATAAATTAAGTAAGAATAAGTGCTAAGTTTTAATTTAACTAATCGAAATGAAATAATTTGGACTTGAACATTGGTGTGGCTTAATATATGGGTAAATAGTGGTAGATTTTACTAGCATGTTAATATATATTGTTTAAAATAAAATACTCTATTGTGACGGCTATAATGTATAATTCTAGGTTTACTGGCCCTAATTAGGAGGAGGAGCTCGTAGTCATGCGGTGGGCTCGGACACATTGCGTTGACTAGCATGTCAGGTATAGTGCTAGAGTAGCTATACAGGAGTGATTGGAGATATTTTTGAGAGTGCAGATAGATAGATATATTTATCTATTTTAGTAGTTTAGATTTACTTTACTTTCCATCGTATATATTATGAGACTTTTACTTATGGATACAGTTGTTTATAGTTTCTGTCAGACATTTACATTTGGATAATTTCATTTGGGTTTTATATTTATTTGGAGTTGGCTTTATTTTTTAGATAACATGGTGATGGATTTCAGTTTGCATGAATGGTTATATTTATTCTATTAATTTGATTATATATTGTGGAAATTTTTTGAATGTCTCATATATCTGTCAGATGCTGAGAATGCTATCTTATTTAATGATGTCGGGGTATTTTGGCGGCAGCAGCTGACCACCTCACTTTCCAAAATGCGTGGGGTTTTACATATTTGAAGAGTTAATTTGGTTTATCGGGCAACAACATAACCAATATTCTTAAGTGGGTTAAAGACATTCTCCAAAAGAGAACACATTACCAGATAATTATCCTATCAAAAAGAAGAAGTTTGGGGGTCTGGGTTTGAAGTAGAAATCTATTCATTCATGCATGTATGATTTCTTATTGTATAATAATGAGTACAACGAGAAGGATAAGTATCCTATATGCAGTGAGCCTAGATATGTGTCTTGTGAGACTGAAAAAGTTAAGATTGCAAAATATCGCAAGTGCTCACAAGTTCTTAAAAGGTTTTAAAGTACTATCCCCTTGGACCATGGTTAAAATAGTTTTTCACTACTCTATGGATAGCACAGGCCATGAAATAGCACACTAGATGTGAGGTGGGTGTATGAAGTTTCCTTTTAGAAATCTCTACTGACATAATTACTTTATTTTCATTATTTTGCGATTCATAACCATTTTATTGTATTTCTGTTGCATTCATTATAAGAAATATTTTAAAACAAGAATATTTGTTTCCTTGGCAGCATGTCAAGACACTCTTAGACTATGTATCCACACATATGATATAGGATTAAATATGCATACTTGATTGAAAATTAATATAAGTAAAGTTTGGGGACCAAACTTTTTATAAGAAGGGTAGGATGTAATGACCCCACTTTTATAAGTTCATATATAGTTTGTTTATATAATTGCTTCTCTCTTACTGTATAATAAAGGACTAATAGTACATATGTGATATTTTGGGTTCTCTATATGAAAAAATCCATTTTTAAATAAGAAAAATCAATTGTAAATGGGGTCAAATCCAACTCTTATGGCATATTATAAGCTAAATGATAAGTTTCGAGGTAGAAAATATAATTTTATGAAACTTTAGAGACTTGATTTAATTAAGAAATTTTGAGGGTCCAAAATAAAAAGTAAAAAAGATCTTTTTATAAATAAAATATTTTCAAGTACCTCTAAGAAATATTAAAAATATATAGTGTAAAATTACCAAAATACCCTTCATGTGTAAAATAACCCTTATACCATTCCATCTAGTGCTTGACACCACATGGTTTATGTTTCCACCACCACCTTACACGTGTCATCGATGTAAATAATGCTAAAACACATGTTGTTCATTTAGAAATAGCAAAAACTCATGTCGTCGTTTGCTGAATTAAGACTGCAAGACCGCTCCGTCACGCGATACTTTAATGTTAACTCATCGTTGTAAAGGCTTGGCAACCTAGACATGTGTCAACACCCTAGTATCTTAGAAAAAAATATAAATAAAGTCTCTGGGATCATTTATTCACACGAAATTTGTTGAAAAGTTTACGAAGAAATATGTAGAAAAATTATGAAAAAGTTTAAGAAGAAGTTTCATTTTAACGAAGTGATCCAAGACTCAATATTTGTCGAACTTTTATTTTAGGTGAGTAGTCTATGACATTCCTTGAGTATTTTGATTATATGATATTATTCAAACTATATATATTTTGTGAAATGATTTTTATTCTCAAAATACATCTGATACCGATGATTCCGTTCTTTGTTATATGTGTATATCTCTCGATATAAACATTTGATTTGAATTCTGAAATTATTAATTCGGCTTATGAAAACTCTCTTACTATGTTGGCCTTGACTACTGAGTGAAAATATCTGGGTAGTACTTTTCCAGCTAGTTTATCGCTGGTGTGTCCTAAACAAGGCGTTGTTCCAGAAATCATGATTTTCTTTCTGTGATGTTACCGGGTGAAAACATCTGGTTACACTGTTTGTCTAGGTATTAAAGCGTACAAGGACAATAAAATAAAATTGAAGTTTTGACATATTGCTCAAATGTTTTATGTGTTATGTTTAGAACTGTTTATTCTAAAAATATATATTGCTAGTTACTTTATATATATTATTGTAAATTCCTATCCTTACATATATGCCTTATGTTCTAAATTGAATAGGTATCCATTTTCTGAAAAACCTTTGAATGTATGGAGATTGGACCTCATTCGTCTTTTAGATGATGTTGTATAAATAACCATTTTTCTTGAAATAAGTAGGCCCGCGTAGGGAACGTAAAAGGACTATATTGAAGATTCATATTTTATAGCTCTTTTTGTTACTATAAATAAAATGTTTGTTTTATCATATAAAGTATGTTTGGCTCTCTTGTAATAAGTTTTAAATTTTATCTTAATTTGTAACTCGTTGATTCTTTTAATTTATATGATGTTTCCTTTTAGATATCTCTGATGATGTAATTCCTTCATTTTCAGTATTTTATGATTCACAACCATGTGATTGTATTTCTTTTGCATTCATTATAAGAAATATTCTAAAACAAGAATATTTGTTGCCTTGGTGGCATGTCAAGACACTCGTTCAATACAAATTTTGGGTCAGGGTCGTGACAACCCTCACCTATGGAATGGAAGTTATTACCCCGCTTTAAGAAGGTCTCCCTTCCATGAGAACCAAATTGGTAGACCCAGGGTTAAATGATGATGCATTGCCCACTAAAGTTGTCACAGTGGACGAGCGAACATAATAGACCATAATAAATTCGGCTTTATATCAATAGCAGCTGACCAAATAGTATAACAAGAAAGTTAATTTGGGGAAATTTTAGGTGGGGGACTATATCCTAAGAAAAGGCCTCGGCAGTACTATAAAAATGTAAGATGGAAAGTTGTGACCAAACTAGGAAGGAACTTTCAAGGTAATCAAGGATGACCTTCGAGGAGCATATCACTTGGAAACACTAGAGGGAAGGGAGATACCAAGAACATGGAATGAAGTCAATCTCAAGAAGTTATACTTTTAGTCTTCTTATATTTTATCAATACATTTAGTTTATGTAAATTTTCATTTCAAACTTATGTTGAGTGTAAGTTATTATTCAATGAATAAAGGACCATTGTCTTTCACATTTCATTTTTGTATATTAGTTGCCTCAATTATTTTCTATGTATCTCAATATTACCATTTCCAAATGATAAATCCATTAACATGAAGAGAAATTACCTTTGTTCACAGTAAGCTGCTCAGCTTATCTCAGCCAAGGAACTACCATACGCAGAACAGAACACTTGTGGATTATAATATGTTATTCAACTAATTTCAATAAAGGGATCTCATTATGGTGAGCAGGGTTCACAATAATTAAAATAAGTTAATAGAATTTATTTTAACGTCTACAATCCTCAGGTCTGTCATAACAAACACAATAGGCCTCGAGAGTTACCCTGGTAACAGCAAAAGCCCTACATGGGATCCTTAGTTATAAAAGCCAACCTCAGTTAGTCGCCAACTATGTTGGTCATTTAAAACCTGATCAGTTGGATGGCCCATTATCCAGGTTCATTCTCTCCATCATCTCACCTAAGCCTAAGGGAGTGTGACAACACGACCTAAAGGATAAGTAAAATGGAATGATATTGCGAAGGCTTATTAGATTATGAGAATGTTAGACATAAGTCATCAAACTCATTTAGTCGACAGAGATAAAAAATGATTAATCTTAAATACTAAATCATTTAATCGGCGAAGTGCCCAAAATGATTAACAATATTACATGGTCAGCACAAGTCCTAAGTTGGTGGTAAATGTTAACTCCTCTTAGTCGAGAGTCAAAATATAAAATTATTAATTAAATCATATCTAATTAGTACATTCTCAAAATATGGAACAAGTTGATAATTAAAGTTTATACATTTTGACAAAAATGGGAGAGTAAAATTACAGAAATAGAAGATAAACTAAAAACCATACTACGACTCAAACCAACTATGGATAGCGAGCAAGATAGTCAGCTACGCGTGCTCTTCGACCATCATCTGGATTAGGAGCGAACACATCCTCGTGATAATGATTTAGAAGATGGATATGAGTGGCAATAATTGGGAATCATGTATAATCCTTCGAGAAATGAGGTTGACGATAAGCTGAGCAATCTACCTAGTGCTTATACCATAGGTTTGATTCCTTAAGGGTCTTAAGCTCCCTGAGGATAGTCAACCACCCATGCTTGAACTCCACCTCCTTAGCTTCGGGTGCATCAGTTGAGCCTTAATCATAACCCACTCCCCACGCTTCTCGAGGGCCTATTCTGAAGAGATGCCTCAACCTTGTAATATACCTTTGGAGACTAGCTATAATGACATATCCTTCTTGGATGTCATTTTTAAGATTAGCAACCTCCTTTTTCAAGGCATCATTTAAGCCCTGAATTATCTTTCTTACTTATCCCAAATCCTTGCTCTCTAAGAGTTGGGCCCTCAAACCATTTATCTATTTATGTACCAAGGAAATAATTTCCTCCAAGACCTGAAGGTCATTCTTTATCTTGGCCACCATCTCGGACTGGTCCTTGTACTATTTGATCCTCACTTTCAACTTATTGAAGAGCTTTAAGATGGTCTTGCAGACCTGTTAACTAGCCCTTGAACCCAAAATCCATCCCAAATTTGAGGTTGTATGGATGTAGTCCTCTACAATAATAGGTTATAAATAGAAAAAACAAATAAATGCAATGAATATTAGCATAATTAAAATAATAAGAAACTACAATACAATAAAAGGTTTGTTTCATTTATCAATAGGGGGAGCTAAAAATAAGAAATTATACGGCATAAGAAAAAACAAAGGAGCCCAAAAATGTGGAACTTTACTCCTTCACTTGCTCAGATATTTTTGGCACCTTCCTATTCTCGATAGCCCTTCACTTATAGTCAAGTATCATCTCAACCTCAGCAAAACCTTTCTCAGCATGGTCGGAAGGCTGGCTAACTAGAGGCTCCTCGTCAGATTCTGGAGGACGAAGCTGGCACGAGCAGATTCTGGAGGAACTCCAACTGCTCCAAAGTCTTGGTCCTATCCCTTCTTAAAGCATACTTTTTTTGCGTAGGCAATTTGGATCTCAACATTATTATAATCCACATTCCAGTTTTCAAAATAGTTGTTATCTTTCATACCTTTGATCTTTCCTTCTAGCTTTTGACCTTCCCAGCTAAACCAGTGTTTTCCTTAGTAAGCTTCTACTTCTCCGTGACCACCCGGTTGCTGGTTGAGTAAATATTAGAATATGCCTTTGCTAAACTCTCTCTCCCCTGCTCAAGTGTGGCACGGTCATGAGCTAAGTCCTTTTTGTACTTCTTTAGGGCTTCTTTCAATTTCTATTTATTCTTGAACTGGTCGACATGAGCATCCATGAAGGTAGTAAAGTCAGACAAAACCTATGAGGATAGAAAAATAGGGATTATGGCATAGAATATAAAGACAAAGAAAAGATTAAAATAAGAGAGGATACTTACAAGAGCAAGTCCTTGGACAGACTTGAGTTCCAACTGGGTCGACAATCAACCTCGGTCATGCTCCCCAATAAATAAATTAGGGGAAACTATTGGAGTTTTGGCCACACTGTACCCCTTAACAGTTAGAGAAAGGAAGGGCTCAACAGGAGCCTTTAAGGATAGTCACACTTATTCTCTCCTTTTATTTCTTTCTTTCTCTCTCTTTTCTTTACTCGTCTATTTTTTTCTCTATCTCCTTTTCCTTCCCCTTGGTCCTCAAGATGGATCCACTGACCTTAGGGGAATCCCCCTTTGATATCTTCAGAGATTTCATCCAATTAGATAGCATAACCTGGTCATCATCATCAATGTTCAAGGGTGTGCCATTTCCTATTCTTCATCAGCTTCTTCTTCTTCTTCTTCTTCTTCTTCTTCTTCTTCTTCTTCTTCTTCTTCTTCTTCTTCTTCTTCTTCTTCTTCTTCTTCTTCTTCTTCTTCTTCCTTTCCCTCTATCTCAATTTATTCAAGAGTCCCTTCATCAAGAAGTTTCAAGATAGGGACTTTATCAACTAGCCAAGCGATGAAACTATTGGTAGTGTTTTTATACTCCAATAAATTAGTTGCAACACAAGGGTGCTCTCTATTAGGTAGTTTTTCTTAAACTCTCAAAAAATGTGAGTAGATCAATAACTCTCAACTCGCGAAGGGCGGGTTCTTAATTTTTATCATGACCTGTAAGACAGAGGAATAATATTTATATTAGAAGATTTGAAACGAATATAGCAAGCAAGAAAATTAAAGTAAAAGAAATAAAAAAGTGAACAAAAGAAGAGAGACAATGGGGCTGTCTGGGGACTGCTTTGTATTTTTCCACTATCGATGTGGATATTTACAAATTTTATCCCTAAATCGAGCATCTCATGACTATATGGTCAGTTCCAACAAGTTACATTAGTCTCTTGCATGGTGTGCGTGTTTTTTTGGGGGCGATTAAACGGTTGTTTTGGTTTCCCCCATCTAGGAGAATATTTTCAATCTCAAGTCAGGATATTTTTACATTTTAGTCATATTCTAAAATTGGGCATCCCATGACTATGCAATCAGTTTTTATGATTTACATTGGTCTCGTGTGAGGTGTTTGTGCCGCTAATGAGGCCATTTAGGGGTGGTTATGGGTTTTCCCTACTAGCGACATGATTCTAAGCCTAAGTAAGGGTAGTTTTAAAATTTTTGACTATTACCAAACCAAGCATCCTGTGACTTTTTCTCAATTCCTATGAGTTACATTAGTTTGGTGTAAGGTGTTCACGCCCCTTTAGGTTCTATTTGGGGGCTATTTTCAGTTCCCCCCTACAGTGACATATTTTTAAGCCTAAGTTTCATTATTTTTAAATTCTAGTTCTATCCTCAAATCGGGCATTCCAGGACTACACGGTGAGTTCATACGAGTTACGTTGGTACCATGCAAGATGTTCGCTGCCCTTTTGAAGGTTATTTTGTGTTTTTAACAATAGCAACATGTTTCTAAGACTAAGCATAAATATTTGTAAACTTTACTCCTGTTATTAAATCGGCATCCTGTGACTATGCGGTCAGTTCCTACGAGTTACATTTGTCCCGTGCAAGGTGCTCGTACCCTTCTAGTGTTTGTTTGGGGGATATTTTGGGTTTTAACCTTTCAATAGAATTTTTAAAGACTAAGTCTCATTATTTGCAAGTTTTAGTCCTATTTTCAAATCAAGCACCACGTGACTACACGGTCAGTTCGTCCGAGTTACATTAGTCTTGTATAAAGCATTCGTACCCCTAACGGGACCTTTTCGAGGTCCTTTTAGGTTTGCCCCTCTGGCGGCATATTTTCAAGTCCAAGTATGATATGTGCAAATTTTGGTCATATTCTCAAATCGGGAATCCCACGATTAAATGGCCAGTTCCTACACGTTAAATTGGTCGATGCGATTTAGGAGGTCGTTTGGTGGTTGTTTTGAGTTTTTCACCTCTTGCATAACACTTTATAGCCTAAGTCTGGTTAATTTTACATTTTAGTCCTATTCTTAAATCGAGCATCCTTTGATGATGCATTCAGTTCGTACGAGTTACATTGGTCCCATGCACTTTGTTCGTGCTCCTTAAGAGATCGTTTATGGGATGTTTTACATTTTGCCTCTAGCAGTATATTTCTAAGCCTAAGTCTGGTTATTTTCAAGTTTTAGACCTACTCTCCAACCGGGAAATTGGTGACGTTAAGGTCAGTTCCTACGAGTTATATTGGTTCCATCTGAGGTTTTCGTTCCCATAATGGGGTAGTTTGGAGGCTGTTTTTGGTTTTTCCCTTTTAATGGCATGCTTTTAATCCTTAGTCAGGATATTTTCAACATTTAGTCCAATTCTCAAACTGGGCATCCCGTGACTATGCGATCGATTTCTAAAAGTGACACTGGTCTCGTACGAGGTGTTCGTGCCTTTAATGGGGACATTTGGGCATTATTTTTTCTTTTCCCCTCTAACGACATGTTTCTAAGCTTAAGTCTGGATATTAACAAATTTTAGTTATATTCTTAAATCGAGCATTCCAGGACTAAGCGATCAGTTCCAACGAGTTACATTGGACCTGTGCAAGGTGTTCGTGCCCTTTACGGGCTGTTTGGGTGTCATTTTGGGTTTTCCCCTCCATCAAAATATTTTTAAGCTTAAGTCTTATTATTTTACAATTTCATCCTTATTCTCAAAATGAACATCCCGTGACTACGTAATCAGTTCCAATGAGTTACATTGAATCCGTGCGAGGTTTTCCTGCCTCTAATAGGGCCGTTAGGGGGTTGTTATGGGTTTTCCCATCTAACAACATGTTCATAAGCGTAAGTATGGATATTTAAAAATTTTAGTCATATTCTCAAAATTGGCATCTCGTGCAAGGTTCTCATGCATTTTATGGGACTGTTTGGAGGTGTTTCGGGTTTCCCACATCTAGCAGCCTGTTTTTAATCCCAAAACTAGATAATTTTTAATTTTAGTCCTATTCCAAAATTGGGTATTCCGCAACTATGCGATCAGTTCCTACGAGTTACATTGGTTCCCTACGAGGTGTTCGTTCCCATAATGGGGCCGTTTGGGGTCATTTTTGGGTTTCCCCCTAGCGGTATATTCGTAAGCTTAAGTAAAAATATTTATAATATTTATGCCTATTATTTAACAGACTTTCCTATGACTATGTGATGAGTTTCTACGAGTTACATTAGTCCCATGCGAGGTGTTTATGCCCCTTAATAGTCTGTTTGGGTTTTTTTTTTGGGTTTTCCTCCACCACCAATATATTTTTAAGCCTAAGTCTTATTACTAGAAAATTTCAGTCCTATTATTAAATCGGGCATCCCGTGACTATTCGGTCAGTTCGTACAAGTTACATTGGTCCCTTGCGAGTTGTTCGCACCCCTTATGGGTTGTTCAAGGGTTATTTTTAGCTTTTTCGCGCTAAGGACATCTTTTTTAGTATAAGTATGGATATTTAAAAATTTTAGTTATTTTCTCAATTCGGGCATCTCGTGATTACATGATGAGTTCCTACATGTTACATTGTCCTCATGCGAGGTGCTCAAGCACCATATGTTGTCAGGCCTAAGTCTGGATAAACATAAATTTTAGTCATATTCTCAAACCAAGAATTTGTTGACTACGCGATCAGTTCTTACGAGTTACATTGGTCCCGTGTGATGTTTTAATTCCCCTCTAGGGGATTGTTTTTAATCCTAAGTCTCGTTATTTTTAACTGTTAATCCTACTCTCAAATCAGGCGTATGGTGTCTATGCATAAGTTTGTGCGAGTTACATTTGATCTCGTACGAGGTGTTTGTTTTTAATACTAGTATCAAATCGGACATCCCGTGACTATGTGTATAGTTACAACGAGTTACATTTGTCCCGTACAACGTGTTCGTGCCCCTTACGGGGCCATTTAGGGGTTATTTTTTGTTTTCCTCGTACAGTTGCATATTTTAATCACGGGTCTCATTAATTTCTAATTATAAACCTATTCTCAACATGAGCATCCTGTGACTAAGCTCTCAATTCGTATGTGTTACTTTCGTCCAATGCGAGGTGTGCAATCCCTTTACGTAACCATCTGGGGGTTATTTTGGATTTACCCCATATAGCGGCATGTTTTTAAGCATATAATTTGCAAATTTTAGATTTATTTTCAAACCAGGCATCTCATGATAACACGATTAGTTCGTACGACTTGCATTATTCCTATGCAAGGTGTTCATGCCACTTTCGAGGACATTTAGGGGATTTTTTTGCTTCCCCCCTCTGGTGGCATATTTTTATGACTAAGTCTAGATATTTGAAAATTTTAGTCCTATTCTTAAAGAGGGCATTCAGTGACTACGTGATCAGTTCTTACGAGTTATGTTGGTCCCGTGCGAGATTTTTGTTGCTGTTTGGCGGTTGTTTTGGTGTTTTCTAATCTAGTGAAATGATTTTAAGCCTAAGTCTGGTTATTATTGACACACCCCAACAGAGTTACTTATAATTAAGTTTGAAAGTCAAAGTGAGTCAAACCATGATTAATTTAACCAAACCATAAACAAGAGTTTTAATTTCAGAGTCATCATTGTAAATCCATATATCTGAAAACCTTTTTACAACCTCAGAGTAGTCACACATGTACAAACTAGCTTGAAGGAAAATTTAACTTAATTACATCATTTACATTTACACAAAATCATAGTTTCTCGTATTCCTGGCTAACCCAACCCGACCTCCTAGATTTGGCAGTGACATCGCATTACCTGAAAAATGTGAACATAGGAACCATGAGCAAAATAGCCCAGTGAATGCATCACTACTATACTACTGCATAAATTTACATGCAATATATCATGTCCATATAATTATGAATTAACTTATCCGGCTCATTCATAATGAATGACCAACTTTTTCGAATCATGATTCACATATCCTGTCTAAATAGACAATTCTCCCCCATTCCTGGTCGAGGAGTAACCCCTTGTCATTAATAGACAAATCTCCCCCATTCCTGGTCGAGGAGTAACCCCTCATTTTGGTAAACCAAAATGAACAATTTCATATTAATTATATTATGATCATATCAATAACACGATACAAATATCTCTTTCCAGTGAGTACACTCACCTTGGTTGACAACTATGTATTCACGTTTTCTTCTGGTGGAGCTTAACTGGATTGATTAGACCTTACACCTATCAATCCAACTAAATCATTACTGAACCTCAATCATAAATATTATCCAAACATAATTATGTAACTTTCCATGACTATACATCAACAATATAATTCCAATTAAGTCACAATCCATAAAACATAGGTAAAGGCAAAACAATGATATACATGTTGATAAAGTTACGGACATTCAACCGTAGGAAATACCTTATGGGGAATTTATAACCAAAGTCAAGTAAACATGAAATTATACTCCTCAATGTATATACACATGAAACGTGTACTCAAAGTACACTTTGTAAGGGAGAAATACAAACATTCATTCAAGGGGTACCTAGTATGGCCTGACATTATTGTCTTACATACTTAACCATCCTATATTCCTAAATTGTACAAATACAGGGGTCCAACCTCATCAATATGAAAACATATATGAATATACTATCCAGCACAAGTGACGGTGTAATTTTTCAAGCTTCCTAGGACAAGTTATGACCATTTCTCTACAACACAAGAAATCTGCCCTACAAGCGCCTCTATTGTTCCTTCGAATTCCCAGAATTTTCATAATTTTTCTACGTCATAAATTTCCATGATTTTTAACTCATTTTCATTACACATACTTAATAGTACATAATTAAAGTTTCATAATGTTTTGACTTCATTTGTTGTCTCAAAATCTCGACTAAACTTAGGGAATACCGAAATCAAGTATACAAACAGCAACCATGTACCAACTTGAAATCATCATTACGGCCTAACCACGAGGAGATAAATTCTCATTTTCGGGTATGATATGAATATATTAGTATACTTTCATATCCAATTAGAATTTCTCAAATCTAGTAAGCACACAAAGAGATATGAAAGTTTGAATGCAAGGGGTTTCAATACAAATCAATTTTAAGGGTTTCTACACTCAACTTAACATAAACTTGCATCTAACCATACATACATATAAAGGGATGAAACTTTAATAAACCTATGGTGATTTATATCATATAAATCAGTAATATAAGATAAATGACAAGATTTGCAATTAGGATTACCTTCGGGACTTTTACGTAATTTCCACGGATTTTTCTACACTTTTTCTCCTCACTTTTCCTTCCTAAACTCCCTAATTCTCTTTCCTCAAGGTGAAACCCTTTCATGGCTGATTTTGGCTGAAGGATAAAGCTATTTCAAGGGTATAAGGTCAGACAAGGTTGCCTCCCAAGGCAACCAATCAAATTAAACAATTTGGTTTAATAAAAGACAAAATACCACTTAAAGGGAATGGACAACTTTGCCCTTTGTTCGTAAATTCGGTATAACTCTTTACTCGGTCATTCATTTGATGACCCGTTTGCTGTGTTACAACCCTAAATCACATATCTACAACTATATAGTTTTCACCTCAAGTCATTTATAATGTTATAAAGGTCAAAACTAGTCTCTAACAGTAACCTTTCTACCGAAAATAACAAAATTTGTGTTTGTAAATAATTCGACCTTTCAGGATTTATGAAAGTAGGATTATAATAAACATAATCACTTAACATTAGATATAATAATATCACATTATTCATATCACATAAGATAAGCATGATTTAAATATAATTCATCATAGTTATATTCGGGTTGTCACAACTTCCCCCCCTTAGAAAATTTCGGCCCCGAAATTTAATATGAAGGTCACTTACCAAACAAATGGGGATACTGTTTCCTAATGCTATCCTCCGTTTCCCAAGTTGCTTCTTTTACTCCCTGGCTCATCCACATAACCTTAACTAAGGGAATAACTTTATTTCTCAATACTTTGTCCTTACGATCAATAATTTCCATTCGTTCCTCGATGTACGATAAGTCTTCCTTCAGTTCAATTGGTTGAGTTATCAACTGATGAGATGGATCCGCCAAATACTTATGAAGCATCGATTCGTAAACACATCATGTAAACGAGACAACTCTGAAGGCAATGCTAATCTATATGCGAGGGCCCCAATTCTTTCCAACACCTCATATGGTCCAATGTATCTTTGACTTAGTTTCCCCTTTTTCCCAAATCTCATAACACCTTTCCATGGTGAAATACACAAGAATACAAAATCTCCTTTCTAAAATTCCAATGGATGCTTCCTCATATCTGCATAAAATTTCTGCCTGCTTTGCGCTATCTTTATCCGTTCCAGAATCATTTTGATCTTTTCAGTTGTCATATCTATCAATTCAGGACCCAAAATTTTCCTTTCACCCACTTCATCCCAACACAAAGGCATTCTACATCTCCTCCCATATAAAGTTTCATAAGGAGCCATACCAATAGTCGACTGATAACTATTATTATATGAAAATTCCATCAATGGAAAATGATCATCCTAACTACCTTTGAAGTCAAATACACAGGCTCGTAACATGTCTTATAATATTTGAATCGTCCTTTCTGATTGCCCATCAGTTTGAGGATGAAACGCAGTGCTGAACTTCAAACTTGTGCCCATGGCATTCTGGAGACGAGGCCAAACTTAGAATTCAACGTTGGATCTCTATCTGATACAATTGACACCGGTGCCCCATGTAAACGGATAATCTCATCAACGTACATACGTGCATACGTGTCAATAGTGTAGGTGGTCTTAACTGGGAGAAAATGAGTTGACTTCGTCAATCGGTCTACAATCACCCAAATAGAATCATGCCTCTTTGGTGACCGGGGTAATCCTGTAACAAAGTCCATCATTATATACTCCCACTTCCATTCTGGAATAGGCAAAGACTACAATAATCCTACCAGCTTCTGATGCTCTGCTTTCACTTCCTGGCATACTAAACATTTAGCTACGAACTCTGCAATCTCACGTTTCATATTGTTCCACCAGTTATATTCTTTTAAATCTCTGTACATTTTGGTACCTCCCGGATGCATAAAGTAAATAGAACTATGTGCCTCTTCTAATATATCTTTCTTTAAGGGTGGATCATTCGGTACACAAATCCTATTTTTATAACACAACGATTCATCATTCTTAATCTCAAAGTCACTCTCTCTACCATCCCGAACTTCGTGTTTCTTCTTCTCAAGGAATGGATCACTGATCTGCAAATTTCGTATGCGTTCTGCCAATAAAGGTCTCACTGTGACATGTGTTAATAATTGTGACACCCCGACTAATTAAATACCGGGTAGGTACTCCTTTATTAAATTAATTCAAAATGCCAAGTTGGTCCAGTTAATAGCATCACTGTCGAAAACATTTTAATGATTACTAACCACCTAGTATTTAAAAAGTAAGTTGCCAAATTTTAATTTAAGTCTGATTAACATGCAACAAGTGTAATGAAGAATAATAACACCATTCACCATAACGAAGCAAATAGAGTAACCATCACATAATGTAAATAAAGTCTGGAGGAAAAACTCCTCACTACAATCCCACAACTGAAATAAGTAAACCGAATACTAAAACAATACATGCCAAAGTCTGAAAACTGTAATGGAAAGATGTCTCTAATAGAAATGGGCAACATGCCCTACAACTGATAGATAATGAATCTGGAATCCAAGTGATAGAAGCGTCTGGAAGAAAATCCCTGTAGCTTCCACAAACAGCTACAACTCGTCACCAGAATGAGTATCCTATGCATGGTGTCCTTGTGGCTGGGCACCTAAAATGGTTTTACAAAGAAAAATAGATTTGAAAGCAAACGGGTCAGAGCCCGAATGTGGAGATATTTTAAAAACCTGCAAGTGTTTTAAAATCATTTAAAATATTAAAAGCAAAGTACACGTTAGGACGTGCACTCACATGATATTCTCACCTCTCGTCTAACTGTGCACTCCTAACGTAAGTACCCATCTACAACGACACAAACCACTAGCTAAGTGACATCATATCTAGCCAGACTGTCATAGGTCCTACCCTTATTACTCGGTTCTATTAACATTATAAAGCTCATAATTAAATAGGGGTTTAACGTAAACTCAGATGCTAAATATGCAATATATTTCACTATCAGCTAACCCGTTATGTTTCTCGAAACAATACCGTAATTATATTCACAACATTAACATGAAGGTTCCCATTAATTAAGTGTTTATTATTCACATCATAAATATACAATACAAGCACCCCGAGAACTAAGCTGCGGTGCACACATACTCTGCTATCCATCCCGGTACATCACGTACATAAGGATTACATATTCCGAATCTCTCAAGAATAGTTCACAAATAACAACATCACAAATAATGGAGGCGAACACAGTCACATCACATGGGTCACGCACATACCTACGCTCCCACGATCAGCGGACTTATTAATATCCCAATAAGTCTTTCTATGACCTATGTTCATTAAGGTAACTAGTCTAAATCCGGGCAACACAAGGATTAGCGGGGCCCTAACCGAACGCAAACCTCCCGTGATAGCAAGTATGGTAGGTATGTCATACACACAATTCATATACCAATACTAAGTAAACACACGTCTTAGTAATCCCGTAGTTTAATCGTAGTACTATTCTCATTCCCGTACCAATCTATAATTTACACACTTTATACGATTCCGGTTTATAATCATACGCGCCATAATCTATTCTCCCGTCGTAGTAGACACTCATGTCTCAACCCAAACGGTTCATTGATTTAAATCACTCGTATATAATTTACCCCTCATAATAACCCAAAAGTCCCAAATCTATCAATGCATCATCAAAGGGATGTTAACTTTACCCTCGAACAAGTTTACGGGACTCCCAAAATCAAAACAGGCCAAAAGGCCCAAACTACCAGCTCGTTAGAAGTCTCGTTCGAACGAGGCTGTTCGAACGAGATCAAACTGTCAACTCGTTAGAAGTCTCGTTCGAACGAGGCTGTTCGAACGAGATCCAGCTCGTTCGAACGAGCTGTACCTTCTAACCAGATCTCGTTCGAACGAAGTTATCGAACGAAGTTCCCTTTCGTTAGAAGCGACTGGTCAATTCGTTAGAAGCTCGTTCGAACGAGTTCGTTCGAACGACCTGTGGAGAGGCTTCTAACGACCTACCAGTTTCGTCCCAGATTTGTCTTAATCTCATTTTTCACCATTTTTACTCCTCAAATCTCCTCCAAACTTAGTCCCAACCATTGTTTTAAGGTCTCTAATCAATCTTAAACATATTATAGTCACCTCCTAACACGTTTTAAAGGATTAAATCACCCTAACATCAATCAATATACAAATCTCTGCACTTTTTCCCCAATTATTCAAGAACATAAACCCTAGAATTTGTAATCATCCATTAGTCCATTCTAGATCCATTTTTGTTACATCGTACGTATACTAACACCAGAACAATCATCTCTATATGGTTCTACATGCAATTTGTCCTCAATATTCAATTTCTAAATCCAATTAACATGGGTTTTCATTCATCTTTCAAGAACAATTGGAATTCTTCAATTTTCTAACATGGGAAGAACATTCTCTAAATTTAAATGTAATTAAATCACTTGCCTCTATTGTCTTTGAATTTGGTGTTGGTTTGGTGAAGATTTCTGCAGAATTCCTTCTCTTTCTCTCCCTCTCCAAGCTTTCTTCTCCAAAGGTGGCTATGGTGGCTAGGGTTTTCTTTGGGAAAGTTGGAAACCTAAATGATAACCTCCGTAACTTATTGGGTCATTAAGGGTTGGTTAGTGGGTTTAGTGGGTCTATTCCCAATCAGATTTACATCTCTAATTTTCGTCATTTTTAATTCCTAAAAATACGAAATTACCAAAATACCCTTTATATTGCCGGTATGGCCTAAAAATACCCCGGAACCCAAACTACACCCCCGGCTAGTGTTTTCTGACTATCTCGACCCTTCCGGACGTGTTGGCGCACTCAAAACGACCATACGGTTTATAGAATTTAAATTAACTTTTATAATTAAAATAATACACCATGACGCGGCGGTCACACGCGTCTCAACAAAATTTCTAAAATGCCGTATATCAATCTCACGACAAATTTTTTCATAATTCAATATTCATATAAAAACATGTATGCACATAATCAAATACCAACTCGCATCTCGTTAGTATTTTTAACCCGAATTAATTTCCAATTAATACGCATTTAATTAATTAATCCCAAAAATAAATAGCCAAAAATACGGGGTATTACATACTTCCCCCCTAATAACTGAATTTTGTCCCGAAATTCGAAACTAGAAAGTACCTGCTAAAAACAACTCTGGATAACGTTCGCGCATCTCATCCTCGCGCTCCCATGTGGACTCCTCGACATTGTGATGTCGCCACTGAACACGCACTAACGGAACTATCTTTGACCGCAGTTTCCTCTCGCTTCGGTCCAAAATAGCAATCGGCCCCTCCTCGTAGGAGCTATCCGGTTGGAGATCGATGTCCTCCACAGCAATGTGAGAATGAGCCAAATTATCTCTAAGGTATTTCCTCAGCGAGGAAATATGGAACACATCGTGAATCCGATGCAAATGCTCCGGTAACCCAAGTCTATACGCAACCGGTCCGATCCGCTCAATAATAGGAAACGACCCCACATACCTTGGTGCCAACTTCCCCTTCTTCCCGAAACGCATAATCCCCTTCATAGGAGATACCCTGAGAAAAACTTGGTCCCCTACTTGGAACTCCCTAAAAAAATCTCTTCGCATCAGCATAACTCTTCTGCCTGTCTTGAGCTACCCGAATGCGACTCCGAATCAACTCAATCCTTGCCGAAGTATCCTGAATCACTTCCGGCCCAAGTAGTTTGTTGTCCCCCACCTCTAACCAACATGCTGGGAAACGACAAGGCCTACCGTACAATGCCTCAAACGGAGCCATGCCAATAGTGAACTGATAGGAGTTGTTATAAGCAAACTCCACCAGTGGTAGGTACTGCTCCCATCCACCCCCAAAGTCAATAATGCACATGCGTAGCATGTCCTCCAACATCTGATTTGTGCGCTCGATCTGCCCATCGGTCTGCGGATGATAAGCCGTACTCAACCGCAATTCCGTGCACATGGCCTCCTGGAAACTCTCCCAAAACCTCGAAACAAATATCTTGTCTCTGTCAGACACGATATTTAGGGGCACACCGTGAAGTCTCACAACCTCTGAAATGAAGAGCTGGGCATATTGTCCCATAGTGTAGTCAGTCCTTACGGGTAAAAAGTGAGCGACTTTGGACAACCTGTCCACAATTACCCAAACGGAGTCGTGACCCCTCTGCGACGTAGGCAACCCCGTGATAAAGTCCATGGATATGCTCTCCCACATCCACACCGGGACCTCCAACGGCTGTAGCAGTCCTGCCGGTCTCTGAAGATCCACTTTTACAAGGTGACAAGTGGCGCATTTCGAAACGAACTCAGCGATATGTCTCTTCATACCGCTCCACCAATACTGGCATCTCATGTCTTGGTACATTTTGTCCCCTCCGGGATGCACCGCGAACCGTGAGCCGTGCGACTCTGCCATCACCTCGTGTCGCAACATCTCCCCTTCCGGAACTAATAATCTCCCATTGAAGCGTAATCCCCCGTCTGAGCTAACGGTATAGGACTCGGCTCCCTCTGCTAGTAATCGAACTATCTGCTCCTGACAGAACGAGTCATTAGCCTGTGCCCGTACTACCTTCGTGACAATCTGCGGTGTAAAAGTCATCACAGACATGAAAGATCGGGCCACTACATCCTGGTGGCCCAATTCCTTCCACTTTGCCTTCCACACCTCTGCCACCTCATCTGCTGGTCTACGGCTCAACGCGTCTGCTACCACGTTAGCCTTGCCTGGGTGATACTGGATATCGAACTGGTAGTCTTTCACAAACTCAATCCACCTACGCTGCCGCATATTTAACTCCTTCTGCATGAACAGGTACTGTAGGGACTTGTGGTCCGTGAATAGTTGGAACTTCTCCCCCAAAAGATAGTGCCTCCAAATCCGTAGGGAAAATACCACTGCCGCCAGCTCCAAATCATGCGTGGGGTAATTCTTCTCATGAGTCTTAAGCTTACGGGAAGCATAAGCTATGGCCTGTCTCTCCTGCTGCAATACACCTCCAAGTCCTTGCAAAGACGCGTCGGTGTAAACCAAATACTCAACTCCCGATCTCGGCAATGCTAACACAGGTGCTGAGGTCAATTTATCCTTCAATTCGTCGAATGCCAACTGACAGGCATCACTCCAGATGAATGGCACACCCTTACGAGTCAGATGTGTCAAAGGACCTGCTATCCTGGAGAAACCCCGAATAAACCTCCTGTAGTATCCTGCTAGACCCAAGAAACTACGAATCTCCGTTGGTGTCGTGGACTGTCCCCACTCCCTCACCGCGGATACTTTCCCCGGATCAACAGATATTCCCCGGTCGGAAATAATGTGTCCCAAAAACTGGACCTCCTTCAGCCAAAAACTGCATTTCTCATATTTTGCATACAACTCGTTCTGACGAAGTGTCTGCAAAACCTGCCTCAAATGCTCGGCGTGCTCCTCCTCTGTCTGGGAGTAAACCAGAATATCATCGATGAAGACAATGACAAACTGATCTAGGAAATCCCTGAACACTCTGTTCATCAAGTCCATAAACACAGCTGGAGCGTTGGTCAACCCAAAAGGCATAACCCGAAACTCGTAAGAACCATATCTCAACAAGAACGCGGTCTTCGAGACATCCTCCTCCAGGATACGTAACTGATGGTATCCCGATCTCAAATCAATCTTCGAGAAGAAAGAAGCTCCTCTCAACTGGTCGAATAAGTCATCGATTCGAGGCAACGGATACTTATTCCGTATCGTGACTTTATTCAACTCTCGGTAGTCCACACACAATCTCAGTGAGCCGTCCCTCTTCTTCACAAACAAAATTGGAGCGCCCCAAGGTGAGGTACTCCTGTGAATAAAGCCCTGACCTAACAGCTGCTCTATCTGATCCCGTAACTCCCTCATCTCAGTTAGAGCCATACGGTACGGTGCGCGTGCTATAGGTCTCGTACCCGGTAGCAAATCTATAATAAAGTCTATCTCTCGACTGGGGGGTAAGCCTGGTATCTCCTGAAACACATCCGAATACTCCCTGACTACTAGGATAGACTCTAAAGGAATCACTACCTCCTTAGAGGTATCCTCCTCAATGTAATACAGATGAGCGATTGATCCTCCCTCTAGGCGAGGCATCGCCACTACAAACATCTCTTGCCCCGGAATGGAAAAAACAATGCTCCCGCTGAAGCAATCAATCATGGACCTATAAGCTACGAGCCAATCCATACCGATAATCACATCGTGAACATGCATATCTAATACCAACATGTCTGCAGGTAATACCAAACCACTAATCTCTACCCCCACTCCCCGGCATATAAAGAAAATAAGTGACCCACTCCCCAATGGTGAGTTGACACACGTCACTGCTCTCTGCCATAGCTAACAATCCTAAAGCTTTCGCGAAGTGTGTAGCTATAAAACAATGTGTATCCCCTGTATCAAATAATTCCCGACCCATAGTGCCATGGATAGGAAACGTACCCTCAATCGCGGGCGGTGCCTGTGGAACTGCAGCCTGGTGGACGCTATAGACACGTCCATACTGTAGCTGCCCCTGCTGAGCAGGGACTGCAGGAATGGGTGGCAATGCTGCCATCTGTGGCGGTGCGGGGAGAGCGGCGGGAAACATAGGCCTCTGTGGCTCCTGGCGAGCACCCTGCTGCTGCTGCTGTGGGGCCCTGCCCCTATCAGGACAATCCTGTCGCTTATGGCCAGTCTTGCCACAAACAAAACACTTCCCTGGGAAGTTCCCTCCTCTCTGCCCCTGCTGTCCCCGACCCTGGTGGCCGTTACCGTTCCTCCCTTGGCCCTACTGGCCCTGGTGAAACTGCTGCCCATTCTGCCCCTGTTGGCCCTGATGGCCGTTTGGACCCGGATGGCCCTGACGGAAACCTCCCTGTCCCTGTCTGTAGTTCCCTGATCGGAACCTCTTCTGATCCCCCTGCTGCTCACCCTGTCTCTGCCCCTGGACAGATTGTGCCCCGCCGGCACCATGTCCTCCTGTCCTTCCCTGGTGGCTAGACTCTCCCGACCTCTTGCCCTCGGCCATATGAAAGCGGTGGTCCTGGCAGTGTAACAGAGCAGCGTTAACCACATCAGAATACGTGGCCAACGAAAGGTTCCCCAACAAGTGCTGACGGATCCTCCATGTCAACCCGTCCGTGAACTTCTCAATCTTCTTCTTCTCTGTTGGTATCTCATCTGGAACGATATTCAACAGATTCGTGAACTCGTCCTCATACTCGGCCACGGTCTTACCCTCCTGCTTCAGACTCACCAATTTCCTCCTCATTTCCGTGTGAACAGCCGACGGAAAGTACTTGCGGTCAAACCGCACCCAGAAGTCCTGAATAGTGAGAGTATCCCTCTCCTCCATGGTGGTAATAGACTCCCACCACTGCAGTGCAGATCCAACTAGCTTGAAAGTAGCTAGCACCTGCTTCTGGACGTCCGTGCACTCATACATCCTTAAGTGCCTATGCATATCCTTCCTCCACTGGCTCGAGACTACCACATCTGAGCTACCTGCAAACTCTGGCGGATGCGTTTCTGAAAAGCGTCACGTACACGCTCCTAAGCAGACGTGAATGCATTTGCCTGTACTGGCGCGGTAACCGGCGCCTGAGGTAGTGCATGCTGAACAACGACAATTGCGGCATTTACCGCTTGGGCTACTATAGCTGCAACCTCAGCGGCGTTCATCATGCCCTGAACTGGAGCGGGCCGGGGTTCGGGCGTTGCATCCCTGGGAACTCGTCATGCACGTCGTGGAGGCATCTGAAATAAGAAGAAAGTTTATAAGTTCGCAGTTATAAACTTAAAATAGCTGAAGAACGAAGCATACACAAAAAGAGTACAACAGTCCTAAAATATAGGGCTCTATATCAAAGAAACTTAGCGGAAACATAATAAGCCGTCAGATCCTAAAGGACACTAGAACCTGATGCTCTGATACCACCTGTGACACCCCGACTAATTAAATACCGGGTAGGTACTCCTTTATTAAATTAATTCAAAATGCCAAGTTGGTCCAGTTAATAGCATCACTGTTGAAAACATTTTAATGATTACTAACCACCTAGTATTTAAAAAGTAAGTTGCCAAATTTTAATTTAAGTCTGATTAACATGCAACAAGTGTAATGAAGAATAATAACACCATTCACCATAACGAAGCAAATTGAGTAACCATCACATAATGTAAATAAAGTCTGGAGGAAAAACTCCTCACTACAATCCCACAACTGAAATAAGTAAACCGAATACTAAAACAATACATGCCAAAGTCTGAAAACTGTAATGGAAAGATGTCTCTAATAGAAATGGGCAACATGCCCTACAACTGATAGATAATGAATCTGGAATCCAAGTGATAGAAGCGTCTACAAGCAAATCCACGTAGCTTCCACAAACAGCTACAACTCGTCACCAGAATGAGTATCCTATGCATGGTGTCCTTGTGGCTGGGCACCTAAAATGGTTTTACAAAGAAAAATAGATTTGAAAGCAAACGGGTCAGAGCCCGAATGTGGAGATATTTTAAAAACCTGCAAGTGCTTTAAAATCATTTAAAATATTAAATGCAAAGTACATGTTAGGACGTGCACTCACATGATATTCTCACCTCTCGTCTAACTGTGCACTCCTAACGTAAGTACCCATCTACAACGACACAAACCACTAGCTAAGTGACATCATATCTATCTAGACTGTCATAGGTCCTACCCTTATTACTCGGTTCTATTAACATTATAACGCTCGTAATTAAATAGGGGTTTAACGTAAACTCAGATGCTCAATATGCAATATATTTCACTATCAGCTAACCCGTTATGTTTCTCGAAACAATACCGTAATTATATTCACAACATTAACATGAAGGTTCCCATTAATTAAGTGTATATTATTCACATCATAAATATACAATACAAGCACCCCGAGAACTAAGCTGCGGTGCACACATACTCTGCTATCCATCCCGGTACGTCACGTACATAAGGATTACATATTCCGAATCTCTCAGGAATAGTTCAAAAATAACAACATCATAAATAATGGAGGCGAACACAGTCACATCACATGGGTCACGCACATACCTACGCTCCCACGATCAACGAACTTATTAATATCCCAATAAGTCTTTCTATGACCTATGTTCATCAAGGTAACCAGTCTAAATCCGGGCAACACAAGGATTAGAGGGCCCTAAGCGAACGCAAACCTCCCGTGATAGCAAGTATGGTAGGTATGTCATACACACAATTCATATACCAATACTAAGTAAACACACGTCTTAGTAATCCCGTAGTTTAATCGTAGTACTATTCTCATTCTCGTACCAATCTATAATTTACACACTTTATACGATTCTGGTTTATAATCATACGCGCCATAATCTATTCTCCCGTCGTAGTAGACACTCACGTCTCAACCCAGACGGTTCATTGATTTAAATCACTCGTATATAATTTACCCCTCATAATAACCCAAAAGTCCCAAATCTATCAATACATCATCAAATGGATGTTAACTCTACCCTCGAACAAGTTTATGGGACTCCCAAAATCAAAACAGGCCAAAAAGGCCCAAAATGCCAGCTCGTTAGAAGTCTCGTTCGAACGAGGCTGTTCGAACGAGATCAAACTGTCAGCTCGTTAGAAGTCTCGTTCGAACGAGGCTGTTCGAACGAGATCCAGTTCGTTCAAACGAGCTATACCTTCTAACGAGATCTCGTTCGAACGAAGTTATCGAACGAAGTTCCCTTTCGTTAGAAGCGACTGGTCAATTCGTTAGAAGCTCGTTCGAACAATTTCGTTCGAACGACCTGGGGAGGGGCTTCTAACGACCTACCAGTTTCGTCCCAGATTTGTCTTAATATCATTTTTCACCATTTTTACTCCTCAAATCTCCTCCAAACTTAGTCCCAACCATTGTTTTAAGGTCTCTAATCAATCTTAAACATATTATAGTCACCTCCTAACACGTTTTAAAGGATTAAATCACCCTAACATCAATCAATATACAAATCTCTACACTTTTTCCCCAATTATTCAAGAACATAAACCCTAGAATTTGTAATCATCAATTAGTCCATTCTAGATCCGTTTTTCTTACATCCTACGTATACTAACACCATAACAATCATCTCTATATGGTTCTACATGCAATTTGTCCTCAATATTCAATTTCTAAATCCAATTAACATGGGTTTTCATTCATCTTTCAAGAACAATTGGAATTCTTCAATTTTCTAACATGGGAAGAACATTCTATGAATTTAAATGTAATTAAATCACTTGCCTCTATTGTCTCTGAATTTGGTGTTGGTTTGGTGAAGATTTCTGCAGAATTCCTTCTCTTTCTCTCCCTCTCCAAGCTTTCTTCTCCAAAGGTGGCTATGGTGGCTAGGGTTTTCTTTGGGAAAGTTGGAAACCTAAATGATAACCTCCGTAGCTTATTGGGTCATTAAGGGTTGGTTAGTGGGTTTAGTGGGTATATTCCCAATCAGATTTACTTCGCTAATCTTCGTCATTTTTAATTCCTAAAAATACGAAATTACCAAAATACCCTTTATATTGCCGGTATGGCCTAAAAATACCCCGGAACCCAAACTACACTCCCGGCTAGTGTTTTTTGACTATCTCGACCCTTCCGGACGCGTTGGCGCACTCAAAATGACCATACGGTTTATAGAATTTATATTCACTTTTATAATTAAAATAATACACCATGACGCGGCGGTCACACGCGTCTCAACAAAATTTCTAAAATGTCGTATATCAATCTCACGACAAATTTTTTCATAATTCAATATTCATATAAAAACATGTATGCACATAATCAAATACCAACTCGCATCTCGTTAGTATTTTTTACCCGGATTAATTTCCAATTAATACGCATTTAATTAATTAATCCCAAAAATAAATAGCCAAAAATACGGGGTATTACAATAATCCTCCATTTTTTGAAAACTTCAATTCAATCCCCATCGATGCCAAGTCAAGAATATTTCCAACATGAGCACACCGTATGCAACCAAGCATCCATGATGATTTTCGATTCAAAACATCTGCTACCACATTGGCCTTCCCAGGATGATGATGAATGGTACAGTCATAGTCTTTAATCATCTCTATCCAACGCCTCTGTCTCAAATTCAGTTCTTTCTGTGTAAACAAGTATTTCAAACTTTGATGATCTGTAAATATCTCACAAGTTTCTCCATACAAGTAATGTCTCCACAACTTTAAAGAAAAAACAATGGTTGCTAGCTCCGAATCATGTTTAGGGTAATTTCGTTCATGCGTCTTTAATTGTCTGGAAGCATATGATATTACCTTCCCATTCTGCATAAGAACACATCCTAAACCCTGAAATGAACCATCTTTATAGATCACAAAAGACTCATTCCCACATGGAATAGTAAGTATAGGGGCTGAAACCAACCGATTCTTTAATTCTTTAAAACTCCTCTCACATTCTTCATCCCATACAAACTTCACTTCTTTACGAGTCAATTTTGTCAGTGGTAATGCTATTGCTGAAAATCCCTTAATGAATCTGCGATAGTAACCTGCCAATCCTAGGAAACTCCTAATTTCTGTCACATTCTTAGGACTTTCCCATTTAACAATTGCTTCCACTTTCTTTGGATCAACATAAATCCCATTTCCCGAGACCACATGCCCTAAAAAACAATTTCATTCAACCAAAACTCACACTTGCTGAATTTAGCAAACAATTTCTTCTCTCTCAAAATATGCAATACAAGTCCCAAATGCTTCTCATGTTCCTCCATGCTACGCGAGTAAATCAACACATCGTCTATGAATACAATCACAAATGAATCAATGAAAGGGTGGAATACCCAATTCATCAAATCCATAAAAACTGCTGGAGCATTAGTTAATCCAAAAGGCATCACCAAAAACTCATAGTGCCCATATCGAGTCCGAAAAGTTGTTTTGGAAATATCATTATCCTTCACTTTCAGTTGGTGGTAACCCGATGTCAAATCAATCTTCGAAAATACTGTGGCCCCCTGTAATTGGTCAAATAAGTCATCGATACGAGGTAGAGGGTACTTATTTCTAATGGTCACCTTATTCAACTGCCGATAATCAATACATAATCACATTGTCCCATCTTTTTTTTTCACAAATAACATGGGTGCTCCCCATGACGAAATTCTAGGCCAAATGAAACCTCTGCTTATCAGATCTTGTAATTGCACTTTTAATTCTTTCAACTCTGCTGGTGCCATTCTATATGGAGTAAGAGAAATTGGACCAGTACCTGTAATTAATTCAATAGAAAACTCTACTTTCCTATCGGGTGGAAATCCTGGCAATTCCTCTGGGAAGACATTAGAAAATTCTCTAACCACTGGTATATCTTCAACTTTAAGTGCTTCCTTACTAACATCAACCACATACGCTAAATACCCCGTACAACCCTTACTCAATAACTTTTTACTCTTTATTGCTGAGATAAGACAATTAGGGACAACATTCCTTTCCCCTGTAAACTGGAACTCGAGTTCACCAGGAAGATGAAATGTAACTTCTTTTCGAAAACAATCAATGTAAGTATGATACTATGATAACCAATCCATCCCCAATATAATATCAAAATCCCGAATGGCCAACAGTATCAAATCAACATAGAAATCTCGCTCACCCATTCGTAAGACACAATCTTTATAAACATGCTCAACTAGAATTACACTTTCCGTTGGGGTAGAAATATATAAGGTACAATTGAGTAATGAACATAGTCTACCCAAATATGAAACAATATGTAAGGCCACAAATGAATGCGTAGATCCATGATCAATGAGTGCATATAGATCTTTCTTTGCAATAAAAAGTTTACCTGTAACCACTTCAGGTGTAGCATGGGCATCTTACAATGTCATCGCAAACACTCTTCCTCCTTCCTTCGATCGACTTGCTTGTCTTGTACCTCATCCCCTGGTGGAACTTCCTGGAGAGGATCCTTTATGAGGCCCCACACTACTGACTGAAACTGCTCTTGATAACATCGAACAATTCTTTCTCAGATGGCCCTTCTGATGACAGTTGAAACATTCTATACTCAGTAACTTTGGGCAATTTCTTTTTATATGGCCCGATGTACCACAAAAGAAACAAACATTCGAATCTCCTTGCGAGGAAGCTCCTGAACCTCTTCCACTACTAGCCTCACCCTTCTCCGAACCACCTCCCATACCTCTACCATGCTGAAATTTCTACCCTCCAAGTCTTGAATACTCTGTATTACTACCTTTTTCATAACTTGGATTGAATATGTTTCTCTTTACACCTCGTTATCCATTCCCTCTTACTTCATTCACGTCATTTTCTACCAGCAGGGCTTTATTCACCAAGGCTGAATAATTAACAGTCTCTAAATCCTACAACCTTATTTAATAACTAACTCAAGTCCGTCAAGAAATTGGCTACACATGTCTTCCTCATTCCGGATAAAACTCAAAGAAAACTGAGATAAGGCTGTAAGTCTGGCTTCATATTTCCTAACAGTCATGCTTCCCTGATTCAACAGGAAATATTCTTTCTCCTTTTGTTTTCGATACAGAGGAGGAAAATACTTATCATACAAGGCTTTAACAAAAGAATCCCATGAGATCACATTACCACCTCCTGTAGTAATCAACAAATGTTTGGTGGAATCCCACTAATATTTAGCTTCTCCTTTCAGTATGTACGTAGCCAAGATCACTCGTTGATTTTCAGGCATTCTCATCACCCCGAAAATAAGTTTAATCTCTTTAACCCATTCTTCTACCTCTGCTGGATCAACTGCTCCTTCAAACGATGGTGGGTTCATCTTAATAAATTTCTCATGTGAAGTACTTATTTCTTCCCGGTGTATCACCTCCTCATCCCTAGCTAAGGCTTGTGCCTCCAGTTGCCTGGTCTGTTGTTCTTCCATCTGAGCCATAAATCTAGCTTGCTGCTCTGCCATTAGCGTCATAGCACGTGCCATTTTTTGCATATCTATCAGTTGTTCTGGCTCGGGTTCCACATTTATCTGAACAGGTTGCTCAACCTCCGCTTCTGCTGGAATATTTGAAGCCTCATCTTCTAATCTCACATTTACATTCCCTCGTTCCATTCTCTTATATCTAAAATGAAACAAAGATATAACAACATGAAGATATACATATCTTTCCTAACATAATCGTTAGTATCAAATAAAATATATTTCTAACATTCACCGCTAAATCTAGACTCTTCTCACTCCAGAACCTCTAAAACCTAGCTCTGATACCAAAAGATGACACACCCCAACCCAGTTACTTATAATTAAGTTTGAAAGTCAAAGTGAGTCAAACCATGATTAATTTAACCTAACCATAAACAAGAGTTTTAATTTCAGAGTCATCATTGTAAATCCATATATCTGAAAACCTTTTTACAACCTCAGAGTAGTCATACTTGTACAAAATTGCTTGAAGGAAAATTTAACTTAATTAAATCATTTACATTTACACAAAATCATAGTTTCTCCCATTCCTAGATAACCCAACCCGACCTCCTAGATTTGACAGTGACATCGCGTTACCTGAAAAATCTGAACATAGGAACCTTGAGCAAAATAGCCCAGTGAATGCATCACTACTATACTACTGCATAAATTTACATGCAATATATCATGTACATATAATTATGAATTAACTTATCCGGCTTATTCATAATGAATGACCAACTTTTTCGAATCATGATTCACATATCCTGTCTAAATAGACAATTCTCCCCCATTCCTGGTCGAGGAGTAACCCCTTGTCATTAATAGACAAATATCACCCATTCCTGGTCGAGGAGTAACCCCTAATTTCGGTAAACCGAAATGAACAATTTCATATTCATTATATTATGATCATATCAATAACACGATACAAATATCTCTTTCCAGTGAGTACACTCACCTTGGTTGACAACTATGTATTCACGTTTTCTTCCGGTGGAGCTGAACTGGGTTGATTAGACCTTACGCCTGTCAATCCAACTAAATCAGTACTAAACCTCAATCATAAATATTATCCAAACATAATTATGTAACTTTCCATGACTATACATCAACAATATAATTCCAATTAAGTCACATTCCATAGAACATAGGTAAAGGCAAAACAATGATACACATGTTGATAAAGTTACGGACATTCAACCGTAGGAAATACCTTATGGGAAATTTATAACCAAAGTCAAGTAAACATGAAATTATACTCCTCAATGTATATACACATGAAACATGTACTCAAAGTACCCTTTGTAAGGGCGAAATACAAACATTCATTCAAGCGGTACCCAGTATGGCCTGAAATTATTGTCTTACATACTAAACCATCCTATATTCCTAAATTGTACAAATACAGGGGTCCAACCTCATGAATATGAAAACATATATGAATATACTATCCAGTACAAGTGACGGTGTAATTTTCAAGCTTCCTAGGGCAAGTTATGACCATTTCTCTACAACACAAGAAATCTGCCCTACAAGCTCCTCTATTGTTCCTTCGAATTCCCAGAATTTTCATAATTTTTCTACATCATAAATTTCCATGATTTTTAACTAGTTTTCATTACACATACTTAATAGTACATAATTAAAGTTTCATAATTTTTTGACTTCATTTGCTATCTCAAAAGCTCGACTAAACTTAGGGCATATCGAAATCAAGTATACAAACATCAACCATGTACCAACTTGAAATAATCATTACGGCCTAACCACAAGGAGATAAATTCAAATTTTCAGTAATGATATGAATATATGAATATAATTTCATATTCAATTGGAATTTCTCCATTCCAGTAAGCACACAAAGAGATATACAAGTTTGAATGCAAGGGGTTTCAATACAAAGTAATTTTAAGGGTTTCTACATTCAACTTAACATAAACTTGCATCTAACCATACATACATATAAAGGGCTGTAACGTTTGTAAAACTATGATGATTTATATCATATAAATCATTAATATAAGATAAATGATAAGATTTTCAATTAGGATTACCTTCGGGACTTTTACATAATATCCACGGATTTTTCTACACTTTTTCCCCTCACTTTTCCTTCCTAAACTCCCTAATTATCTTTCCTCAAGGTCAAACCCTTTAATGGATGATTTTGGCTGAAGGATAAAGCTATTTCAAGGGTATAAGGTCAGCCAAGGCTGCCTCCCAAGCCAACCAATCAAATTAAACCATTTGGTTTAATAAAAGACAAAATGCCACTTAAAGGGAATGGACAACTTTGCCCTTTGTTCGTAAATTCGGTATAACTCTTTACTCGGTCATTCATTTGATGATCCATTTGTTGTGTTACAACCCTAACTCACATGTCTACAACTATCTAGTTTTCACCTCAAGTCATTTATAATGTTATAAAGGTCAAAACTAGTCTCTAACGGGAACCTTTCTACCTAAAACAACAAAATTTGTGTTTGTAAATAATTCGACCTTTCATGATTTATGAAAGTAGGATTATAATAAACATAATCACTTAACATTAGATATACTAATATCACATTATTCATATCACATAATATAAGCATGATTTAAATATTATTCATCATAATTATATTCGGGTTGTCACAATTATTTTCTTTTAGTCTTATTCTCAAACCGGGCATCCTAGGACTACACGACCAGTTCTTATGAGTTATATTGGTCCCGTGTGAGGTATTTGTGGCTCTAATGAGGTCGTTTAGGGGATATTTCAGGTTTTCCTCTCTATCTGCATGCTTTCAAGCCTAAGTCTAAATTTTTACATTTTTTTTTACTATTCTCAAATCGAGCATCCCTTGACTACGCAATTAATTCCTATGAGTTGCGTTGGTCCCATTCGAGGTATTCGTGCCCCTTATGGTATCATTTGGGGTTTATATTGGGTTCCCCCTATCTAGCTGATTATTTTTAAACCCAAGTCTGGAGATTTTTAAATTTTAATCGTGTTCAAATTCGGGCATCCCGTGACTAGACGGTTAGTACGTATGAGTTATATTGGTCCCATTCTATGTGTTTGTACTCCCAAAAGGGTTGTTTGGGGGATGTTTTATGTTTTCTTCTCTGATGGCCTATTTTGAAGGAATTTTCAATATTTTTAAATTTTAGTCCTATTCTTAAATCAGGCAACTCGTGACTATGGTATCTATTACATTAGTCCCATGGGAGGTTTTTGTTCCCTTTGTGGGGTCGTTTGGGGGTCGTTTTGGGTTTTCCCCTCTAACGGCATATTTTTAAGCCTAAGTCTAGATATTTTCAAATTTTAGTCCGATTCTTATAGAATTTTCCGTGATTAAACGATCAGGTTCTACGAGTTACATGTAATACCCCGTATTTTTGTGATATTTATTTATGGGATTAATTAAATTAAATGCGTATTAATTGGAAATTAATCCGGATTAAAATACTAGCGAGATGCGAGTTGGTATTTGAATATAATGTGCATATATGATTATATATGAATATTGAAGTATGAAATTTGTCGTGAGATTGAAATACGGCAAGTTGGAAAATTTTATTGAGACGCGTGTGACAGTCGCGTTAGGGAAATATTTATTTTAATTAAAAAGTGAATTTTAGTTTTATTAACCATATGGTCATTTTGAGTGCGCCAGCGCGTCCGGGAGGGTCGAAATAGTCAGAAAACACTAGCCGGGGGTTTGGTTTGGGTCCCGGGGTATTTTTAGGCCATACCGGCAACGTATAAGGGCAGTTTGGTAATTTTAGAATTATGGGATTTTTTATTAACGAATTTTAGGAGTTTTAAATGGAAAATTAAAACACCCACTAACCCATTATCAGCCATTAATTGATTAGAGGGCTACGGGGGTTATTAGAAGAAAAACCCAAAAGTCCCTAAGACAAACCCTAGCCTCTATTGCCACCATTAGAGAAGAGCTTGTAGAGGGAGAGATATATGGATTCTGCAGAGAGAGAGAGAGAGAGTACTCCATCAAATCGACATCAAAATCAGAGATTCCAAAACGGCAAGTGTTTAATTCCAATTAATTTCAGAGAATGCTTCTTCCATGTGTAGGAATTGATAAAAATCTAATTGTTCTTGGGAGTTAATAAAAAACCCATTAAATTGGAAATAGAATCTTATATATTGATGAGGATTTTGCATGTAGAATTATATGTTAGCGATTATTCTAATGTTAATAATATCTTGGATGAAACAAAAACGGATTTTAGTAGGTTCATTGTTGATTTTTAAATGTTAGGGTTCATGTTCATATAATTTGGGGATAAATGAAGAGATTTGAAGATTTGATGATGTTTAAGATGAGTTAGCCCTATACAAACGTTTGATTATGACCTATGAGTGTTTAGTATGAGTAATCAACCTTAAAATGATGTTGGGTCGATTATTATGTGGGATTAGGAGTGAAGAAAATTGGAAAAACGAGATAGTAATTTCTGAGCTCGAATGTGGCCACTCGTTAGAAGACCTGCCCAGGTCGTTCGAACGAGCTCGTTCGAACGAGCTTCTAACGAGTTGACAGTTTGGGTTCTAAGGAGAGGGATGTTCGTTCGAAGACTTTCGTTCGAACGTGAATCTGGTTAGATGGCCCAGTTCGTTCGAACGAACTCTCGTTCGAACAGCCTCGTTCGAACGAGACTTCGAACGAGTTGACAGTTTAGGCTTTTTAGCCTGTTTTGGTTCCGAGTGTCCCGTAACCTTGTGTATATGTAGAGATAACCTTCCATTGATGATTAATTGATATATTTGGGATGTTTGGGATATAATTAGGAATCAAACCTAGAAGTGTAGTTTGAACCTAAGGGTAAATATGAAGTAAGACGTGAGTGTCTATTACGATGTGAGAACTATTGACGGCCAAATTTATTATATTAACCGGGAACATATAAATTGTGTAGTATTATATGTCGGTGCGAGAATGAGAAGTGCACCACCAATATATTATGGTGATTACTAAGATGTGTGAATACTTAGTATATGTATTAATTTTATTTTTATGACATACCTACCATACTTGCTATCACGGGAGATTTGCGTTCGCTTAGGGCCCTCTAATCCTTGTGTTGCCCGGATTTAGACTGGTTACCTCGATGAACATAGGTCAGAGAAGGACTTATTAGGATGTTAATAAGTCTGCTGATCGTGGGAGAGCAGGTATGTGCGTGACCCATGTGATGTGACTTTGTTCGCCTCCATTATTTGTGATGTTGTTATCTGAGAACGATTCCTGAGAGATTCGGAATACGTGATCCTTATGTACGTGATGTACCGGGATGGATAGCAGAGTATGTGTGCAACTCAGCTAGTCTCGGGGTGCTTGTATTGTATATTTATGACGTGAATAATATACACTTAATTAATGGGAACTTTCATGTGATATTGTGAGTATAAATATGGAAACGTTTTGAGAAAACATAACGAGTTAACCGATAGTGAATTGTTTTACTAATTGAAAATCTGAGTTTAAGTAAAGCCCTCTATTTAAATTGATAACGCTAGAATGTGATATGGGGATCTAGTAGTAAGGAGTAGAACTTATTACGATTTGGTTAGAGATGTATGTCATTTAGATGGGTACGGTACCTTAGGAGTGCACATGTAGTCGAGAGGTGAGAATTTCATGTGAGTGCACGTCCTAACATGTATTTTGCATTTAATGTTTTAATGTTATTAAAACACTTGCTGTTTTTAAAATGATTTCCACTTTCGGGATCTGACCCATTTGCTTTCAAATCCATTTTTGTAAAAACCATTTTAGGTGCCCAGCCACAAGGACACCATGCTTAGGATTCTCCTTCAGGTGACAAGCTGTAGCTGTTTGTGGAAGTTACAGGACTTTACTTGTAGACGTTTCATCTATCTTGACTCGATATTCTTCAGTTATCAGTTGTAGGGCATGTCGCCCATTTCTTTTAGAGTCATTCCATTTATTTCAGTTATTTAAACTTCAAGCATGTAATTATTCAGGTTTCAGACTTGTAGTATTATTTTTCAGTTGTGGGATTGTTGTGAGGAGTCTTCCTCCGGATTTATATTTATGTTGTTGGTTGTTCATTACTTCATTATAGTGAATGTTTGTTATTCTTTCATTACTCTTTTACTGAATGTTAATCAGACTTAACTTAAAATTTGGCACTTACTTTTTAAATACTAGGTGGTTAGTAATCTTTAAAATGTTTTCGGCAGTGATGCTATTAAGTGAACCAACTTGACATTTTGTATTGATTTAATAAAGGAGTAGCTACCCGGTATTTAATTAGTCGGGGTGTCATAGGTGGTATAAGAGCATCAGGTTCTAGTGTCTTTTAGTTACTGAACGGCTTATTATGTTTCTGCTGAGCTTTCTTTGATATAGAGCCCTATATTTTAGGACTGTTGTATTCTCTTGTTTATGCTACGTTCTTCAGCTATTTTAAGTTTATAACTGCAAACTTATAAACTTCATTCTTATTTCAGATGCCTCCACGACGTGCGCCACTGGTTCCCAGGGATGCAACACCAGAACCACAGCCCGCACCAGTTCAGGGCACGATGAGTGTCGCCGAAGTTGCAGCCATTGTGGCCCAGGCAATAAATGTCGCACTAGCTGTAGTTCAGCAGGCACCACCTCAGGTGCCGATAGCTGCGCCAGTTCAGGCTCATGCATTCCCGTCTGCTTGGGAACGTGTACGTGATGCTTTTCAGAAAGCACACCCTCCGGAGTTCGCTGGTAGCTCCGATGTTGTAGTTTCGAGTCAGTGGAGGAAGGATATTCAGTGGCACTTGAGGATGTACGAGTACACTGAGGTTCAGAAGCAGATACTAGCTACCTTTAAGCTAGTGGGGTCTGCACTGCAGTGGTGGGAGTCTATTACCACCATGGAGGAGAGAGACACTCTCACGATTCAGGAGTTTTGGGTGCGGTTTGACCGCAAGTACTTTTCGTCGGCTGTTCACACAGAGATGAGGAGGAAGTTGATGAGCCTCAAGAAGGAGGGTAAGACTGTGGTTGAGTATGAGGCCGAATTCACTGATCTTATGAACATTGTTCCGGATGAGTTACCGACTGAGGAAAAGAAGATACAGAAATTTACGGATGGGTTGACATGGAGGATTCGTCAGCACTTGTTAGGGAACCTCTCGTTAGCCACTTATTCTGATGTGGTTAACGCTGCATTGCTCCATTGCCAGGATCACCGCTTTCACATGGCTGAGGGCAAGCGATCGGGAGAGTCTAGCCATCAGGGCAGGACTGGAGGAAATGGTGCCAGTGGGGCACAGTCTGTTCACGGGCAGAGACAGGGTGATCAGGGTAACCAGCAGGGGGATCACAAGAGGTTCAGGTCAGGCAATTTCAGGCACGGACAGGGAGGTTTCCGGTAGGGCCATCAGGGTCCGAACGGCCATCAGAACCAGCAGGGTCAGAATGGTCAACAACAGTTTCAGCAGGGCCAGTGGAGGAACGGTAACGGCTACCAGGGCCGGGGACATCAGGGACAAAGAGGAGGGAACTTCCCAGGGAAGTGTTTCGTTTGTGGCAAGACTGGCTATAAACGCCAGGACTGTCCTGATCGGGGCAGCGCCCCGCAGCAGCAGCAGGGTGCTCGATATGAGCCACAGAGGCCACTTTTTCCACCTGCTCTTCCAGCTCCAGCCCAGGTGCCAGCTCTTCCAGCCATTCCAGCAGTTCCTGTACAGTAGGGACAGTTACAGTATGGACGTGTTTATAACGTCCACCAGGCAGCAGCTCCGCAGGCACCACCCGCGATTGAGGGTATGTTTCCTATCCATGGTACTATGGGTCGGGTTTTGTTTGATACGGGGGCCACACATTTCTTTATAGCTACACATTTTGCGAAAGCCTTAGGGTTGTTATCCACAGCAGAGAGCACAGTGACGTGTGTAAACTCACCATTGGGGAGTGGGTCACTTATTTTCATTATATGTCGGGGAGTGGGGGTAGAGATTGGTAGTCTGGTATTACCTGCAGATATGTTGGTATTAGATATGCATGTACATGATGTGATTATCGGTATGGATTGGCTCGCAGATTATAGAGCCATGATTGATTGCTTCGGTGGGAGCATTGTTTTTGCCATTCCGGGGCAAGAGATATTTGTAGTGGCGATGCCTCGCCCAGAGGGAGGTTCGACCGCTCATTTGTATTACCTAGAGGAGGATACATCTGAGGAGGTTGTGATTCCTTTAGATTCAATCCTAGTTGTCAGGGGGTATTCCGATGTGTTTCAGGAGATACCAGGCCTACCCCCTAGTTGAGAGATAGACTTTGTCATAGACTTATTACCGAATACGAGACCTATAGCGCGTGCACCATACCGTATGGCTCCGGCAGAGATGCGAGAGTTACGGGATCAGATTGAGAAGTTGTTGGGTCAGGGGTTTATACGGAGGAGTACTTCGCCGTGGGGTGCCCCTATGTTGTTCGTGAAGAAAAGGGATGGTTCACTGAGATTGTGTGTGGACTACCGAGAGTTGAATAAGTTCACGATACGGAATAAGTATCCGTTGCCTCGAATCGATGACTTATTCGACCAGTTGAGAGGAGCTTCTTTCTTCTCAAAGATTGATTTGAGATCGGGATACCATTAGTTGCGTATCAGGAAAGAGGATGTCTCGAAGACTGCGTTCTTAACGAGATATGGTTATTACGAGTTTCGGGTTATGCCTTTTGGTTTGACCAATGCTCCAGCCGTGTTTATGGACTTGATGAGTAGGGTGTTCAGGGATTTCCTAGATCAGTTTATCATTGTCTTCATTGATGATATTCTGGTTTACTCCCAGACAGAGGAGGAGCACGCTGAGCATTTGAGGCAAGTTTTGCAGACGCTACGTCAGAACGAGCTGTATCCAAAGTATGAGAAGTGCGGGTTTTGGTTGAAGGAGGTCCAGTTTTTGGGACACATTATTTTCGATCGGGGGATATCTGTTGATCCAGGGAAAGTATCTACGGTGAGGGAGTGGGGACAGCCCACGACACCGACAGAGATTCGTAGTTTCTTGGGCCTAGAAGGATACTACAGGAGGTTCATTCGGGGATTCTCGAAGATAGCAGGTCCTTTGACACATCTGACTCGTAAGGGTGTGCCATTCATCTGGAGTGATGCATGTCAGTTGGCATTCGATGAGTTGAAGGATAAGTTGACCTCAGCACCTGTGTTAGCATTACTGAGACCGGGAGTTAAATATCTAGTCTACACTGATGCGTCCTTACAAGGACTTAGAGGTGTATTACAGCAGGAGAGTCGGGCCATAGCTTATGCTTCCCGTAAGCTAAAGCCTTACGAGAGGAATTACCCCACTCATGACCTGGAGTTGGCGGCAGTGGTATTTGCCCTACGGATTTGGAGACATTATCTGTTGGGGGAGAAGTTTCGATTGTTGACGGACCACAAGTCCCTACAGTACCTATTCACGCAGAAAGAGTTGAATATGCGGCAGCGAAGGTGGCTTGAGTTTGTGAATGACTATCAGTTTGATATCCAGTACCACCCGGGGAAGGCTAACATGGTAGCAGACGCATTGAGTCGTAGGCCAGTTGATGAGGTGGCAGAAGTGTGGAAGGCCAAGTGGAATGAGTTGGGACACCAGGATGCAGTGGCCCGATCGTTCATGTCTGTAATGACCGTTACACCTCATATTTTCACGAAGGTAGTAAGGGCATAGGCAAATGACTCGTTCTGTCAAGAGCAAATAGTTCGATTACTAGCAGAGGGAGCCGAGTCCTATACCGTTAGCTCAGACGGGGGATTGCGCTTCAATGGGAGATTAGTAGTTCCGGAAGGGGAGGAATTGCGGCACGAGGTGATGGCAGAGTCGCATGGATCACGGTTCGCGGTACATCCCGGTGGGGACAAAATGTACCAAGACATGAGACGTCAGTATTGGTGGAGCGGGATGAAGAGAGATATTGCCGAGTTTGTTTCAAAATGCGCCACTTGTCAGCTAGTGAAAGTGGATCATCAGAGACCGGCAGGACTGCTACAGCCTTTGGAGGTCCCGATGTGGATGTGGGAGAGCATATCCATGGAGTTTATCACGGGGTTGCCTACGTCACAGAAAGGTCACGACTCCATTTGGGTGATTTTAGACAGGTTGACTAAAGTCGCTCATTTTTTACTCGTAAGGACAGACTACACTGCGGGACAGTATGCCCAGCTGTTTATTGCAGAGATAGTGAGACTTCACGGTGTTCCCCTAAATATCGTGTCTGACCGAGACAAGATATTTGTTTCACGATTTTGGGAGAGTTTTCAGGAGGCCATGGGCACGGAATTGCGGCTGAGTACGGCGTATCACCCGCAGACCGACGGGCAAACGGAGCGTATAAACCAGATGTTGGAGGACATGCTACGTATGAGTATCATTGATTTTGGGGGTGGGTGGGAGCAGTATCTTCCACTGGTCGAGTTTGCTTACAACAAATCCTACCAGTTCACTATTGGCATGGCTCCATTTGAGGCGTTGTACGGTAGACCTTGTCGTTACCCAGCATGTTGGTTGGAGGTGGGGGACAACAAACTACTTGGGCCGGAGGTGATTCAGGATACTTCGGCAAGGATAGAATTGATTCGAAGCCGCATTCGAGTAGCTCAGGATCGGCAGAAGAGCTATGCTGATGCGAAGAGGTTCTTCAGGGAGTTCCAAGTGGGGGACCAGGTTTTGCTCAGAGTATCTCCGATGAAGGGGATTATGCATTTCGGGAAGAAAGGAAAGTTGGCACCGAGATATGTGGGACCATTTCCTATTATTGAGCGGATTGGACCGGTTGCGTATAGACTCGGATTACCGGAGCATTTGCATCGGATTCACGATGTGTTTCATATTTCCTTGCTAAGGAAATATCTTAGAGACGATTTGGCTCATTCTCATATTGATTTAGAGGACATAGATCTCCAGCCTGACAGCTATTACGAGGAGGGGCCGATTGCTATTTTGGACCGAAGTGAGCGGAAACTGCGATAAAAGATAGTTCTGTTAGTGCGTGTTTAGTGGCGACATCATAATGTCGAGGAGTCGAGGGTGAGATGCGTGAACGTTATTTAGAGTTATTCTTACCAGGTACTTTCTAATTCCGAATTTCGGGACGAAATTCAGTTATTAGGGGGGAAGTATGTAATACCCCGTATTTTTGTGTTATTTATTTATGGGATTAATTAAATTAAATGCGTATTAATTGGAAATTAATCCGGATTAAAATACTAGCGAGATGCGAGTTGGTATTTGAATATAATGTGCATATATGATTATTGAAGTATGAAATTTGTCGTGAGATTGAAATACGGCAAGTTGGAAAATTTTATTGAGACGCGTGTGACAGTCGCGTCAGGGAAATATTTATTTTAATTAAAAAGTGAATTTTAGTTCTATTAAACGTATGGTCGTTTTGAGTGCGCCAACGCGTCCGGAAGGGTCGAAATAGTCAGAAAACACTAGCCGGGGGTTTGGTTTGGGTCCCGGAGTATTTTTAGGCCATACCGGCAATGTATAAGGGCAGTTTGGTAATTTTAGAATTATGGGATTTTTGATTAACGAATTTTAGGAGTTTTAAATGGAAAATTAAAACACCCACTAACCCATTATCAACCATTAATTGATTAGAGGGCTACAGGGGTTATTAGAAGAAAAACCCAAAAGTCCCTAAGACAAACCCTAGCCTCCATTGCCACCATTAGAGAAGAGCTTGTAGAGGGAGAGATAGAAGGATTCTACAGAGAGAGAGAGAGTACTCCATCAATTCGACATCAAAATTAGAGATTCCAATAAGGCAAGTGTTTAATTCCAATTAATTTCAGAGAATTCTTCTTCCATGTGTAGGAATTGATAAAAATCTAATTGTTCTTGGGAGTTAATAAAAAACCCATTAAATTGGAAATAGAATCTTACATATTGATGAGGATTTATATGTAGAATTATATGTAAGAGATTATTCTGATGTTAATAATATCTTGGATGAAACAAAAATGGATTTTAGTAGGTTCATTGATGATTTTTAAATGTTAGGGTTCATGTTCATATAATTTGGGGATAAATGAAGAGATTTGAAGATTTGATGATGTTTAAGATGAGTTAGCCCTATACAAACGTTTGATTATGACCTATGAGTGTTTAGTATGAGTTATGAACCTTAAAATTATGTTGGGTCGATTATTTTGTGGGATTAGGAGTGAAGAAAATTGGAAAACGAGATAGGAATTTCTGGGCTCGAATCTAGCCACTCGTTAGAAGACCTGCCCAGGTCGTTCGAACGAGCTTCTAACGAGTTGACAGTTTGGGTTCTAACGAGAGGGATGTTCGTTTGAAGACTTTCGTTCGAATGAGAATCTCGTTAGAAGGCCCAGTTCGTTCGAACGAACTCTCGTTCGAACAGCCTCGTTCGAACGAGACTTCGAACGAGTTGGCAGTTTAGGCTTTTTAGACTGGTTTGGTCCCGAGTGTCCCGTAACCTTGTGTATATGTAGAGATAACCTTCCCTTGATGATTAATTGATATATTTGGGATGTTTGGGATATAATGAGGAATCAAACCTAGAATTGTAGTTTGAACCTAAGGGTAAATATGAAGTAAGACGTGAGTGTCTATTACGATGTAAGAACTATTGACGGCCAAATTTATTATATTAATCGGAAACATATAAATTGTGTAGTATTATATGTCGGTACGAGAATGAGAAGTGTGCCACCAATATATTATGGTGATTACTAAGATGTGTGAATACTTAGTATATGTATTAATTTTATGTTTATGACATACCTACCATACTTGCTATCACGGGAGATTTGCGTTCGCTTAGGGCCCTCTAATCCTCGTGTTGCCCGGATTTAGACTGGTTACCTCGATGAACATAGGTCAGAGAAGGACTTATTGGGATGTTAATAAGTCTGTTGATCTTGGGAGAGCAGGTATGTGCGTGACCCATGTGATGTGACTTTGTTCGCCTCCATTATTTGTGATGTTGTTATCTGAGAACGATTCCTGAGAGATTTGGAATACGTGATCCTTATGTACGTGATGTACCGGGATGGATAGCAGAGTATGTATGCACCGCAGCTAGTCTCGGGGTGCTTGTATTGTATATTTATGCGTGAACAATATACACTTAATTAATGGGAACTTTCATGTGATATTGTGAGTATAAATATGGAAACGTTTTGAGAAATCATAACGAGTTAATCGATAGTGAATTGTTTTACTAATTGAAAATATGAGTTTAAGTAAAGACCTCTATTTAAATTGATAACGCTAGAATGTGATATGGGGATCTAGTAGTAAGGAGTAGAACTTATTACGATTTGGTTAGAGATGTATGTCATTTAGATGGGTACGGTACGTTAGGAGTGCACATGTAGTCAAGAGGTGAGAATTTCATGTGAGTGCACGTCCTAACATGTATTTTGCATTTAATGTTTTAATGTTATTAAAACACTTGCTGTTTTTAAAATGATTTCCACTTTCGGGCTCTGACCCATTTGCTTTCAAATCCA
The DNA here is from genome assembly GCA_949130495.1 of Sambucus nigra. Classification (NCBI taxonomy): domain Eukaryota; kingdom Viridiplantae; phylum Streptophyta; class Magnoliopsida; order Dipsacales; family Adoxaceae; genus Sambucus; species Sambucus nigra. The sequence goes on from OX422208.1 coordinate 804,637,803, forward strand.
TTTTTGTAAAAACCATTTTAGGTGCCCAGCCACAAGGACACCATGCTTAGGATTCTCCTTCAGGTGACGAGCTGTAGCTGTTTGTGGAAGTTACAGGACTTTGCTTGTAGACGTTTCATCTATCTTGACTCGATATTCTTCAGTTATCAGTTGTAGGGCATGTCGCCCATTTCTTTTAGAGTCATTCCATTTATTTCAGTTATTTAAACTTCTGGCATGTAATTATTCAGGTTTCAGACTTGTAGTATTATTTTTCAGTTATGGGATTGTTGCGAGGAGTCTTCCTCCGGATTTATATTTATGTTGTTGGTTATTTATTACTTCATTATAGTGAATGGTTTTTATTCTTTCATTACTCTTTTATTGAATGTTAATCAGACTTAACTTAAAATTTGGCACTTACTTTTTAAATACTAGGTGGTTAGTAATCTTTAAAATGTTTTCGACAGTGATGCTATTAACTGAACCAACTTGACATTTTGTATTGATTTAATAAAGGAGTAGCTACCCGGTATTTAATTAGTGGGGTGTCATATTACATTAGCCCCTTTTGAGGTGTTCGTGCCATTTACTTGTTCATTGGAGGTGTATTTTGGGTTTTCCCATTCTAGCGACATAATTTTTAAGCTTAAATCTGGTTATTTTCAATTTTTAGTCATATTCAAAAATTAGGTGTCATGTGACTACGGAGTCATTTCCTATGAGTTACATTGGTCCAGTGCGAGGTGTTCGTGCCCCTTTGGGGATCATTTAGGATTTTCCCTCTAACGACAGTTTTTTAAGCCTTGGTGTGAATATTTATAAATTTTTGTCCTATTCTCAAACGGTGCATCCCGTGACTGCATGGTTAGTTCCTACGAGTTAAATTTGTTCCGTGTGAGGTTTCCATTTCCCTAATGTCTCCTTTTGGGGGTTGTTTAGGGTTTTCTCCACTAGCTACATGTTTTCAAGCCCACGTTTGGTTATTTGGAAATTTATGTTTTATTCTAAAACCCAAATTATGTGGTCAATTCGTACGAGTAACTTTAGTCCCATGCGAGGTGTGCCTCTTACTAGGCCGTTTGGGGTTATTTTTGGGTTTTCCACCTCTGGATGCATGTGTTTATGAATAAGTCTCGATATATAGAAATTTTACATCTATTTTAAAACTGACCATCCCATGATTATGCAATTAATTTCAATGAGTAACATTGGTCGTGTGCGAGGTGTTCATTATCCTTTTGCGGCCATTTGGGGATTGTTTTGGGTTATCCCCTTCTAGTAGTATATTTTTGAGCATATATCAAGATATTTGTAAATTTTATACCTATTCTCAAACCAGGTGTCCTGATAGTACAAATATAGCACCCTTCCACGGATGTTACTCAGGCATGCACATAAGCTTATAAGCTGCGGCCCTACTCAGCACAGGGTGCGACACCCTCTATTTTGGTCTTTCATATATACCACATCCTTATATTACATAGGGTGCGACACTCACGACTTCAGCCTCATATAGGATGCAGCCTTCTGCTACGTCGGATGCAGCCTTATTCTATGTAGGATGCAGCACTCAATATGTCTGCCTTACAGGCCGCATCCCCCTCATTCACATCTATTACAGACTTGATATATGTCACGTTCTCAAGGTACGTGACACAGCACCCATACCTCCTATAAGTAAAGGTCCACACCTCTAGATAAGGGGTCAGATTCTATAATACCTGGCGAAGACTTGCCAAATTCTTCATACACAACCTCAACATACAGCTTGGGGGATACTCGCCTACATCGTAGTCATATATCCGGCACTCCCGAAACCACTATAGCCATGTATTCTTCCCTCTCATCTATCTTATACGACCAGTGTGGCATTGTAAACGTGTACAACAACGATATGAATATAATGAAAAGGAGGTACTAAAGTGGACGTAGGCTCTTTTATAAAGGAACCACTCGCTATCTTGTCTTTTATCTCTTTTTACTTTCTCTATTTGCTTGTTATGCACTTTACTCTCAATTTTCTGATAGGGAATGACAAGTGGACGATTTCTTATATCATTAATTTGGCGCCGTTTGTGGGAACGGGGTATTTCAATCTTGTTTCTCTATGTTTTGAGTTCTTAAACACCTTATTTTATTCGTGGGCATCCTTTGGATCTTCATCTCATGAATAAACTTTGGTTATTGAGCTCTATTTTCTATTTACACCCTTAAATGGGTATTTTATGTATTCAGATATCCTTTTGGGTCTTTATTTTATGACCTCAGATCTATTTCGCATGCCCCTGGGATATCATTTCATCTAGAGAATGTTGAAAAGCATGATGGGCTTTAGTCCCGTAAAGATGAATGATTAGGGAAGGATTGTATTTTCTTCCTTTTTGTTGTTCTTTGCCTATAATCTAGGGTTTATCATTATAATAGTGTCGTTTTATGCATCTAGAGGTTATTCTCTCATGGATAGACTCTAGTAGGTGTTCTCTCCACCGAGTTTCGGGAGAGAAACCAAATTTCTGGGTTCCAATTTTGGGATTGTTCCCTTCACTGCTTAGACATGGATAAGGCTGGGTAGTTCAACTGCCTTTCTTATCGCGGCCCCTACTAGTGCGGTTCTATTACAACAGCTTCAAATCATCGAGGAAAGGACTTAGGTGGTCTTCAGCTCAACCTTGGTGAATATCATTCAAAGGCCACGACAATACACCTATGTGCCTTACTAGCTGGGGCCTCATCTGTAATATCATGCAACGGTTCAAATGCTGCATCCCAACTTCCTACTTGGTTAATCCAATATTTTTGTGATTAGTCACTTATGCTAGTTTTGTCTCACATTATATATTTTGTAAAAACTAACAAAGCAGAAAATGGAAGGAGAATCCATCCAGAGCGCAGAAGTCAAAGATGAAATTGTGCAGCTGTACAATCACCTCAACCATATCTATGACAGTCATGCCTCACTCCATACCCAAGTCAACTCTTTGACTCAAATGGTCCTCATGCTTGAGGCTGTAGCCTCATGTGATTTGGGTGCGGCACCCAGGATCACTACTGCCTCAGCCGCAGAAGTTCCATCAACGGAAATAGCTAGCAGGAGCCAGAAAAGGAAAGCAGAGAAGGCGGAAGAGAGCAAAAGCTCTAGGTCTTACACTCTATTGGCCTTCCTAATTTAAAACATCTTCGAGTCCATTAAGGAGGACAAGCTGCTGATGTGGCCAGAGAGGCTGAGGGCTCCACCCTACAAAAGGGACAAAGACCAGTGGTGTAAATTCCACCAAGTTCACGGCCATGATACCGAGTAGTTCTATGCTCTGAAAGATGAAATCGAGAGGCTCATAAGGCAGGGGATGCTACAGAGGTTCCTCAGAGATGCTTAGGGGATGCAGCCTAGCCCGATGGGCCACACTTCCCATATCTTTATGATTTAGTTTATACCTCCTTTTGTTTCTCGTCATAGTGAACATTATTTTTTATTTCTTTCTAACGTTTTGTCTCCGTGCTTATAAGAATTAATGAATATAATATTTTAATTTCTCGATTCCATTGAATGATTTATTATGAAAGACTTCTTGTCTTAAATATATTCTATATGGAGACATCGAATTATATTGGGTATAATTATATCCAAATGGGCTCACAACGCCCGCAATGACCCCTGATTATATGAAGTCAAATGATAATTAAAAATGACGAAAGAAACTATTGAGAGCAGCTATCTGAATTGGTCTGCAACAATCATCCATAAAGCCTAATCCTAGCATATTATGGCTACACGCTCGAAAATAGTTATTAGAAAGCGTTATTAGCCACGGGGCTTACAGTGCCTATTCTCAGCTTTCGGGATGCATCATTATAGCCAAGGGCTTCAAGTGCCCGTTCTCAGCTTTTGGGATGCGTCATTAGAGCCAAGGGCTTCAAGTGCCCGTTCTTAGCTTTCGGGATACGTCATAAGAACCAAGGGATTCAAGTGCTCGTTCTTAGCTTTTGGGAGGCGTCATTAGCCCGGGAAGGTTACTATCCCGACAAACATCATTAACTTAGTGGATATGAGACTAAACAACATTAACTTGGTGATCTCACACTATCTTGGGGAAGCTTCATAATACCTAGCCCGGGATGGCCTGAAAATAACCCATAGCGGCCAGAGACTTAATTGTCAGGGATAATCCTATATTTGAAGGGGTCGAAGACTTAATTGTCTACGGATAATCCTATTATAGGCTAGGAAGCCATTATATATATCCAAACATATCTTGGGGAAGCTTTATAATACCTAGCCCCGGGGGGGGGGGGGGGGGGAGCTGATAATAACCAATCAAAGTGACTAAAGGAAAGCCATGAAAGGCAATCGAAGCGACTAAAGAAATCCATGAAAAGCAATCGAAGCGACCGAAGGAAAGCTACAAAATGCGATCAAAGCTACTGAAATAAGTTAGGACACTGACATCATGAAGCATACCAAAGCTATGAAAAAAGGATGACCTCATCCCAGCATGATGTCATCAAATTGTTATCAAGGGTCTGAAAGGCTTCGCAACCCTATCAATATAGCTGCAACCATTTAATAGTTCACTCATTCATTTAGAAGATGCAGCACATATAAAGAAAGGACATTTATTGCTAAAATGCCAAGGCTGGGTTGCAAACCAGCCGCGACCTATGTATTGCGGCATCAAGGTTTGGAATAGTACAAAAAAAATAAAGTTCAAGGGCAAAGTTTATCTGGCCGCGGCCTATTTTAAGTAAGTGCATCATTGCGGAGTTTTTTCAAGAGTATTCAAGCAAGAAATTAAAATGTAAAAGCATTGAAGCATTAGAAAAATTTGTAGCCAACAGGATGCAGCCATATTGGAATACAAGCCGCAGCCCATGTGAACAAAACATTTATATATTGGTGCCGCAGAAAGATCATTCAATCAAGCAATCAAACACTTATACAAGTATGGAGGCATGCAAATGAAGTACAAAAATGTTATAAAGTAGAAGTGTCACCCCTAACCCCATTAGGATATAATTAACAAAATAGTTCACAAACCACACATATTATTTATTTATTTATTTATTTTGTAATACACATTAAAACAACTTCAAGGTTAAAATACGGAATACTAAAAATCCACCCAACCTCCAAGGTGGCAATTTCAAAACCTGAAAATGTAAACATATAAAACCATGAGTTTAAAAACTCAATGAATGTACTACATCTTTATATAGTAAAACTACTATATTATCATCTCAACATATCAATATATCCATATCTGTGCCAAATTAGGCCATATACATACCGGAGTTAATAAACCCCACATCTCTTGCCCGTAGGCAATAATCATATCCATAGGTTTTAAAAACCGAACATCTCGTGAATTGCATCGAAACTCAATATATCTTAACTTTTATAAAGCCATAACATCTCAACATCTATTGAATTTTAATAAGCCATAATATCTTAACATCTCGTGACTTTTATTACGTCATATCATCTCAATATATAATACATACACAACATATCCCCAATCAACTCAGCAAGTGCACTCATATTGGGTTGTCAACTACGTATCCACGTTTCCTTCGGGTGGAGCTGAACTGGGTTGATTTGACCTTACACCTGTTAATCCAACTAACTCAGTACTGAATCTCAATGATAAGTATTATTTTAATATATCCATGTAACTTTCAATGACTAAACAACAACAATATAATTCTACTCAAGTCCCATTCCGTGAAACATGTGTAAAGATGAAATAATGGTATATATGTTGATAAGGTTATGAACATTCAACCATAAAAACTACCTCATAAGGAATTTATAACTAAAATCAAGTAAACATAAAAGTATACTTATCAATATATATACACATGAAACATGTACTCAAAATGCCCTAGGGAAAGAGCAGATAATTTTTTTTTTTCATGGGGTATCCAGTATCGCCTTAGATTATTGTCCTCCATACTTAACCATCCTATATTCATAAATTGTACATATACAGGTGTCAAAGATTATAAATATGAAAACCTATCTGAATATACTTTCCATTACAAGTGATGGTTTGATTTTTCAAGCTTTCTAGAGCAAGTTATGACCATTTCTTTACAACCTATTAAATCTTCCCCACAAGTTCCTCTATTGTTCCTTTAACTTCCAAGAATTTTCATAATTTTTTTCAGCATAAATTTAAATGTTTTGTCACCTATTTTCATTAAACATACTAAATAGTACAGAATTAAAGTTTCATAATTTTTTGAGTTCATTTTCTATGTCGAAAGCTTGACCAAACTCAGGGCATATCGAAATGAAATATACAAACTGCAACTATGTACCAACTTGCAACCATCACCAAGGCCCAATCACAAAGAATTAAATTCTAAGTTTTGGATATGATATGAATATATGAGTCTAGTTGTATATACAATTGGAATTTGTCAATTACAGTAAGCACACAAAATTATATTCAAGTTTGAATACCAGGGATTTCAATAACTAGCAATACGGGCTACATACACCACTTATCCAACATGTGAACAAATACTTATTATCACAAAGGAGGATGGAATTTTAATCAATCATTCATGACTTATACACTTTGAAATAATTATAATACAATATTAAAATAATATTAATCACATAATTATACCTTGGGAACACTTTAAGGATTTTCTTGGAATTTTCCTAGCTTTTCTTATAATCTTTTCTTCCTTAAACTTCAACTTTCTCGTTCCTCAAGCAAAAACTCTACAAAATTGAACCTAGGGTTTTATTTGATGAATAAATAGGTTAGAATAAGAGTTTTAAGTCGGTCAAGGCTTCCTCCCATGCCAACCAATAAAATTGAAACATTTGGTTAACTAAAAGACAATTTACCACTTAAAGGGAATGGACAGATTTGCCCCTTGTTCGTAAATATGGGATAGATTCTTACTCGGACATCCGTTTGATGCTCCGTTTATTTTTATGCAAACCTAACTCATATATCTACAACTATTTAGTTTTCACCTTGAGTCAATTATTACATTATAAGGGTCAAAACTAGTCTCCAACAGGAACATTTCTACCGAAAATAATAAAATCTTGTGTTTGCAAATCATTCGACATTTCATGATTTATGAAAATAGGATTATACAAACCATAGTCACTTAAAATTAGATATACTAATAACAAATTATTCATATCACATAGGAAAAGCATGATTTAAATATAATCAATCTTAATTATATCCGGGTTGTTACAACTTTCCCCCTTAGAAAATTTCGTCCCCGAAATTTAATGTGAATGTCACTTACCAAACAAATGGGGATACTATTTATTCATTCTATCCTCCGTTTCCCAAGTTGCTTATTTAATTCCATGGATCATCCACATAACTTTAACTAACGGAATAACTTTATTTCTCAATACTTGCTCCTTACGATCAAGAATTTCCACTAGTTCCTCGATGTACGACAAGTCTTCTTTCAGTTAAGTAGGTTGGGTTTTCAGTTAATGAGATGGATCTGCAAAATACTTTGGAAGCATCGATATGTGAAACACATTATGTAAACGAGACAATTTTGGAGGTAATGCTAATCTACATGACAGGGTCCCAATTCTTTCCAACACTTCATATGGTCCAATATATCTTGGACTTAGTTTCCCCTTTTTCCAAATCTCATGACGCCTTTCCATGGTGAAATACGTAGGAATACAAAATCTTCCTTTTGAAATTCTAATGGATACTTCCTCTTATTTGCACAAAATTTCTACCTGCTTTGCAATATCTTTATCCATTCCCGAATCATTTTAATCTTTTCGGTTGTCATATCTTTCAATTCAGGACCCAAGATTTTCCTTTCACCTACTTCATCCCAAAATAATGGCGTTCTACATCTCCTCCCATATAATACTTCATAAAGAGCTATACCAGTGGTGGACTGATAACTATTATTATACGCGAATTCCATCAATGGCAAATGATCATCCCAGCTAACTTTGATGTTAAATACACAAGCTCGTAACATGTTTTCTAATATTTGAATCATCCTTTCTGATTTCCCATCGGTTTGGGGATGAAATGCAGTACTGAACTTCAAACTTGTGCCTGGGGCATTCTGTAAATGAGGCCAAAACTTAGAAGTGAACGTTGGATCTCTATCTAATACTATTGACACTGGTGACCCATGTAAACGAATAATCTCATCAACATATATACGTGCATACCTGTCAACAGTGTAGGTCATCTTAACTGGAAGAAAATGAGCTGACTTTGTCAATCGGTCTACAATCACCCAAATAGAATTATGCCCCATTTGGTGATGGTGGTAATCCTATTATAAATTCATCGTTATATGTTCCCACTTCCATTTCGGAATAAACAATGACTATAATAATCCTGTCGGCTTCTGATGCTCCATTTTCACTTGCTGGCATACTAAACATTTAGCTAGAAATTCTGCAATCTCACGTTTCATATTATTCCACCAGTAATACTCTTTAAAAACTCTATACATTTTGGTACCTCCAGGATGTATAGAGTAAATAGAACTATGTGCCTCTTTTAATATATCCTTCATTAAGGATGGATCATTCGGTACACAAATTCTATTTTTATAACACAACGATTCATCATTCTTAATTTCAAAGTCACTCTCTTTACCATCCAAGATTTCCTATTTTTTCTTCTCAAGGAATGGATCACTGACTTGTAAATTTTGTATGACTTATGCCGGTAAAGGTCTCACTATAACGTGTGCAATTAACGTCCCTATTTCAGTTAAGTTCAACTATGCTCCCGTCAGTCTTAATTCCACAATATTGCCAACCCATGCACATTGAATACAAGATAACCTCCCCAATGACTTCCGACTTAGAGCATCTACAACAACATTGGCCCTCCCGGGATGATGGTGAATGGTACAATCATAATCTTTAATTAGCTCCATCCAACATCTTTGTCTCAAACTCAAGTCTCTCTGTGTAAATAAATACTTCAAACTTTGATGGTGAGTGAAAATTTCACACGTCTCTCCATAAAAATGATGTCTCCACAATTTCAAGGTAAAAACAATAACGCAAGTTCTAAATCATGCGTAGGATAATTACATTCATGCACATTTAACTGTTTAGATGCATAAGAAATTACCTTTACATGTTGCATGAAAACACAACCCAGACTCTGATGTGAAGCGTCAGTATAAATCACAAAACCTTCTCCACTGGATGGAAGAGTGAGAACTGGAGCTGATACTAGTCTATTTTTTAACTTTTCAAAGTTGTGCTGACATTCATCACTCCACACAAATTTCACTTCCTTTCGAATTAATTTAGTCATCGGCAAGGCTATAGATGAAAACCCTTTTATGAATCTTCTATAATATCCAGCCAATCCTAGGAAACTCCTTATCTCATTACATTTCTTGGCCTTTCCCATTGCACAATTGCCTCTACCATCTTGGTGTCAAATAAATTCCATCTCCCGAAACAACATGCCCCAGAAATACTACCTGATTTAATTAAAACTCACTTTTTCTAAACTTAACAAATAATTGACTATCTCGTAAAACTTGCAATACAACTTTATATGCTTCTCATGTTACTCTTGGCTAGGTGAGTATATAAAAACATCATAATAAAGACAATCACAAAGGAATCTATGAAAGGATGAAATACTCGATTCATGAAATCCATAAACACCGCAGGACCATTTGTTAACCCAAATGGCATTACCAAAAATTCATAATGACCATAGCGAGAACGAAAAGCTGTCTTAGAAATGTCACAATCTCTCACCCTTAATTGATGATAACCCGATCGCAAATTAATTTTTGAAAATACTTTAGCACCTTATAATTGATCAAACAAATCATCAATACGAGGCAATTGATATTTATTTCGAATAGTTATCTTGTTCAAGTGCCGATAATAAATGCAAAGTCACATGGTGCCGTCTTTCTTCTTCATAAATAACATCGGAGCACCCCAGGGTCATACACTGGGTCGAATAAAACCTGTATCTAGCAAATCTTGCAGTTGAACCTTTAACTCCCCTAGTTCCACAGGTGCCATTCTATATGGAGAAATAAAAACTGGAGTTGTACCAGGTACTAAATCAATAGTAAACTCCACCTCTCTACTAGGTGACAACCCTGGTAATTCATTTGGGAACACATCTGCAGAAAACTTAACTAGTAGGATATCTTCTAATTTTTACAATTCCCTGTTTTTATCCACAATATATGCTAAAAATCCTTGACAACCCTTATTTAACAATTTCCTCACCTTAAGGGAAGAAATAAGACAATTTGGAACCACATTTCTTTCCCTAGTAAATTTGAATTCTTCCTCCCCGGCATATTAAATGTAACCTGCTTGCGAAAATAGTCAATCAATGCATGGTAGGAAGTTATAATATCAAAATATCGAATATCTAGTGGAATTAAAACAATGGTCAACTACCTCTCCCCCATATACAATACATAATTTTTATACACAAGCTCCACTAACATCACATCCCCCATAGGTGTAGAAATATATAAACCACAATCTAGATAAGAACATAGTCTACCCAAATTCATGGTAAATGATAGTGCTCCAAATGAATGAGTAGAACTTGGATCACTAAGCACGTAATCATGTTTGTTCATGAAAAAAAATGTACTTGTCACCACCTCTAGAGTAGCTTGAGCCTCGTGTAAAGTCATAGCAAATATCCATCCCAGATCTGTGGAACCACTAGCCTGTCCTTTGCCTACTCCTCTCCCAATGCCTCCAAGTGATGAAGCTCGATTAGCAGTAGCTAATTGAGTCCCTCCTTTTAGCATAGGATAGTTCTTTTTTGTATGACCAATTTGATGATAGTGATAACACTTTACCCCCTTTAACTTGGGACAATATGGACTGATATGACCCTCATCTTTGCAAAAATAACATTTAATAGGCTTAGACTACCCATTCTCATTCTCTTGCTATCTATTCTATTGGCCCATCAATCCTGCAGCCCTAAAGCTCTTGGTGTCCTATTCTGAACATAATTTCCAGTCCCTCTATGGCGCTGAAATCTTTGACTCCCCTGTTTTGAGTATTCTATATTTCCTTCCTTTTGCTGAGATGGATCAAATCTACTCCTCTTTCCCCTTTGTTCCATATTCTTTATTTCATCATTAACATCTCCTTCGACCATCATATCTTTGTTAACTAAATAAGTATAATCTACCATTTCAAGTGCAGTGAGTCTAGACTTAATAACCAAATTCAACCCATCCTGAAATATGGTGCATTTGTCCTCCTCATCATGTAAGAAATGTAATGAAAATCTAGGCAAAGATATAAATTTAGTTTCATACTCCCTGATCGACATATTCCCCTGAGTCAATGATAGAAATTCTCTCTCTTTTTGCTTTCGATACATACGAGGAAAATACTTTTCATATAAGACTTTAATAAAGGCATCCCAAGTAATTACCTCACCTCCCCCTGGAGTAAGCAGTAAATGTTTGGAATACTCTCACCAATTTTTAGCTTCACCCTTTAACATGAAAGTATCCAAAATTACCCTCTACACACCAAGTACATTCATCACCCCGAAGATAGTTTCTGTGTCTCTGACCCAAGCCTCAACTTCTAACGAATCTACAGAACTTGAGAATGTTGGGGGTTCAATTTAATTAACTTCTCGTACAAAGTTTTCCTATCCTCTTGTTGTATTTCCCTTTCTCTTCTCGCCAAAGTTTGGTCCTCCGAGTACATATCTTGTTATTCTGCTATTTGTGTCATAAACATGTTTTGTTGTTCTGACATTAAAGTCATGGCATGATCCATTCTCTGCATATCTGTAAGTGGTTCAGGTGCCCCCTCTACATTATTTGGATTTTGTTGATTTACTGTATTTGAAGACTCCTCATCCACCCTCTCATGAACATTTTCTCCTTCCATATCTTACTATCTATCATAAACCACAATTACAGAAACAAGAATACAACATTAATTTCTAACATAATGGTTAGTATTTCTCACAAGTTAATATAAATGACCCACGCCACACTATTTCTTCCACTACCACGTCAAGACTCTCTAACCCCAGAATATAAAAACCTGAAGCTCTGATACCAAGTTGTCTCCCCCTAAACCCATTAGGATATAATTCACTAAATAGTTCACAAACCACACTTATTATTTATTTATTTATTTTTTAATACACTTTAAAACAACTTCAAGGTTAAAATGAGGAATACTAAAAATTCAATCGTTTTAAGGAGACATAATATAAATAAAACTCCCATACCATTTAACTTAATTACAACCAGTACAAGGGAAAAAAACAGAACTGACGAGACCCTACTACTATTCACCCAACCTCCTAGACCTGGCAGTGGCAACTTCAAAACCTAAAAATGTAAACATATAAAATCATGAGTTTAAAAGCTCAGTGAATGAACAACATCTTTATATAGTAAAAGTACTATATTAACATCTAAACATATCAATATCTCCATCGCTATGCCAAATTAGGCCATATACATATCTGGAGTTAATAAACCCCACATCTCCTGTCATATACATAGGTTTAAACAACCTAACATCTCCTGAATTGCATAGCAACTCAACATATCTTGACTTTTATAAAGTCATAACATCTCAACATCTCTTCACTTTTAATAAGCCATAACATCTCAAAATCTCGTGACTTTTAATAAATCATATCATCTCAATATATAATACATAAACATCATATCCACAATCAAATCAGTAAGTACACTCACATTGGGTTGTCAACTATGTATTCACATTTCCTTCGGGTGGAGCTAAACTGGGTTGATTTGACCTTACACCTGTTAATCTAACTAACTCAGTACTGAATCTCAATCATAAGTATTATTTTAATATATCCATGTAACTTTCAATGACTAAACAACAACAATATAATTCTACTCAAGTCCCATTCCATGAAACATGTGTAAAGATGAAATAATGGTATATATGTTGATAAGGTTATGAACATTCAACCATAAAAACTACCTCATAAGGAATTTATAACTAAAATCAAGTAAACATAAAAGTATACTTATCAATATATATACACATGAAACATGTACTCAAAATGCCCTAGGGAAAGAGCAGATAAAAACAATTTTTCATGGGGTATCTGAATATACTTTCAATTACAAGTGATGGTGTAATTTTTCAAGCTTTCTAGAGCAAGTTATGACCATTTCTTTACAACCTATTAAATCTACCCCACAAGCTCCTCTATTGTTCTTTCAACTTCCAAGAATTTTCATAATTTTTCTCCAGCATAAATTTTCATGATTTTCACCCATTTTCATTAAACATACTAAATATTAAAGAATTAAAGTTTCATAATTTTTTACTTGATTTGCTACGTCGAAAGATTGACCAAACTCAGGGCATATCGAAATGAAATATACAAACTGCAACTATGTACCAACTTGCACCCATCACGAAGGTCCAACCACATGGAATTAAATTCTAATTTTTGGATATGATATGAATATATGAGTCTAGTTGCATATACATTTGGAATTTCTCAAATCCAGTAAGCACACAAAATTAAATAGAAGTTTGAATACAATGGATTTCAACAACAGGCAATACGGTCTACATACACCACTTATCTAACATGTGAACAAATACTTATTATCACAAAGGAGGATGGAATTTTAATCAGTCATTCACGATATATATAGTTTTAAATAATTATAATACAATATTAAAATTATATTAATCACATAATTATACCTTGGAAACACTTTAAGGATTTTCTTGGAATTTTCCTAACTTTTCTTGTAATCTTTTCTTCCTTAAGCTTCCACTTTCTCTTTCCTCAAGCAAAAACTCTACAAAACCGATACTAGTAATTTTCTGAATAAATAGGTTAGAATAATAGTTTTATGTCAGCCATGGCTACCTCCCATGTCAACCAATTAAGTTAAAACATTTGGTTAACTAAAAGACAATTTACCACTTAAAGGGAATGGATAGATTTGTCCCTTGTTCATAAATATGGGATATATTCTTACTCGGACATCCGTTTGATGCTCCGTTTATTTTGTGGAAAATCTAACTCATATATATACAAAATATAGTTTTCACCTTGAGTCAGTTGTTACATTATAAGGGTCAAAACTAGTCTCCAACAGGAACATTTTTATCGAAAATAACAAAATCTTATGTTTGTAAATCATTCGACATTTCATGATTTATGAAAGTAGGATTATACTAACCACAATCACTTAACATTAGATATAATAATAACATATTATTCATATCACATAGGATAAGCATGATTTAAATAGAATCTATCATAATTATATCCGAGTTGTCACAAGAAGAGTCTGTAGCCTAAGCCTTAAAGGTGGCAAAAATATACAAGGGAAGCAAGTCATAGGTATATCAAAAGTTGAAGGCTAAAGCCATAGAAAAAAGTATAAATATTTGATTTTATACACATTAAGTCTGCATCCATTCAAGACCAACAAAAGTTAAAGAGGGACGCAACCCTAAGATGCATCATCGTCATCTTCTTCATCCTCTTCTTCATCACCAGCTGTCATAGTTTCTTCCGCAGATGTCGCTGCCTCAGCCTCTGCCCTTAACCTGGATATTTCTTTTGTCGTAGCCTTGATCGCAGACACGCACTACTGATGCTCATCATCACCAAGCCCCCAAGCAAGAATTATCTCTCTAGAGCTTGGAATGTTTTTTATGACTCTATGCCTGAGCTCTTGGTAGCCGCGGAGGTAGGCTCTATTGTTGATGAGGTATAAGTCCTTGGAGCCCCTGAATGACTCCACAGTGCTGTCAATCTACAATTAAAGAGCCACAACATGATCTTCTCCCATCTTCTTGACTGTCGCGGCCTGGGCTTCAGCATCGTTAGCATCTTTGGCCTCCAGTTCCTCATACTTCTTCTGTAGAAACTCAAGCTTAATGTTGGCAAACTCTGTGACCTTTATAGCTTCCAAATCCTGAGCTTGGGCAACCTTTAGTGACTCCATGGCCTGCCTGAAGTTCTCTTCAACGTCATGTTTGGCCTCTTTCGCAGCCTTAATAGTGGCATCCACATTCATTTTGCTCAATTCAAGGTTCGCATCAGAAGACTTCTTTACAACTTTAAAGGAAGCTGCCGTGGCATTCTCCAAATCAATGGAGTTAACTATATCCGCGGCCTCTTTCAGCTTGTATAGGCCTCGTACTTCCTCTTCTGAGAAATCATGACATCCACGGCCGACAAAGAGGTTTAAAGTTAGAAGTAAATATGGAATTTGAAAATAAATATTAGAAGGTACTTGCGCTTACCCTCAACAAACTATGGAGACCATAATCCTCCAATTCATTGTGGTCTTCATCCACAAGGTGATCAAGGTCCACGACGTCTGGAACCCTCTTCATCCTGTGAACAACCATCACAGTTGTGTCCCAAGAGGATTCAGGGTTGGGCTGCCTAAGTTTTGGTCGTGGATGGCCATCAATTCTAACTCTGGCACGGCATTGAGGAGGCACCAGGTTGGCATTAATAGCAATAATTATGGGTGGTGGTGAATTTTAATGGGTTGGACCTTCAGACGTTGACATTAGCCCTGTTGCGGCCAGATTTTCCCTAATGTCATCATCAAAAGTACACTCAGGCCACTCTTGAGGGGTCTCCTCCTTAACTTGGAGTCAGGGTGCGACAGGGATAGTTTGTTCTATGGCTTGATTTTAGGGAGGGGCAGTAAGATTTTGGTCATTTGAGGGGACTGTGGTAAGGGCCTTGGTCTTGGACCTCTTCCTCTTCCTTTGCCTAGCAAGTTGTTGAGGATAGTTGCATCCTCATCCATTTCTTCCAGTTGGGTTGCCAAAAGCTCCCTATCAACTTCCTCACCTGAAAGAAGAAATGCAACAGTAAAAATCTGAAGCTTCAAAATAATTATCATGGCATTTATAAGTGAAAGGGTTATTACCTGCTGCGGCCATCTCTTTTTAAATAGATTTATTGGTAAAATAGCCCGCTTCAAATATAGAGGCAGAAGTTACAAGTGTCCTGAACTTCTTCTTCTCAGCAGGGACTGTCGCGGCCTTGCCAACTCTCCTCTCTTGCCTCTTACTCAACTGCAAATTGTCAAGAACTGCAGAAAAATACACATGTTAGTATAGAAACAAAATGGAGAATAATATGCAACTATAAAAGGGAAAGAGTCTATAATTGAAAAGGTATGTAGTTTGGAGGGACACCCACATTACCGCGACATCCTAAATGATCTCTCACTCTCACTCTCTTCAGGGTGGATCTACCACCCTTCTCCAGAAATGTAGAAGTATTTACCCTTCCAGTTCTTTACATTGGTAGGCCTCCCAGAGTAAAGGGTTTCATCCCTACTGCGGACTAAAAAATAATAGTACCCTGCAAACTTTACAAAATTTTCCTTTGGGCGGTAAAAGTGGAAAAACTCCGCGGGAGTAATGTCCCTCTTAAATTAATTCTCCCATAGTACAACAGCTGCAAGAATGGACCTCCAGTCATTAGGATATAATTGGGTTGGGCCAACCTTATTGTTTGGAAAATTATTCTAATGGGAATAGGGACTAGAAGCCACAGCCCGTAAATGAAAATGTGTAGGGGGAAGCAGACCCCATCATTAGTAAGTGTCGTGCTTCGCCTTTGCTCCGCGGTAGGTGCTGAGCACATCAAGTTCTATGGAAATTCAAAGGCCTTAGGTACCTGATCAAACCGTTCATGGGTTATAGTTCTACGGATGCTAAGTGCAGCAAAAGGTCTCTTGGCCCTCCCAGATGTGCTAGTAGGTTCATCCCTAACATTAAATGCACTCCCTCCCGCGATATTATCATCCTCGTCCATTAGTTGATTGCTAGAATTGGCCTCTTCCTCCATAATCGCAGAATCTGAATATAAATTTTGTACAACACAGTTTGATCAATCCTTCACATGGAAAGGCCATACTGACTTCAAAGGAGGCACTGAAGGAAGTTCAGGAGGAGAGGCTCCAAAATGTTTTTCCCAAAAGCCTCTTAAAAATTCGTCTGGGTCAAAGTTCATATGGCTGGAGAAGTACCGTAAAAACTTAGAGTCCGCAGTTAGGTTCCATAACCAGTATGGTATTAAGGCCTCTCAGAGGCCGCGACAGGAGAGAATGAGCTAAATAGAAATAATTAGCAAAATTGGCGAGATATGCCAAGTGTTGGGTTCTAAACCGCTAGAAGTTAATTGTCGCCGCGATATATTATTTTATAGGGAAGGGTGTATGTTATCTTCTTACATGTCGTAGTCATTAAACATTGGACAATGCATGGGCTAAATGCCACGAGATGTAATCTGAAAACCTAAGGAAATATGGATTATCTTATCTTGAGGTCGGAGATACTAATTAAACCAATATTGGAATATTTCATGGATTCGGGCCAGCCCTAAATTACTAAAGGGGCATTTCATCATGTCGCGGCCTCTCACGCAAATAGGTTAGTATCTACTGTTGATTAATTCAAAGATTAAGGAACCAGAATGTGAAGGGTTTGTTCAAGATCATCAAGAACAGTTATATGATTTCCATGCGATCCAGCGCAAGTGAATTTCATATGATCTAAGCCTAGCAAGTATCATTTTCCCCTTTGGAAAAAATGGAAGATTAATTCAAGAACGAAATCATATTCTATTATAATCCAAACAGCTATGTAAATTCAAATGGGTTCGATTAGTTGGGAAATGAGGAGAAACAAATATATTCAAGAAGCAAACATGATTTCAATTAAAAAAAATACATTCAAATAAGTGCAATTCGGGATGAGTGTAGCAAATGCATAAATTTATAAATTCAGTAATTCAGAAGTTCAGCAAACATGAATTTGGAATTATGAACTGAAAAATCTATTAAGGAGGTTGGTAATGGAAAAAATTGCCTGAAAATGAAGAAATCCATGGAGCTCAGCCTCAAAACACCTCAGAACCACCATATGCATCTTTTGAAGTTCATCGGAAAAAATAAGAGAACGAACGAACAGAGTTTGGCTATAGATATGATCTCAGAGATTTGGGAAACATAATGAAGTCCATGGCCTGTATAATTTATATAATAAGGCGCGAGAAGACAAAACGTCACCCTGGGAATACCGCGGTGCCTGCAGAAGACTTGATTACTTAGCTGCAGCCCCAATCGCAATCTCTTGGCACTACGACTTGGGGGTTTATTGATAGTACAAATATAGCACCGTGTCGCAGATGTTACTCAGGCATGCACATAATCTTATAGGCCACGATCCTACTCAGCACACGGTGCATC
The DNA here is from genome assembly GCA_949130495.1 of Sambucus nigra. Lineage (NCBI taxonomy): Eukaryota > Viridiplantae > Streptophyta > Magnoliopsida > Dipsacales > Adoxaceae > Sambucus > Sambucus nigra. The sequence goes on from OX422208.1 coordinate 804,656,043, forward strand.
CCTATTCAGCAGAGGGTGCGGTGCCCATGACTTCAGCCTCATATAGGATATAACCTTATGCTATACTGGATGCAGCCTTATTTTATACAGGATACGGTACTCAATATTCCTGCCTTACAGGACGCATCCCCCTCATTCATAGCATTCCAGACTTGATATATGTCACGTGCTCAAGGCACGTGACACAACACACATACCTCCTATAAATAAAGGTCCACACTTCGAGATAGGGGTTCAGATTCTATAATACCTGGCAAAGACTTTCCAAATTCTCAATGCAAAACCTCAACATATAGCTTGGGGGTTACTAGGCTACATCGTAGTTATATATCCGGCACTCCCGGAACTGCTATAGTCATGTATTCTTCTCTCTCATCTATCTTGTATGTCCAGTGTGGCATTGTAAATGTGTACAACAATGATATGAATATAATGAGAAGGGGGGACCAAAGTGGACGAAGGATCTTTTATAGATGAACCACTATATATCTTGTATTTATCTTATTTACTTTCTCTATTTGCTTGTTATGCACTTTAGTCTTGATTTGCTAATATTAGAACGACAAGTGGATGATTTCGTGTATCATCATGTCCCATGACTGCGCAGTCAGTTCTAACAAGTTACTTTGCTCCCATACGAGGTGTTCGTGCCCATTGAGAGGCCATTTTGGGAGGTTTTTAAGTTTCCACCATCCGCGTCGTGTTTTTAAGCCTATGTATCGTTGTTTTACAGTTTAGTCCAATTCTGAAATTAGGCATCTCATGACTATGCAGTTATTTCCTATGAGTTACATTGGTCCTATACGAGGTGTTCCTGCCCCTTATGGGGTTGTTTGGGGGCTATTTTGGGTTTTCCCCTCCAACGATGTGTTTTAAACTCAAGTCTGATTATTTGCAAATTTTATGAATATTCTAAGACTCAAAACTTTATCACTACATGATCAATTTCTACGAGTGACATTCCTCCCGTGTGAGCTATTCGTGCCCTTTCTGGGGCCGCTTGGGGCTGTTTTAGTTTTTTTCCCCTATAGCGGCATGTTTTTATAGATAAGAATAATATTTTTCAAATTTTATTTGTATTACCAAATCGGGCATCCCCTGACTCTATAATCAACAGCTGGGAGTTTCATTAGTATCGTGCAAGGTTTCCATGCCCCTAAAGGGCTTTTGGGGGTTGTTTTGGATTTTCACTGCTAGCGGAATATTTTTAAGTCTAGGTCTAAATATTTACAAATTTTACTCCTATTATCAATCCTTGCATCCTGTGACTGCATGGTAAATTTATATGAGTTACGTTGGTCCCCTACGAGGTGTTTGTGCCCCTTACATGGTTGTTTGAGGGCTATTTGGAGTTTTCCCACCACAGAAGCATGTTTTTACGTTGAAGTCTAGTTATTTTGAAATTTTTGTCCTATTCTCAAAATGGCTGCCCCTTGATTATGAGATCAATTCCTATGAGTTACATTGGTCCCATCCGATGTGTTCGTGCCCCTTACATGGCCTTTTGGGGGCTAATTTTATTTTTTCCCCTCTAGCGGTATCTTTTTAAGCCTGAGTCTAGTTATGTGTAAATTTTAGTCCTATTCTTAAACTGGGCATCCCGTGCTACGCAATAAATTCCTACAATATATGTTGGTCATGTGTGAGGTGTTAGTGACCCTTCTGAGGATATTTGTGGGTAGTTTTGGGATATATATATATATATATATATATATATATATATATATCAAACGAAACATTCATAATTCAAACTAAACATTCATAAATCAAGTTGAACGTTCATCAATCAAACTAAAGAGCAAATATAATGTAAATATTATTGTTTGATACAATTTGGATAAAATCAGACTGTCAATGGTAATATAATGTTTTAATACTCAATCTTCCTCTAAATTAGCTAAAAGATCCGTCAAATTAGGGTTTTCATCAAAAGAACACTGGAACTATTTAAAGGGCCTTTAATTCATCTGCTTGAGTAGTCATACTCTTTGGTGCATGCATAACAATAGACTAATTGCCATTGTCTATGCACTTCGATTAGAATATATTGTTTACATTCTGAAAGGCACAAATAAAAGGCTCATCGAGTATGAAATCTTTACTCTTCATTTTGATAAATTTATCATGATAAGTTTGGAGTTATGATCAACTTTGTAAGAATTGATAGTGTCCTCCACCTTCTCCGAATCACAATAGAATGTGATTTCTGTGAAATCTATATAATCGAATTTCAGGGTTTATTGGACAATTCCATAATATGTTAGCATCGTATATTATGGATTTTTATTGGTTTTGCTAGCGACACATGCATTCAAGGTAGATATTAAAATTCTCTTTTTTGTGCCAAAATCTTTTCCTCAAATTGATATGAAATGAAATCAAAACCGTTCGTGAGGAATGTTTTAAACTTTTGAGCAAAATTTGGGACCTTTTTCTAAGCACGCATTCCTTGGTAAGATATCACCTCATTTAGCGGTTTTATTTATGAATCAATTTGTATTAGGGCATGTTTTTACCAAACATGAATTAATAACCGCACACATAAGAATTGGAAATTACCTTTTCTTGATATCCAGGCCCTAAAATCATTTGTCGTGTAATTTCTCCCCTGATTTTAGGAAATATCATTCCCCTACTTACTAAAGATAAATTGTAGAGTTTAGATCATAATATATTGAATGCATATAATCAAACAATAATAATTCAGTTTATTGTGTAGCAACTTACTCTTTCCAACCTTCAACTTCATCTTGCAATTCAAAAAAATAATGAGCTTCTAGCTTGTATTGTAGATTAATGAGTCTCACATTTTTAGGGTTCCCAAAATTCAGTTCACCCTCAAACTTTTCAGGTTCCTCGGTCACACATTCTCGACAAGTATTGAACTTCTCGATCATATAGTGGTGATTCCACAGTTACGAATTCTTCAGTAATTGACCCTCTAATATATTATGTATTCTTTATGTAATCTTTGATGGTTTTCATCAGCGCTCAAAAGGATACATCTAACGATACCTGATGTGACCAAAAAGAAAAACTTCACCACATAAATGCACAAGAAGATAGATGCTGATAAACAAAGAGCGACAAAGGAAAATATTTCTCAAGAACACAAATTCCCTCAGCTAAAGTTGATTCACATCTTTAATGTTCTTTCTTACCACTTTTGCACAAAGTTGGTAAATAACAAACTTATTTTCATAATTGCTCGATGAAAAACTTTGCATTCGGATAAGCAATGCCTAAACTACATAGAAATTAATTGAATGATGACGTACTGATTGTGAGACTTACACTATTTCAGGTAATTTATTTGGTAGATTACTATCCTGTGCAAATTACCGGAATAACCAGGTTGAGTTTTCAAGTTAATCAACGTGTATAAGAGGATATTTTTCACACTAGTAGTAAAAGTAAAAGCATATATAGGGATACAAATTCTTCTTGTTGTGGGATCATTTTTAACCATAATTTCTTTTTTATTTTCATCTTCTTTAGATGGAAGCGAGCCCTCTCTCCACTTTTTAAATGAGATCAACCCAGGCAACTTCCTATTAGATGTTCTGCAATATTCTTCTCCGTTTGCATCATATCAATTGCATACCTTATAGGACGATCTTTCCAAAAAGGCAAGTCAAAATATGTTCATCATCTAGACCAGGCATTCATTTTACTATGGTCATTTGGATCCTCCCTAGATTTATGCTTCACACTACACCACACACCAGATATGCTCACAGGTTTTGGCCGTGACTAAGGATTCGAGCCATGACTAAGGTCCATGACCTTTTATTGCATGACCAAAATTTTTGCTCATGGACCTTATACGTGACCCAAAGTGGGGGTGATGACCTGGAGCGTGGGGGAGTATGTAGATCCATGGTCATAGATTCGAGACGCGATAAATAGTTGACTGGGGGGCATGGACCTAAGCCGTGACCTATACAAGGGGGCATGTATCACGTTTGTGACCACATGGGGGCATAAATGAAAAATGGTCATAACCCAAAGCCATGACCCATATTTGAAAAAATAAATAACAATATGGTCACAGTACGACTTTTAGTCGTCGCGATATCCATTTAACAAAAAAATTTATTTTTTGGCAACTCCTGTAGAAAAAACATGTGTTTAACAATCGAATCATACTAAATATTTTCAAATTTTATTCCCATTCTCAGATCGGGCATCCCTTGACTACGTGGTTAGTTCCTACCAGTTATATTGGTCCCGTGTGAGGTGTTTGTGCACCTTATGAGGCCGTTTGGGGGCTATTTTGGGTTTTCCCTATAGATTCATTTGTTTATAAAATAAGTCTAGTTATTTTTCAATTTTAATCCTATTATCAAATTGGTCATCTTGTGACTAAGTTATTAGTTCCTACGAGTTACATTAGTCTCATACGAGGTGTTCGTGTCCCATATGAGGCCGTTTGGGGGATGTTTTGGGTTTTTTCCTCTAGCGGAGTGTTTTCAAGACCAAGTCTACTTATTTGTAAATTTTATTCCTATTCTCAAATCGGGCATCTCGTGATTACGTGATAAGTTTTTACGAGCTATATTGTCCCATGAGACGTGTTCTTGGCTCTTACGAAGCAATTTGGGGCATGTTTTGGGTTTTTCCCCTCTAGCAGCATGTTTTTAAGCTAAAGTTTGGTTAGTTGCAAATTTTAAAACTATTCTCAGACTGGGGATCCTAATATAATGCAGTCATTTTCTACGAGTTACATTGGTCCCATGACCACGCAGTCAGTTCCCTACTTTAGTAAATGCAACTAAAGATAATATGTCTTACCAGATTTGTGTATATAAAAGTATCATAATTATCCTCCCAATTATGTGTTATAATATTCCAAATGAGCACTTAATTAACCATTATATTTGAATAATTTTTTATAACAAATTATGCATATAAAGTACATAAAAATATGAGTTAATGAATAAAATACCTCGTTTTTGTGATCCATTATGGATATGAAATAAAGTCCCTTGTGTTTGTGGTTTAATTAAATTGGCCCTCGCACCCACCACATTTATCGTATTTGACTCTGCACTAATTAATGTATTAACGTCTCATTCCAAGAATAAAACACGGGGCCTCATGTCTTAAAATTTATTCTTCCAGACTTCATCCTCATTCTCAGCTTTAGTTTTGGCACACTTCAACTGCATAGAATTGTATTTATGCTTCCAGGCTTCAGCCTCATTCTCGAATGAAGTACATTTGGTTGTCCTCGTTAACGCGGGTGATTTTTTCTCTTAGGTGTTCGACCTCTAAACTGACCTTTTCAAATCAACTTCCATCTCGAGATTTTCGAGCATAATTTCCCCATGTTCCTTTTCCATGGTATCGTATTTTGGTTTTAATGCTTGATTCTCGATTAATCATATTTTTTTAACATTATCAAACTCAAATATGCGAAAGGCTTATTAGACCGAAGAAATGAGCTCCGGGATAGTGCTTATCAATATGGCAATCTATTCAGCCTTTCGCATGCCCGAGTTGTATATACATTAAGTTTTAAACTTAGCATATTGGGGTATTTAGGTATTTAGGTATTTGGGTATATAAACGCATACATCTTAAGGTAGTAGGATATTTAGGTATTTGGATATTTATGTATATGCACACATACACATACGTATACATATACAAATATATATACATATACATATACACATACATATACATGCACACACATATGTATAAACGCAGACACATATATGCACGGATACATACACTATATAAATACATACTCAATATAAATACACATACAATATATATATATATATATATATATATATATATATATATATATATATATATATATATATATATATATATAAAGTCCGTGGTCCAAGACATGGATTTTGACCATAAGGTGTGACCATTTTATTTTTCCAACATCATTAACATGGTCACGAACCTCGACCCTGACCATGTACATGACATGGAAAAAATAAAATGGCAGGGCAGTGTGGTAACGGATAAGGGTCATGATCAAGAACCATGACCACTTAAAAATGGTCACGGCCCAAATTCTTGTCCAATGTCGACTAAAAACCTAAAATTGGGCAAGAACCTAGTCATGGTCCTTGGACGTGACCAATGTTTTTAGGATTTTTGGTTAAAGTTAAACACCATGGTGGTTACGAAGTTTTTCACGGTCCACGAACATGACCCCATAGTCACAGTTTAGGCGTGACCGTGTTCATTGAATGTCATGAACAATGGTGGTTATGGACTTGGTCACAGGTGTTTTGGCTTTGGTAACAGTTTTTACCATGACCACCTAGTCATAGTCTTGGGCCATGACCATTTTATTGTGAGCAATCTTAGTTTGTGGTGTAGTTTTAGGTTTACAAACTGCGAGTGTTTACCTACGTACGTATTTCCCACAGTTTCATATGTCGCCTTCTCCTAAATATGCTGACCAAAAAGATGAGCAGGTTATGTTAATGCTTGTGACCGATGTGTAAGAAGTTAGACTTATTGTTTCAAAAAGGGTGACTGGTCGGCAGAAATGTACGATGACACGTATAACTAATTTTACCAATATGATTTATTCAAGTGGCTTTAGTTCCCACCTCATGTATGGGATATCCATAATAACTATGAACATTAAAACCAAATAATGTCCCATAAGCAAGAAAGTCATGGATCTTACATATCACCATTGCCTTAAGTGTGAACTCTTCACCCTTATGAGAGTTAAGCCTTCATTCCTTTGGTCGAGGTATCAATAAAGACTCTTTAAGTTCTTCGATTAATAGAGCTAGTAATATATCAATATTATCGCTGGGAGACTTTGATCGGGGTATTAATAAAGATAAAAATCCGAACCACTTTCTCATGAACAGTATTGGAGGGAGAATTAAAGGCTTCATAAGAAGAGGCCAATAACTCTGATTAATCTTTACATTATCAAAATGGTTAAACCCACTAGTTGATAATGAAAGACAAACATTGCTCGGTTACTTTTCAAATTCATGTTGTCATGCATTTGAAAGTTTCTAGATGAATGAATCAACCAGATGATGCATGGGATTCCCACATTAAAAGTGTCAACGAGTTACAACATAAGACAAAATTTAAAACTTACTCTATGTGATAAAATAAAATTTAAAGTGACAAAAAGATATCTAAAAGTTGAATCATCAACATAGTCCTTTTACGCTCCCTCCGCGAGCCTACTTATTTCTAGGAAAATGGTTATTTATACAACATCAACTAAAAGTCGAATGAGGTTCAATCTACAGACATTACAGGGTTTTTTCGAAAATGGATACGTATTCAATTTCGAATATAAGTCATATATGTAAGGATGGGAATGTGTAGTAATATATAAAGTAACTGACAATATATATTTTCAGAATAAACAGTTCAAAATAGATTAGATAAAATATTTTATCAATATGTCAATTATTCAATTTGATTTTAATGGTCATGTACGCTTTAATACCCAGACATAGAGTGTTACCAAATATTTTCACTCGGTAACATCACATACAGAAAATCATGATTTCTGGAACAACGCCTTGTTTAGGACACACTAGCGATAAAACAACTGGGAATTACCACCCAAATATTTTCCCCCTGTAGTCAGGCCAATATAGTAAGATATTTTCCATAGGCCAAATCAAGAATTTCATAATCCAAATCAGATGTTTATATCGATATATATACACATATAACAAACAACGGAATCATCGGTATCAGATGTATTTTGAGATTAAAAGCATTTCACAAAATATATATAGTTGGAATAATATCATAAAATCAAAATACGCAAGGAATATGATAGAGTATTCACCTAAAACAGAAGTTCGAAGTTATAGATATTGAGTCTTGGATCAATTCATTAAGATGAAACTTCTTCTTATACTTTTCTATATTTTTTCTAGCTATTTCTTTGTAAACTTTTGAAGGAATTTCATGAGAACAAATGATCCCAAAGACTTTATTTATTATTTTTCAAAGATATCAGGGTGTTGACACGTATCTAGGTGACCAAGCCTTTACAACGACAAGTCAACGTTAAAGTGTTGCGTAGCGGAGAGGTCTTACAGCCTTAATTCACCAAATAGGGACATGTATTTTATCTTTTTCTAAATGGATAAAATGTGTTTTCTCTTTATTTATATGGACAACACATGTAAGGTGGTGGTGGAAACATAAAGCACGAGGTGGAAAGGTATTAAGGGTATAAGCGTTAGTTTACACATGAATGGTATTTTGGTAAGATTGGGCATTCTAAAGCCTCAGTTTTCATAAAGCACCTATATGGTTTCTCGACTAGGTAAACTTTCGTAACTTCAAAAGTCCCAGTTTTGCTTAAAGCACCTATCTAGTTGCTCAACTAGGTAAACTATTGCCACTTTAAAAGTCCCATTTTTGCTTAAAGCTCCTTTATGATTGCTCGACTAAGTAAGATTAGGCATTCTCATGCCTCAGCTTGCCTAAAGCACCTATATGGTTTCTCGACTAGGTAAATTGTTGTCGCTTCAAAAGTTCCAGTTTTGCTTAAAGCACCTTTATGGTTGCCTGACTAAGTAAGATTGAACTTCTCAGTTTGCTTAAAGCACCTATATGGTTGCTCGAATCGGTAAACTGTTGTCGCTTCAAATGTTCGAATTTTTCTTAAAGCACCTTTATGGTTGCTCGACTAAGTAAGACTGGACATTCTCAAGCCTCAGTTTACCTAAAACACCTATATGGTTGATCGACTGGGTATACTATTGTCACTTCAATAATCCTTGTTTTGCTTAAAGCACCCCTATGGTTACTCAACTAAGTAATATTAGGCATTCTCAAGCCTTAGTTTTCCTACAACACCTATATGGTTGCTCAAACAGGTAAACTGTTATCACTTGAAAAGTCCCAGTTTTATTTAATGCACCATTATGATTTCTCGAATAAGTAAGATTGGGCATTCTTAATGTTCTAAGTTTACCTAAAGCACCTATACGGTTGCTGGACTAGGTAAACTACTTATTGCTTATACAAAATTTCTTTTACTCAAAAGAAATAAAGGGTTGTTTGACTAAGGAAACTAGGAGTAGGGGTAACAAGACCCATTTATGCATATGTACAAACAAATCTCCTCAATGTAGGATTCCTTAGCAGCTACTTGATCATGAGCAATGTCAGGAATCCCAATTATGGGAATGGCCATCTTCCCCATTATTTTTTCTTCAACTCCACCTTCTCCCTCCTAAGGTATGTCTGTTTTACCTTCTAGAATAGAGGGCCCAAATAACCCCACAAAACATTATTCAGTAATAGTGGCCTTGGGTGGAATAGCCATAAGGTCTAGACAAGTATTGGCGTTAACTTCCTCGATGGGAGCAACCTTCACACAAAGTGTAAGTATAATATACTCATGAGCAAGAAATAAAAAGAAGACATCAGGGAATAGTATATACTCACCACAGTTATTAGACCACTAGTTGTTCTTTGTCCTACCTCAACCAATGTTTTATCTGGAGGAACAAGTGCTAAAGAAGGATTGGGCTCTAAGATCAGGGGAACGTTTTCCTCACGAAGAGGGGATGACGAATGAGGATCACCATTGAGAGAGCTCTGGGTACAAAGGTCTTGGGCAGTGGGGATTATTTTAGATTTATCATGATCTGGATCATCAATATAGTTATCGAGAATGGTGTAATCCATATGAATAACACCAAGATTCTCAGTGGAGTACATCTAACACATCCTTCGGAATGGTCAAACTAAGGGGGAATACTCTTCCTCCTCTTCCTCTTTTTCTACCTTTTTAACCTCTTTAGGCAGAAACTCATCCTCAATATCGTCAAGAAGAAATTGACCCTTGGGTATAGATCTAGCCCAATTCCGGCCAGTAATAGGGGTAGGGGGAGTAAAGGAAATACCTCTTTCTTCCATCTATTGATCCAAAATAGCCCAAGCATCTGTAGATCCTTAATCAAACTTCCTTAGCAAATTGTCAAGTAGCTCTATGCATTCATCAACCAACTATGGGTCAGTAAAATACTTGGATTAAGATGCTTGAGAAGGGATGGATTATAAAACCTTATTTTCTTACTAAGAGTTCTTTTCTTGGCCTTAGCCATAGTAACCCTTGAGACATCAATGAGGGTTTCCTCTTCAGTAGCATCTCAAGAAGTAGTAGGTGGATCTACAACCTCCTCAACGTTTTAGGAGCAAGAAGCCCATTTTTTCTTCTTCTTCTTCTTCTTCTTCTTCTTCTTCTTCTTCTTCTTCTTCTTCTTCTTCTTCTTCTTCTTCTTCTTCTTCTTCAAGATGGCTTCATTTGGAGGTGCCAAAGGAGGAAGTTCCTTGGGGGTGGCGTTGTTGGTATCGCTTCAGGGAAATTGGGCTTAATTGATAGAACATGTTCATAATCCCAACTCAGAAGGTGGAATGGGTTCTCGTTCAACATATTTGAGGAAATGTCTAAGTGTATTGGGACAGAATACATTAATACATTCAACAAACCTACTACCCCGAGCACGTTTGGCGAGGATAACAATTGGCCCTTAAAACTAGCCAGAAAGAGTGGACACTGTCTCGATTAGGAAATACGCACATACTTTGGAAAATTTAGAAGGTCTCTTAGTAGTATTTTGGTTAAGATGGGGCACTCCCTGATTAAAACCAAATTCCATGGATACTCGATGAGGTGAGTAGGATGTACAGTACTTAGACCATTCCGTTCATGAAGGAAGGTAGGAAGGAGTAAGAACTAAAAGAATATTGGAAGAATAGAAATTGAGGGCAAAAGATTGCTTAACTCCCTGGATTGGTTGATGAATATCATCAAAGAAAACATTGATGAAAAACTGGTTAGTGATAGAATAAGGCTAAAAATTGAAGCATTTAATATTGTCAATAAAGGAATGAAAAGATTTTCTACACTGCTTATGGTTCCATGAAAAGATTTAGGGGACCTTGATTTTATGAGAGGTGGGAAGTAAATCAGCTAGGGTATAGTCTGGGTACCTGACATATATAAATGATGTGAGAAGAATGTGATTTGCATAGTTCGACACGTCAAAATGGCCAAGAGACCTGGCATATTTAGTTTGCACCCTGTCAAGCCAAGTATAAAGTGAAATAAGAGTAATAGAAGCTAGGGGGACTTTTACCCCAGAGGCAAGTCGAAAAATAAGATTAATAAGATCCCTCATCAAGCAGTTATGGGTTTTCCCAGACATATATATCTTCGAGATGATAATCCTGATATACCCAGCATGCTCAATTTTGATCCAATATCCTTCTCCAGTGGGGGGGCATCTCGAGAACAAGTTTGCCCTTTTGATCCCTCTTTTCTTGATTGCGAGCAAGGACACTCGCTTTATCTTCCATATAAAAGAAGTACCTAATAATTTTTGAAGAGGTACACTTATTGTAAGTCTTCATGTATCTCTTGATTATAACTTCAACTCCTTGCGATTAGCAGCTTCTTCCTTCGATATGGCTTCCTCGAAATAAGTGCTAGTACAAGAATCTTATAAACTAAGGAGCTCGCATACATCCTCAAAGGTAATTGTGAACTCACCCTAAGCAGCAGAGAAACTATGAGTCCGATGACTCCAACGAGAAACTAGTTTCCTCAAGGTGTTGTTGTTTTTGGCCAAAGTCAACTTAGCGAACCATTTGATGCATCACAAGCCAACAATCAATAACTTTATCGCATATTTTCCATGGATATAATCAATCCAGTTGCCTAGACCTTCAAATGACCCACCGGTTGATTCAAATTCCACATTAGAATAGGGATAGTCTCCTCGCTCAATTCTGAACCTGGTAATAGTAGAACCAAGGAGGTATACATAATTTTTAACCATTAGTCTTCACCCATAAGTAGGTTCAAAACTCCTCCCTTAGAAATAATGGAGCCAGAAAATGCATTCACAAACTCCCAGAATTTATCTACAGTCCCAAAATAGGGGGCACAACAGTATTTTTCCCACTAGAGAAAGCGGCCAGCAACCTCAGAGGAAGTTTCCTCGACGGAGGCACCCATAATGGAAGAAGTTCTTTTGATAAAAAGTGCCATGGAAAAGAATAGCGAATCGAAGAGAAAAAGAAGATTCGTATAACTTGAGAAATATGGGAATATTGCTTGCTCTTGCAGTTGAAGAAACATTTCGCTAAAAAACCTAAGGGTTAAAAGAGATGGGTATGAGAGGAACCCCTTTTATAAGGGACATCTTGTTTAGAAAAAGACGTCACTGCTACAAAAATGTGCGCGTGGGTAAATGTAATTATCACAAGAAAAAAATTAATTGGCTCAAGTACCTCGCGTGGGTTACATGTGCGAGCCATCAACTAGCGCGTGTACGGCTAGAGGAAGAGCTGTCAGTGGCATTTATAATAAAACGACGCATGAATAATGAAATTTTGGGGGAAATTCAAAAGACGTTTGGATTAAATTTTTTACCCTTTTACACTTGTGAAAATAAATGGTTTTGGGGAAATTTTATTACACACCAATGTCATTCCCCAAGTTAAAAAGACATGGAAACATAAGTCATTTGAGGCACAATTCCATTCGAGCAGGAAGAGTTTTTAAGTATCTCATATATAGGACAAAGTTACCCCCAGTTTTATTATGACATTTTGTGTAAATAATGTATGTATGCAGGTCAATTGTGATAGGATGTGGATTCATTTTTCGTACAGATATTTAAAAAAAAATATCTCTATGAAGGGGAAAATGTCGAGGGAGGTGTAGGATGAAAATTGATTAACCAATGCTAACACTTCACGAGAAAGATTAGGGATGGTCACTCACATAAAATTTAAAGTTTCTCAAAAGGACTCTTGTAAAGATAGTCATTCATATAAGAATGAAGCTTCGCAAAGTATATCCCACAAAGATGAAGACCAATTGACAAACTTGGAAAACACAACTTATAATAGGAACTTTGATGTACTTATATCTAACTTTCTTTAAAAAAATATGAAGTTCACTTTGTAATGCTGAGAGGTTGCTCGGTACCCTCGAGGGACCATGTCTAGTAGGGCATGCGAGATCTTACATGCTCTATCGAATAACCTAAGTTATGGGTATCTCGCAGGGATTTGGTTTGGAGGATTGGGTGCAAGGCAATGTTGGAAGAGACCCACCCCTCTAGGGTACTTACGCAAAACCTTGGTTTCAACAACATAACTTAGTAATGTCTCGAGATACCATCTCTGGGAACCCACTCGACGATTCCCAGTCGTAAACAGTTGTCCTAAAAGTTAAACCTTAGGTGTTTACTTGCAGATCATAAGTTACTTGGACAATCTTCAGTCGATCAACCTTCAATTCGATGAACTACCTTTTTTTAGTGATATGACATCACATTCTGTACAAGTTACTGATTACAAAATCATTGACGTCAGTATGTCTGACATTCAGGTATTAAATGTCTGACATTCAGGTATTACAAAATATCACTCAAGTGAAAATATTCCTAAGATGGTAAGTCCATAGCTGACACATCACGTCCTATTTAATGTTATCACAACTCTGAGAGTCCAAATAATGTTCCTGCCAAAATATCATATCTAGCTCATTTAGTGCAATATCTTCGGTATTAAATGTACAAAACTGTTGACATTAAAAGGGGTCAGACGCATTTAAGATAGGAAGGTCACTCGAATGATTTGTCTCTCCTATAAATACCCCTAAAGCTCTACTATTTGGGAATCACGCTTTTTTAGCCTATAACTACTACCAAAATACTCCCAGACAAAAGAGTTTATCGTAAGAACATTTATTATGTGACCAACCTCATTTACTCCATTAACGCCATCATTAGGCATCCATTTGTGTTTAAGGTTACTGCATTGCCTTTATTGCACTAAAGGTGCTTGCTCTAGCTTCCTCAATCCAAGTCAACTGTGGGATCCCCCTCATTGATTCTTTCATTATTCATTTATGTTATAAGAACACATTTAATACATGAGTTATATATATCGAATGGACTGACCCGGGACATGTATTTATTATTATTGATGATTGTTTTGAGGCCCTAATCACAATCTTGATATGGGACTATGCCTCCGTTGACATTAATATCATTTCAAGAACTCACCTCCTACACACACTCTATATTTTCAATATTTCTTAGAGGTACTTAAATATATTTTATTTACAAAAAGGTCCTTTTTTATTTTTTACTTTGGTCCCTGAAACTTTCTTAATGAAAATTAATTCCCTAAAGTTTCATAAAATTACATTTTCTACCCTAAAACTTATCATTTAGCTTAGGATATGCCATAAGGCTTGGATTAGACCCCATTTACAAGTGATTCTTCATATTTAAAAATGGATTTTGTCATAATAAGAACATAGAATATAACATATGTAATAATATAACATTATTATACAATAAGTGAGAAGCAATTGTAAAAACAAACTATATATGAGCGTATAAAAGTGGGGTTACTACAAGAGTGAAGGGTGTTTCCCCAGTTGGTCTCCAAGGAATAGTGCGGTAAGCCCATAAGACATTGGGGAGCTCGTTCACCTTGGTACCCTTTACTCTTTCCAACCTGTTCTTCAGGCCATCGAGCATCTTTTTATTAGAAACTTCTACCGAACTATGGCTCTAGGGATATGTCACATAACTAAAATGGTGCCTGATGTCATGCTCATCACAGAAGCCTTGAAATAAGCTTCTTTCAAATTGTGTTCCATTGTTGATGATAATAGTTCTTGGTACCCCCAAGTGGGTTATGATGCTCTTCAAGATGAACTTTGTCATGTCGACGTCATGGATGTTCGCTAGTAGTTCTGTCTCTACCCACTTGGTGAAGTGGTTTGTGCTGATCAGCAGATACTTGCAATTTCCTAGTGCAACAAGTAGTTGTCCCACAATATCCATTCCCCATTACATAAATGGACAAGTACTGGTAAAGGATTTCAGGTCGCTAACTAGTTGGTGAAACCATATGAGAGAATTTCTAGCATTTTCATGTTTGTAAACATAGGTGCTTGCATCCTTTTGTATGTGAGGCCACCAGTAGCGTCCCTTGATCACTCAAAAAGCCAATGACCTCCCTCGTGCATAACTCCCATAAATATCATCATAAAGATCGTTGAGAACTTATTTGGTGTCATGTTGGTGAATGCACTAAAGGTAAGGGTTTGTGAATCATCTTTTGTAGAGCTTCCCCCTAGGTTAAGTTAGATACGGGCTTCTTTTACCCTTACTTGATGAGCCAAATTCTGCTGATCTGGCAGCATGTCACTCCGTAAGAAGACAATGATGGGTTTGATCTAACTAGATGTCCTTTCAATGAGGAGGATTTTCTCAATGACCAGCAGTTAATGATTAGTTGGGTGAGGAACTCTATCTAAATAGTTCTTCTGAGATCAAAGACCACTATCGAGCTTAGGGCTGAAAAGGCGTCAGCATGACTATTTTGCCCCGGGGGGAACTGCTGAATATCAACCTTTTCAAATCTTGCCATAAGATCTCTCACCGCGGTGCGATATGCGGCTATCTTATCATCTTTTGTGTTAAAATCTCCACTTAGTTGCTTAGAGGCCAGTTTGGAATACCTGAACACGTTGAGGGAACTTTGCTCCTACTAATTGGACTTCACGTAAGCCAGCAATCAGTGCTTCATGTTTGGCTATGTTATTGGAGGATTCAATTTCCATTATGATTTCTTATTCGATGACAACGTATTTCGATGTGACAAGGACGATACTTACTCCTTTCCCCTAGAATTGAAGGCTTTATTAATGTACAGGTTCCTGCCCTTGGACTATACTTCCTAATTTATTAGGACTTGGAGATGAAGTGGTTGAGCGCTACGAGCATACTAGTAAGCTTTTGAACATTCCTCAACGTCCTTGGGGTTCAAACCTTGGTGATCGCATCAATCTGATCTAGATTGGCCTCAATCCCTCTTTTACTGACTAGATAGCCCAAAAATTTACCTAACTGAATACCGAATGAACACTTTCTTGCGTTATATTTCATCAAATACTTCCTGAGGATTTTAAGGTGGTCGTCTCTATTATTTATCTTGAGTAACATACCATCGATGTAGACCTCCATTGTGTCTCCCATATCCTATTTGAATATCTTCATGACTAGCCTCAGATAGGTTTCCCCTCCATTCTTTAGGTTGAACGACATGACCTTGTGTATAAATCGACCGGGGTTATATGGGTTATTTTATTCTGGTAAGGGTTGAACAACAAAATTTAATGGTACCTTGAACATGAATCCAGATTACTCATCCTCACGTGGATTATTATAGCGTTAACCAGCTGATCAATCTTAGTTAATGGAAAATTATCCTTTGGGCAGGCCAGTTGAGGTCTGTGAAGTCAATGCAGACCCTTCAACTGTTGTTACTCTTTCATTCTACCACTGGGTTAGATAACCATTTGGGGAACTAAACTTCCCTAATGGATCCTATATCCAGAAGCTTCCCTACATTGTTTTCCACTACTTTGGCCTTCTTTGAGGTTGTTCAGTGTGACTTTTGAGTGATTGGGTTGAAGGTTGGGTCAACATGAAGATGATAGCAGGCTATGTCGTGATCAATCCCAGGCAGATCATATGGCTCCCACAAAAAAACATCCAGATTGCTTCTAAAAAAGGCAAGCAACTATTCTTTCCATGTTCGGGGAGTGCAGTTTTTATCAAAAACTTTTATCTAACAAGCTTTCATCAGCATCAACTTCCTCTAGTCTTTAAACCACCCTATTAGCAGGGTGGATCCTGATTTCTTTCACCCTTGGTCGGTCGTACTATAATTTCTATTTTAGGGGTGTATCCCCATCCTGGGCTTCCTATAGAGGATCTTTTGGTTCATTTTTCTTTTCCTTCTAGGGACATATGGCTACGATAAATTACTTTCTTGCGATGTCCTAGTCACCATGAATCTCAACCATGCCCTGGTTGGTGACACACATTAACTTCTAGTGGTAGGCGGATGGTGCGGCTCTCATGGCATGTAACTAGCCTCTGCCTAGAATTGGGTGATATGGGTACACTATTTCCACCACCAAGAACTCAAATTACATTGAAATTTTTCCTTCCCTAATCGAAAAGACTATCTTTACCAGTGATATGGTAATTTTCCCTACGAAGCCGACTAATGGAACTATAAGCTCCTTGAGGGTCGTCGACTAGGTTGAGTTTCAACTTGTTGAAAAGCTCTGAGTACATCACCTCTGATGAGCTTCCCTGGTCTACTAGTAGCTTATCGACATCCCAATTTACAATTTTTAGCGTGATCAACAGCTCATCATGGTGGGGTGTCCTTACTCCAATCATATCTTTTTCGATAAAGACGATGTGTTTGGTATAGTCTACATCCTCTGGTCACTGCCATTTTCCATCTTGACTTTTTGAAGGGTCAATCTGGAATGCCTCCATGACAATAGTGACCTTCTTCAACTCCATTATAATATTGTTTTCTTGGATTTTCTTTAGGCGGGATGCTTTATGAATCATCGCAAACTCATTCCCCATGTCGTCATTAAGGACATTATTTGATTTTTAATCGCCATTGGTTGCGACCTTGTCAGCGTTCTTTTCTATGTACTCATTGAGATTTCCATCTCGGGCCAACTCTTTCAGGTGTGATTTTAGGGATTTGCAAACCTTAATCCTATGGCCTCCCTCCTTGTGGAATGAGCATCTTAGTGCGTTATTCCACTTTGTCGGGTCACCACCCATCTTCTTGGGCCACTTGACGAACGCTTGATTCTTGATCTTACTTAAGATATTCTAGATTGATTTTTTTAAAACTGTGTTAATAGTCTGGAACGCCTTTGAAGGATCAGTCTTACTTCTATTCTTAAAGTCTTTCTTTCCACCGTTCTTGTTCCCTTTCTTTAGAGTGTCACACATGCCTCCTCCATTACTTGCTTTTTCTCGTCCATTGTCCCCCTGTATTAGAGTGAACTACATCCTTAATCTTGACATATTTCTCAATACGATCCATGAGATCGATGATGGTGTTATCTTCTTTCTTTGCCAGGGACTGGTATAACAGAGATGTGGTTGCCAGACTAATATTGTAGAACGCAGTGGTAGCCTACTACTAGCAATCCTCTAGTTCATTAAAGACCTCTCAGTACACCTTTTGGCATAATCATGAAGGCTTTCTTATGGTTTTTTCTTCATCTTGAGCAGTGAATCCATCCTCTTAGGGTGGGAATTGATGGTTATGAAGCGAGCGGTGAAAGCCTCTATTAGTGTTTTGAAGCTCTTAACCGACCTCTGGGGAAGCTTTTCGAACCACTTCTATGCTACGTTATGCAAGCTATAAGGGAAGATTTGACCCATCAATGCATCGTTGTGGCTCCACAGGGTCATTTCCTACCTGTACTGTTGAACGTGGTCTATGGGATTCATCTTTCCATCGTAAATCATGAACCTACGAATGGAAAACTTCGTTAGAGGTTCATCTTCTTCAATCTCCCTTGAGAAGGGGGATTTCATCTGGGTGTTGAGAGCTTTTATGAATAATTCCTTAGTACACCTGGATTCTCGATGGGCTAGATGTTGCCCCATCTCTCTACAGATAAATGTTTTGATGTTCTCATCTTGATGATCATTGCTCATATTGTGTCTCTCTGATCAGCCACGCTCTGATCGATCATTCTTCAACCTGCCATCTTTAGATATATTTTGGTCGCGCCTGGAGCTTCTTCCTCGACTGTCAGTATTGCTCACCTGAGGACTAGGAGTCCTATCATAACACTTCCTGGTACCTCTATGGAGATCTCTTTCCATCCTTTCAAGTCACCTTTGCAGGAGATCATTCTCTTCCAACTGGAGGCGTGTTCCTTCTCCTGCTCTTGAAGCTTAGCTTTGTACGCATCGATCAGCCTGGAGATTTGAGTAGACCTCAGTAGTCCTTGACCTATTTTTTAAGGTTGCCTCTCTTAGCGACGTCTGAGATTTGGTTGTTGGCGAATCTCAGACCCGACCCTAGGTGCGACTGGGTCATCCTACACATCGCCAACCTAAGAAATATTATTGTTGTGGGGAGACATCATGGTCTTTCTATTGATAACTGCTTTCGTAGGAAAAATATTCAGATGACGCCAATCGTGAGTTCAATAATTATCATAATGAAAGGTCCAGAAAGCAATTTCGAGATGAAAGAAAATAATCACACACATAACAACACATGTACGTGGTTCGACAATTTGCCTACGTGCAGGAGACGTTAATATGTTCTTATTAGTGTCTCTCAAATAATCAAGGTTACCTCCCGTTATTCCGGGCAAGGGTTTAAAATTTATAGTTGCAGTAAATAAGTAATTAAGTTATACAAGTAACTCAATCAACTTGTAAATAACTCGTGGTGTCCCTAAATATCTCCTCCGATATTGTCGATAACAATTTGAGTATATCCCCATGCATTTAAGCATATGTTGAATACATGGGTCTAAATCAACATCTGAACTAGGTCAGACAATCCACTGTGTATGCCGGATTGGTCGGGTGCACTTTTGGGCTTGAATAAATAAGCCCCAAAATATACATATTTAAATATACAAGCAATAAGATCTCTAATACTTTTTTTTTCAAATTGATCTCTAATACGTAAATGAAATGTTTGTGTTTCTTAACATTAAAAAAAATTAATATACTTCAATGACAAGGTGTGGCGTAAAAAACTTCACTCTTTACAAACTTTTTAAAATTAAATTTCCTTTATTAACAAGAATAATGGGCACAACATAATAAAAAAATGAGGTATGACATGTCTTGAATTAAAACAATAATACATTAATATTTAATTATACACACTCCATGTGAATTTCAGTTTCATTTTTTGAATAGGGAGTCGTTATTTTGCAATTTAATAGACGTGTTTATATCACAGCGGTTGAATTTCGAAAGGTAATGTTTATATATGAATTTTCAAATACATGTACGATCATAATTCCAATTGATCATGGCCCAACAACATCACCACTCATTATCATTCTTGCAAGAATTAGTTGTTTTGTTATTGAAACTATTTCACAATGTGAATAACTATTTAGTCGTGTAATATTTTTTTTGTTTAATCACATTTTTAAATTTTGTATATATATATTTTTAGATAACATATGAATTATAAAACTTCCGTTCATGTGTTTCGTCTATGATTCGATTAAAATGCTTTACATGAGCTTTTAATGTGAAACCCCTTTAGAGGATACACGTGGCAACTCTCAAAGTGTATTGTTTTCCTCTCTTTTTTTGCACTCACTTCCCCACCCATTTACTATTGTTGCTACTCTCTCTCTCTCTCTCTCTCTCTCTCTTCCCAACCTCTTTTTGTGTCTTTGCCCTTTCCTCTTTCTTATTGTCTCCCTCCTCTTTGATTTTTTACATATTCATCTATTTTCCAAGTGTGTATCCTTTCACCTACATTTTGAAGAAATCCCTACCTTATCTCTTCATCTCCCTCTCTAAGTCGATTAAAGCAATAAAAATATTAACTTAAATATGGTCATATTTGTTTTAAAAGAAGCCCCATTTTTTTTGGATAATATAATTTATGTATTACAAATGGAACAAAAATAAAATTTGATCGTTTTAATTATTTATGAAATATTATTGGTTATAATTTTATCCCATTGTGTTTCATCCGATTAATAATAGAGAATATAGTTATTTAATCATTAAGTATTAAAAATATATGTACTGTGGACTACATTATATTGTTGTAATAGTTTTTCAAAATGACATTTTTTTTACATTATAATATTTTATATCGCTAGAAATTATACATAAATAACTACGAGTTATATTTTTAACTAAACACTCACGTTTTTATGCAAATATAAATAATAAGAATATTTTTATTAAAAAATTTGAAATATATATTTTTCCCATATATTCTGCACATGTGCGCTTACAACTAATGTGAAATCATAACAACAAAGAATCATTTGAATAATGGTTTGGCCTGCTATAAATAAATTATTCTACCTCAGTCACCTCAAATCCTTTAAGACATTGACAATGTTACTTTAATCGAGTGGATATGGCATTAGCTGGTATTTGACATGATATTTGACATAAAAGGTGATGGATTATTGTTATTATCCAAGCATACAATGAGGCAAGTGGAATCCTGCAATGTAACATTTCCATATAATCACTTATTTTTTGCATGGCATGTCAAAATAATTATATATACAAAAAGAAAATTTCAAGTAAATTTAAAAATTAAACTTATTAATAAATATTAATAGAAAAAACACCTAATAATACGTTGATTTTAATTTTTATGGTGTAAATGATTCGCGTCAGTAATAACGGACACGTCGATCGAATATTTTTTTTAAGGTTCACACTCGTGGTTTGCCATGATGGGGGTAAGGGGCAAGGGATTAAGGGGTCTAGGATCACACGCATATCTCTTATTGTTGACGCAGAGCAATTAAATCATAAAAATAAAAATTAGTGGATTATTAAGTGTTTGTTTTTAAGATTCATTAGAAGGTTCAATTTTTAGGTTTACTTGTGATCCTCTCTCTATATATATATATTATTGTGAAAATACGTAATATATAGATTTAGTATCAGTCATTAAGAATTCATCAACATAATAATAGAATAGTGTAAAATTTAAATTTTAGTGTGCACTCCCTGTTAAAATGTATTATTAGTGTAAGTCGTAAAATATCATCAGAGTAGAAAATTTGGTTGACTATACTATTTACATTATCCAATGAAACCCAGACTGTAATAGGGTTTAACAGGATTACAAAATATTAGTTGTCTAACAAAAAACTAATTGTCTTCAAAAGCAAAAAAACATATAAATAATTAAGGCCGTAAAAATGATCCTACAAAGCTTTTAAACTTTAATAAAAATGGAGGTTATAAAAAAAAATGAGGTTTAAATGAAAACACTCCTAGTTAATAACCAATAAAGCAAACGGATAAACCCCTACTCATTGATATGATGTCTCTTCCACCAAAACTCACCAAAAGATTTAGCCACTTCATAATACATAACCCCTAGACGCAAATAATTTATTGGCATAGTTAATTAACACATCACCCAGTTGAATTTTGCTAATTTTGAGTGTTTCACAAACTAACAAAACCTTAAAAACACATCACTAAATCACTCTTCATTACGATGATCATCATCTATGTAAAATCAAACCAAATCATGAATTTTGCACATAGTGTATCCAAAGCCCGAGTTTTTTAATTTATTTGTTAAAAGGATCTTGAAAAGCAAAGAGACAGTGAAATCTATATAAGATATGGGAGAAGAGAGTCTCAATATCTGCTACGTTTTATGACCAAAATTTTCTTTGGGTCACCCTAATTTGTATACATATATTCGTACATACATCGTTTTTTGGGTTTTACCGCGGGATGTTCGGAGCAGTCTCCCTAGTTTGTGACTTTCATTTACCAATCATTATTTTTACAGCGTCAAAAATCGAACAGAGAGCAAATCCAGTCGATCCCGAAGCTCTTCCAAAGAGAAACTTATACCACTATGCTAAGAAACTTGATTATACATATATCTATATTATTATCGAGAGAGAGAGATATAGAATATACACTTTTATAACAAAAGTAAACTGCAAAATACTAATTAATCTGAGGCACAATCTTGCCAGCAAACCAACATGGTAACACATCTTCGGAGTATATAAAACCTTGCTCTTTGTTCCTTCACTAACCTACTGCATCTCTTGCCAAAGGATCTGCACGGGTCTCGCACGTGCCTCTCACAAAAACGCATATTATCTTCCTTCATGCCTTCTAGAGAGAGAGAGAGAGAGAGAGAGAGAGAGAGATTATGAATGTAGTGGTAGTGAAGCAAGGGGGATTTGAAAATTATATATGAGTTTGATTAAGGGGTCATTTGATTTAGTAGGTGGTCATGGTCTTCTTGGTTTGAAATGACCAAATTTATCCCTATTTGATTAAATATCACTTTCTCAACGTGGGGCAAATTATAATTTTGATTGTTATATTGTTTTTAGGAACATATACCAAATAGTCTCTCGGATATTTTTTAAAACCCATTTAGTCCAAACATTTTTATTTTGCCTCAAAAAGTTCTTTGCTACATATTTTGGAGAGGGAGTGCCGCTGGCGCGGACCTCTAAAAATAAGAGGATATTGAGTGCTTGAGGGACTAAATGGGTTAAATTAAAAATATATGTTCTTTTTAAAAAATATATATTTATAGTAGGGACTATTTAATAATTGACCCTTGTTTTTAACCCTTTCTTGTTGAATTAGGTTTGGGTAACTCTCTACTATGTGTTTTTTTTTAAATATCATTTTTTTGTCACAAGCATGTCTCTTTCAAAAGTAATTGGATTTGGTACTTACAAAGAATAACAAGGTTACTATTGCTATTTAATAACTAGAAAGGTCTGAAAAGGTATGCGTGCAAATCATGTCTGATATTTAATTATTTTTATAATAATAACGGCGTAATTTGCTATGTGTGATTTTGTGTTTTTGTCAAATGAAATAATATTAAATAAAGGATGAGGCTGTTCCCACTCCAAAAAAAGTTTCTAGTACTCCATTTTGCTCCATAACATAAAAAAAAAGACAAAAATGTCCTCACTCTTCAACTCATCCATACTTTAGTTAACTTGTATTTTAATAGAAAAAAATTAAATAAGTTTTTTTTTTAATAAAAAGATCATTTATTTAATAAACAAATAACGAAACAATGTTTTAAACTTAAATAACGAGACATTTTTTTAAAAAAGAACATCCATTTTAATTTTAAAAAACTAGCAAGTTTTTTTTAATAAATAACATAATATTTTTTATAAATAAAAATCTGACTTTTTAAGATTTTTATTTTTCAGAATATTAAAATTTTAATTTTCTAGAATGTAGGATTTTTTATTCGAAATATTATGCTATTTTATTTCCTGAATACTACATTTTTTTAATAACGTCCTTTTATAAACAGGATTATTAATTTTTTTATAAGTAACAAAATGTTTTTGACAAATTGGTGTTTTTGATTTTTCAATTCTTACTCCAAATGCACAACTTATTCAAAACCAAAAATTAAGGTTTTCCAAAATAAAAAAAATACAAGTCAAAAATGGGAATTTGATTTCACATATAGTTAAAAACTAAATAAATTAAAATCTAAGTAGGAGAAAGAGAGAGAACATGAAATAAAAACACGACATGCAATCTTATTTTTGTTTATCTAGTACGAACACGATTCAAGTAAAATCAAAACGACACAACATCATTTTTTTACCAAACACAAACACGATTCAAATAAAGTACGACACAATCCATATATATTAATTGGGTCGTGTTGTATCGCGTTTTATATGTGTTGTGTCGTGTCGTGTTTCAACTCGATCGTGTTTGTGTTTGACAAAAAAAGATTTCGTGTCATGTTGCTTTTATTTGTGTCGTGTTCGTATTAGGTAAAATAACTATAGGGAACGTCTACTCCAACACCTCAAAAAGTCTTCCCCCACACCTCAAAAAGGCCCTCGATAAATATTTGATTTGAGCAAATAGAATCTTTTGTTCAAAAATTTATTACTTAAAAAACGTAATATTTTGAAAAAAATAAAAACATAAATTTTGAATATAAAAAAACCTAATATTCTGGAAAAATATTCTGAAAATATAAATCATAAAATTCAGTTTTTTGATTTAAAAAACATTATGTTATTTATAAAAAAACTTATTACTTTTTATTTATTAAAATGGACTTAATAAAAAAAACGGTTTCATTATTTATTTAAAAAAATGGATGTTCTTTTTATCAAAAAAAAGTTGACGTTAATTATTTTAAACAAAAATATGAACATTATTTTTTGTTAATAAAAATTGGAGATTTTTTTTATCATAAACTATATTTTCTTTAAACTTTGTTTTTTACAAATTTATATAATACATAGTTGTTTAAGAGGACTGTATTTTTTTGGTAAAAAACTAAATTTTGACTT
This sequence comes from Sambucus nigra, assembly GCA_949130495.1. Lineage (NCBI taxonomy): Eukaryota > Viridiplantae > Streptophyta > Magnoliopsida > Dipsacales > Adoxaceae > Sambucus > Sambucus nigra. The sequence continues at coordinate 804,680,977 of OX422208.1, forward strand.
TAATAAATTACTATTTTTTTTAAACAGCAAACAAAAAATAAAACATAGCAATTTATAAATAACATAATGTTTTTTAAATAAAAAACAGAATTTTATGATTTTATATTTTCAGAATATTAAAATTTTAATTTTTCAAAATATTAAGATTTTTTATATTCAAAATTTATTTTTTTATTTTTTTTCAAAATATTACATTTTTTGTTAAAGTAATAAATTTTTAAACAAAAGATTATATTTGCTCAAAACATATATTTATGGAGGAGAGAGAAAAAGAGAGGATGATGTATTATGGTGCAAGGGTTTTATTGTCATTTGCAAAGTTTGTGAAAAAATTGGAGTGCCTTAGTATTCTTAAGGAGTGTGAATAGCCACACCCTTAAATAAATCAATTAGAGTAACGAATAATATACTCGAAAGAAAACTTACAAATAAAAAAGAGGATCGAGTCGAGTTTTGAATGCTCTTTTCTGAAAACAAAATTCGTTCCTGTTATAGTGCTTACAACAATGGACAATGAACGTCTGTCTCCTAGAGGAAAACAGTCTTGACACGAACAAAAAGCACTTCAATGTGTGTGTTCCACGATCTAATTATGTTTTATACTCTCTCCGCCTCGATTTGGAATGGAAAGTATTGAAGAAATTTTTTTTCTCTATTTTTTAAAATGAAGACAAGTTTTGTATTTATAGGAAATTTATGAAAAGATGTGTCTTTTTGTTAACAGTCACTTTAAGGACATTTTTCATGAATAATCACAACTAATAGTGAACAGCCACAACATTTAGTGATGATTCTAAAAAAAAGTCATTATATAGTGAAAAATCACAACTATTAGGATAGTTTTAAAATTCATCCCCGAATATTAAATAAAATTCCAAACAATTTCATACATAAATGGGAAACTTTGAAACCAAATTTCTCATTCCTCTTTTGCACATTTTTAACAAATGCAAAGAACACGTACATACATAGTCCTTCTATGTTTGAAACATGGATCCTACTTTTATAATGATTCAAAGGTGACCAAGAATTAATTTGGTCAAAATATTAATTTGTATAAAAACACAATATTTTTCAACAATCCCGAGCATAAATAAAATTTGGGTGAAGAATCCAATGAATATAAAAATTATATTTTATCATTTTTATAATAATAATGGCATAATTTTCTATATGTGATTTTGTGTTTTTATCAAATTAAATAATATTAAATAAATCAATAAAAGTAACGAATAAAATACTCGAAAGAAAGTTTAAAATTGAAAAGAGGACCGAGTCGAGTGTTGGACGCTCTCTTCAAAAAACAAAAATTGCTCATGTTGCAGTGCTTACGGCAATGGATAATGAACGTATGTCTCCCAGAATGGAATGGTCTCGATATGCGCAAGAAGTACTTCAATATGTGTGCCACATGAGCCAATTATGTTTGATACTCTCTCCGACTTGATTTGGAATGGAAAATATTGAAGAAATTATTTTCTCTTTTTTTTTTAAATGAAGACAAGTTTTGTATTTATAAGAAACAAAGTGTTCTGTCATAAAAATATGTGTCTTTTTGTTAGCATTCACTTTAGTAACATTTTTAATGAATAGTCACAACTAATGCTTAACAATCACGACATTTATCGATGATTCTAAAAAATAGTCATTATATAGTGAAAATCACAACCATTAGGACAGTTTTAAAAATCGTCCCAGGAAATTAAATTAAATTTCAAATAATTTCATACATAAATGGGGAACTTTGAAACCAAAATTCTTATTCCTCATTTGCCCCTTTTTAATAAATGAATATATTACGTTACTCGTCTTGCTACAAAGAACGCGTACGTACTTGATCGTTCCACGTTTGAAGTGTGGATCCTACTCTTATAATGATTCAAAGTTAACCAAGAATTAATTTGTGTAAAAATACAATATTTTTCAACAATCCCCCACATAAATGAAATTTGGGTGAAGAATCCAATGGATATGAAGATAAATTATAAAGATAATCTTTTCTAGTGAGAGACTATCGGGTTTATTGGATAATCAATGAACATGATGTCTTGAATTGGTCAACCTGTTTGTGTAAACCGAGACAATATAATTCACACAATCATTCCCCAAACATCATTGGTTCTCATTGTTGTATCCGTTTTAGCCTGGGGCACCTCTTGATTTTATGAGTGTGTTAGAGAATTTAACAATGTATTCGCTGGCTATTTTCATAGAAGTGGCCCTTCTTACTCACATAGGAGAATTCTATAAAGAGTATTTTGCTAATACCCCACCCATATGTTCCAGATATAGAAATCATTAAAAATGAAATTTATCCAGTTACACGTCGCAAATAGTGAATTGACTCATCCTTGGAATGGGTGGAAGAATTTTTTTTCTTCTTAAGCTAACTGAATCGCACATAATTAGATTGTCCCATTGAAGCTAATTCTTGGGATCTCTAGTCATTTAGGTTAGGTTTCTGTATGGAAATTATTTTAGGTTTTAACCTACTTCATGTCCATTCCCATTAATGAACTTATCTTATTCTCTCGTTAGAGAATTCACAGTTATCTTATTCGGACTAATGTTATCACCAAAAGAGAGCGATGTCTTACTATCTTATGTCATGACTAATAAATCGTGACTTCCCATACAATTCTATACCTTTTCAAACAATGATTGTTATTTGCAACAACATGCATTAGAATTGTTATATCCGATCATTCTCTTTAAAATTATCAAAGGTACCTTGTTTTCTATGAAATAATATTTTTATTCAATCATAAGAGGATTTTCAAACATTAACACTTTCAATTGTGCTAACATATTCACTCAGCAAATTTCATGTCAAAATTATGGAACGAACACGACCCAACCCGCTATTGGGCTAAAATATCTTGTCCTGAACACGACACACCGTGTTAGTTTTGTGTCAACTTCGTATTGGGTCGTGTCGTGTTGAAAATTGTCAATTCTATCGAAAACACATTGACTTGCATGGTGAGAGAGTTAATGGCATGCGACCCAACATACCATCAACGACTTTGGGGTTTTTTATGATACCGATAATATGGATCCCCTCACCGTATATTCTTCGAAGAAACATCGGTTGCTACAAATATTAAACAACGGGGTGTATACATCGTTCAATTTTTCCACGTTGCTCTATCGAAGTATTTAGTCATTTAATAAATAAATTGGATAGTTAATGAATTAATTAGATAAAATTAATTTATTGAACTTTTTAGTCACTTTATAGTTAAATTTGTTTATTAGTCAATTGTTAAAATTAAGTTATTTTATTGAACTACTTAGTTTATTAATAATTCTGTAAATATGTTTTTGATTAATAAACTACTTATTATTTATTTGGTAATCAATGAGACAAAGTTTCAATGAGATGAGTTCAATTTATACATTATGGCGTCATATGGCATGTTTTGGTCAGCGTTGCGTAGAAATAGTTCAGAAGATTCATGTTACAATTTGTTATCCCATTATTACCAAGTTTAACACATAAATATGTCAAAAGGTCATGACATCCTCATGGGACTGTATATGGCTCCATGGTCATGATCTTGGGCCATGACCAGGGGGTCACGGACTTGAGTCGTGACCACATGGTCATGGACCTTAGCCGTGACTATTTTGTGGGATACTTTTGAATAATGGTCACGGCTTTGGGCGGTGACCATATCCATTTAATAAAAATAAATAAAAATTATTTTTAAGCAGCGCATTAGAAAAATCTTGCATTCAACAACCAAAACTTAATAAATATTTACAAATTTAGTCCAATTCTCAAACTAGGCATCTTGTGACTACGCGGTTAGTTCTTACGAGTTACATCAGTATCGTGCAAGGTGTTCCTCCCCCTTACGAGGCCGTTTGGAGGTTGTTTTAGGTTTTTCCCCCTCTAGCAACATATTTTTAAGACAAGTCTATATATTTGCAAATTTTAGTTTTATTCTCAAATCGGATATCTCTTATCTATGTGGTTAGTTCCTACGATTTAGACTAATCATGTTCGAAGTGTTTGTACCCCTTACGGGGCCATTTGTGGGGCTATTTTTGGTTTTTCCCCTCTAGCGACATATTGTGAAGCCGAAGTCTGGTTATTTGTAAATTTCGATACTATTATTAAATCGAGTGTCCCGTCACTACGCGGTAAGTTCTTACGAGTTACATTGGTCCCATGCAAGGTGTTTGTGCCCCTAAGGGGGACGTTTGGGAGTTGATTTGGCTTTTCCCCTCGAGTGACATATTTTTAACCCTAAGGTTGTTTATTTTGAAACTTTAGTCCCATTCTCATGCTGAGCATCTCGTGATTACGCGGTCAGTTTCTACAAGTTATATTCTTCCCGTGCAAGGTGTTAATGCCCCTTGCGGGACTGTTCAGGGATTATTTTAGATTTTTTTTCCCTTCAGCGACAAGTTTTTAAGACCTAGTATAGATATTTGTAAATTTTAGTCCTATTATCAAACTGAGCATCCTATGACTATGTGGTCAGTTCCTACTAGTTATAATGTCCTATTAAATGTGTTCGTTCTCATTACGGGGCCATTTGGCGGCTATTTTCGATTTTCCTCCTCTAGTGGCATGTTTTTATGGCTAAGTCTGGATGCTATCAAATTTTAGTCATATTCTCGAACCGGGTCTCCCATGACTACGTGGTCAGTTCCTACCAGTTTTATTGGTCCCGTGTGAGGTGCTCGTGCCCCTTACGGGGCCGTTTGAGGGCTATTTTGGATTTTTCCCACTAGTGGCATGTTTTTAAGCCTAATTCTTGTGATTTGCAAATTTTAATCATATTATAAAATAGTGCATCCAGTGACTATGCAGTAAATTTCTTCGAGTTACATTGATCTGGTGCGAGGTGTACATAGGGTTGTTTCGGGTTTATAATTCAAGCTAAACATTCATAAATCAAACTAAAGTACAAATATTTTGTCAAAGTCACAATAGGATAATATTTGGATATAAATCGAATTGTCAAGGGCTAATATAATTAAATGATACAAATAGGATTTTCAAGGTTAAAATAATGTTTTAATACTCAATCTTCCTCTAAATTAACTGAAAGATCATTCAAATTATGATTGTCATCAATATCAGACTATAAATCTTTAGGAGCCTTTAATGCGTCTGCTTGCATAGTCATACATTTTGGTGCATGCACAATAATAGATTAATTGTCATCGTTTATACACTTCCAGTATAATACATTCTTTACGTTATGAAAGGCACAAAATAAAGGTTCACCGACTATGCGATCTCTACTCTTCATCTTTGACAAATCTACCATAATAAGTTTAGAATCAGGATCAACTACAATCATTTATAGTGTCTTACATCGCCACCTGGTCACAATCGGATACAGTTTTTATGAAATCTAAATAATCGAGTTTCAGGATTTGTTTGACAATCCCATAATAGGTCAATGATGTATCTTTTAGATTTTGATCACTTTTTAAAACGGCACGTGTAGTCAAGGTAAAAATTGAAATTCTGTTATTTTGTGTCAAAAGATTTTCATTAAATGGATCAAATATGAAATCAAAACCGCTGGTGTGGAATTTGTTAAACTCTTTCACACAAAATTTAGGACCATTTGATAGGCGTGCAATCCCTGAAGAGACAACACCTCTTTCTAGAAGTTGCATTTATTTATGAATTTATATTAGGACATGATTTTACCACACATGAATACATAACCACACATATAGAAGTAGGAAATTACATCTTTTGATATCTATGCCCTAAAATCATTCATCGTGCAATTTCTCCTCTGATTTTGGGAAATTTCATTCTCGTATTTCCTAATGGTAAATTGTAAAGTTTAGATCATAATATATAGAATACGTATATCAAATAAGAATAATTCATTTTATTATGTAACTACTTACTCTCTCCAATCTTTAATTTCATCTTTCGATTCGAAGACATAATGAGCTTCTTACTCGTATTGTAGATTAATGAATCTTACCACTATAGGGTTCCAAAAAGGCAATTCATCCTCAAACTCGTCAGGTTCCTTAATCACTCGTTCTCCATAAGGATCAAACATCTTCACCTCTTGTTCTGGCATATATTCTCGAGCGTATAACAATTGTTCCATAGTTACATATTTTTACAGTAGTTAACCCTCCAATATAGTGTGTACTCATTACGTAATCTTTCATGGTTTTCATCAATCTCTCAAAAGGATACATCTAGCGATACTTAATGGGACCACACAACAAAGTCTCATAGCATTATTGCACAAGCAAGTGGATGCTAATATTGAATAACAACAAAAGGAAATATTTTACTTATACACAAATTGCTTTAGTTAAAGTTGATTTCCCAGCTTTAATGTACTTTTTATTTACCAGTTTTGTATAAAGTAGAATGAATCACAAATTATTTGCATAATTGTTGGACGGAGGTCTTTGGAGAAGCAATGCTTAAACAGTAAAGGGATTAATTGAATAATGACATGACGGTAATGAGACTTGAACTGGTTCAGGACATTTGTTTGGTGGATTATTACCCTCTATAAATTATCGAAATAACCAGCTGGAGTCTTTAAGTTGAACAATGTATCAAAGAGAATCTTTTTCTCACTAGTATCCAAAGTGAAAGTAGTCAGGAGGATATAAATTCTTCCTATTGTATGATCATTTTTAGCCACAATTTCTTCTTTATGTTCATCTTCTGTAGATCGCAGTGCGCTCAATCTTCGTATTTTGAATGAGATCCAGCTAGACATGTTCCAATAATATGTTCCACAACATTGTTCTTTGTGTGCATCACATCAATTACATGCATTATACGATGATCTTTCCAATACGATAATTATAAAAATATTAATCGTCTGAACCATGCCTTCTTTTTACTAGGGTCATTTGGATCCTCCCTAGCCTTATGCTTCACACTACACCACAAACTAGAAATGATCATGGATTTTTTTCATAACTAGGAATCCGAGTCACGACTGAGGTCCTTGACCATTTCTAGCATGATGAAAATTGGTGATCACGGACTTTATCCGTAACCCAAAGTGAGGTTCGCGGCCTGGAGCATGGAACAAAATATAGATCAATGGTTATGGGATTGGGACGTGATTCGAGGGTCATGGACCCGTGTCGTGCCCACTAAGTTACTAGGGGTCGTAAACCTGAACCATGTCCAGTTGTGGACAAGGGGTTACAGACCAGGTCCGTGACAACATAGGGGAACAAATGAAAAATGGTCATGGTCCAAAGTCGTGACCCTTAATTAAAAAAATAAATAAAAACATGTTCACGGTCTTGGACCATGAATATTTTCTTATTTAATTCTATAAAAAATGGGGTCACAGTTTGGGGCTTCTAATATATCCATTTAATAAAAAAAATATTTTTGACAGACAGAAGAAAAAACTGTATTCATCAACAAAATCATACTATATATTTAAAAAAATATATTTTTATACTCAAACTGGGTGTCATATGACTACGCGGTCGATTCCTACAAGTTAAATTATGCGAGGTATTTGTGCTCTTTACGGATTCATTTGGGGGTTATTTTAGGGTTTTTTCCCCTCCCGAAGCATGTTTTCAAGCTTAAGTCTGGTTATTTGTAAATTTTAGTCATATTCTCAAACCAAGCATCCCGTGACTATGCGATCAATTCCTATGAGTTACATTAGTTCCGTGCGAGGTGCATGTTCCCTTTACGAGACCGATTGGGGGATATTTTGGATTTTGCCCCTCTAGAAGAATGTTATTAAGACTAAGTCTGGTTATTTGCCAATTTTAGTACTATTCCAAAACTGGGCATCTCGTGACTATGTAGTCAATTCCTACGAGTTACATTGATCCCGTGTGAGGTGTTCGTTCCTCTAACGGAGCCGTTTAGGGAATGGTTTGGGAATTTCCCCTCTAGCGGCATGTTTTGGAGCCTAAATCTAGTTATTTATAAATTTTAGTACTATTCTCAAATTGGGTGTCCCGCGATTATGCGATTAGTTTATACGAATTAAATTATTCCCGCGCGAGGTGTACGTGTCCCTTACAGGGTCGTTTGGGGATTGTTTTGGGTTCTTCCCCCTCTAGAGGCATGTTTTCAAGCCTAAGTCTGGTTAATTAAAAATTTTAGTCCTATTCTCAAATCTGGCCATCTCGTGACTACGCTGTCAATTTTTATGAGTTACATTTGTCCCGTGCGATGTGTCTACGCTCCTAACAGGTCGTTTAGGGATTGTTTTGGATTTCCCCCTCTAGCGGCACATTTTCAATCCTAAGTTTGGTTATTTATAAATTTTAGTCCTATTATCAAATTGGGCATGCCGTGACCATGCGATTAGTTTTTACGAGTTACATTGGTCACGTGTGAGGTGTCTGTACCCTTTATCGAGCCGTTTGGGGATTGTTTTGGGTTTCCCCCCTCCTGCAACATGTTTTTAATCCTAAGTGTGGTTAATTTAAAATTGTATTTCTATTCTCAAACTGGGTGTCCTGTGAATATATGGTCAGTTCTTACAAGTTGCATTGGTCCCGTGACTACTGGGTCAGTTCCCCACTTTAGTAAATGCAACTCAAGATAATATATCTTAGTAGAGTTGTGTATATAATAGTATTATAATTATCCTCCCAAACATGGGTTACATTATAGCAAATGATAACTTAATTACCCAATATATAGGAATAAAATATTTATAAAATTAGGCATATAAAGTATATAAAATTGTAAGTTAAAGTAAAGAATACCTGGTTGTAACACCCCGTAATTCTAAGGATATAAAATTTAATTAATTTGGGGATATAGGATTTATATATCTGGAGGATTTAATTAAATTAGTGAATTGAGATTTAATTCATTTGGGTTATTTTTTTTAAAATTCACATATGTCGTAATTTGAGGTCAAGGTTGGAGATTTTAGCATAGTAACTCGGATGGCAATTCTGAGTGCACGGTTGATTCTGAATTGGTCGATATAGTTGGAAAAGAGTAGCCAGTGTAGCAATTGGATCTCAGGGCATTTTTAGGCGTAATCGGGCTCACAAGGGAGTGTTTGGGTCATTTGGGCTTGACCCATCGACTTAATTTCGAGATTAACAATATAAAACCTATAATAGGTAATTTATGGCAAACATAACTGAAAAAGAAGACCCTAGTTTTGCAGAGAAGAAAGGAGGGAGAAATTGGAAGAGCTTTTGGGAGTCAAATCAATATAAGGGGTGTGTTCTTCGGCAGATCTTCGTCTACATCAAAGGAATTCTAAACCTACAAGTTTATTTAGGCAAGTGGTTAAACTTTCTTTCAATTTAAATTACAGTATTTTGATTCATATCATGGTGGGTGTAAATCATATTCGTTTTGGGGTGGATTATTATCATATGAAATGGGTTTTGGGATTTGAGTATATTGTGTAGATTAAAAGCGAAATTGATAACGCTATATGATTCTAGGATGTAGGAATCTGAATCTTATGATAAATTCAGTAGAGGATAATGTCCACTTTTCGGAGTTTACGATCAAATTAGTAAACAATTTAAGGAAATTTGGATATAACCGAAATCGGGAAAATATTAGTTGATGTGTTAATTTGTTGTCGATTAAGGGTTACTAGGATGACTAGAACCTGTTTTTATAAGGATTTTATGTTGATTGTCATTGGGTGAAGAGTTTAGGGTGAATAAGAACCTTGAAGGTTCATTAATGGAAGAACCAAGGACAACGTCATGAGGAAGACGAAGGGACGAAAAATGCAGGAGGTCGCTCGAACGACTAGGGAATTCATTTAAGCGATGCTGGGAAGTCGTTCAAGAGACATCAGCTGTCATTTGGATGATGGGAAGGATTTTTAGGAAATGACGATTCTGCCATTGTATTCTTTTGGTATATTTTTTTAGGATTTAATCGGGTGAAAAAGTAAAATGGGAGATAATTCTTAGGGCCTTGAGAGGTGGGTTTAACATATATTTTATTTATATAGAGTGCCAATCTAAATAGCGAAAATTGGGTGAAATTAATTCAGAAAATTAAAGTATGAACTAAGTAAGGGAGTTCGGGCATTTGGGTTAAGCGACACCACTTATTGCATTAAAATTCCAGCTAACATTAGTCCCCGATCGTGACTAGCGCATGACCAAGTTAAAGTTTTCAACTTAGGTTGGTCACGTCTTTCGATCGTGGACATTTTGAAATAGTCGCAGAGTTGGTCACAACCTTTGTCCATGACCACACTTCCCTAACCATTTATTTTATACACACCATACAACATGGTCATGGGCCTGGACCGTGACCATGTTGCTGACGTGGAAAAAGTAAAATGATTACGCTATTGTAGTTACGAATAATGACTATGACCAAAACCTTTCGATATAGGCACCAGGTCTTTCTTCTATTTTCATGCGATCTACTCTCTTTATCTCTACACTCACTGCCTCTCTCGCTCTCTGTCTAGAATGCTCTCTCTGGCAACACCCCATCTCTCTCTCTATCTCTCTCTATCTCTCTCTCTATCTATCTATCTATCTATCTATCTATCTATCTATCTATCTATATATCTATATATATATATATATATATATACACTACACCAAATCTGTCGAATTGTCACGGTCATTGACCTTGATAAGTTGGACTTGTCAAGGTCAATGACCGCGATAATTTGGGGCGAGACAACTTTTTTTGTCACGGACGTGTCACGGTCATTGACCGTGGCAAGTTCGTAAGAATTGTCATGGTCGTGTCACGGTCCCGGACCGTGACATGTTTAGTCACGGTTAATAATCATGACAAAACCTTGTCCCCTTTTAAAAAAATTATCACGGCCATTGACCGTGACAACTTTTGTCACGGTCAATATATCAACGTTGTACCTGTTCAAACATCATATATCTAAATAAACTAGAGATAATGCAAATATACATTCAAAATAGAAACTATTTAAGAAGAAACAACATCACCATCAATTATCTCAAATCTACAAACTATTTAGGTAGAAAAGAGATTTTGTACCGCGACGCTCGGGGACACCTCCTTATCCTTCCCTTCTCGTCCGAAGAGTCACATAAGTATCGAGCATATGTAGCCTACCCTCAGGGCCACTGCCTGTCCCCTGAAATAAAATAAAGTAAAATTAGTATCCGCCCGCAAATATAGATAAATATAAATCGAAATTAAAATTGAAATTGAAATTGACATATAAATATAAATACATTACCTATAGTGTCACCTAAAAAGCTAACTTGAGCTCATATGGCACCTCCTTCCAACTAATGTACCCCGGGCAATCGTGTCAAATATAATTCTCTTCATATCTGAACACTAAAAAATGCCATAATCCTATGGAGTTATGCTCTGCAAATTCCTTCCAACCGTTGTGTAGCCAAAAATCACCAGTTGAAGTTGTCAATTCCACCTTCCAATGGTCTCCCATGTTTTGTTAGAGGTTTCAAGTGGTGGGGTATGGAAAGTGGAATTGACAACTTCAACTGGTGATGTTTGGCTACATAACGGTTGGGAAGAATTTACAGAGCATAACTCCATAGGATTATGACATTTCTTAGTGTTCGGATAGACGAAGAGATTCAGTCTCCTCTCCACAAATAGGACACCCCAAATAACTATGTACTAATCACCTATTAAAGGTAAGAAGCGTATATTCATGGATTAGTATAAACAAAACTTAGATGTAATTGGAATATTTATGTCTTAATCTCCTCTCCACACACGCACACTACACAAGAGTGAAAATGATAAAGTGAAAATCAATTAAAAGCATTAAAAATGGATGTTTCGGTACAAATTGAAATATTTATTACAAATTGAAAAATTGTTTCAAATTCGGGTTATCATAAAAAATGGATTGATATTCGGTAGGAGCAGCCAAGTCATCCACACTACTATTTAAACACCTTGGAGCGTGTTGGACAATTGACCACGGCTCGTTGTTGATATACTCCGAATAAAACACTTGCTTAACCTTTTGAAATGCACAAACAAACGGCTCATCGCTCACGTGGTCGTTGCTCTTCAACTTGGACAAGTCAACCATGATCAAATTGGTGACAGGATCAACTTTACAAGCATTTTTATCCTCAACTGTTACCGAGTCACAGTAAAATATAACCTCTTTGAAGCTTATATAATCCAATTCAAATATATTTTGGATTACACCATAGTAAGTCATTTCAGCTTCAACGAGGTTTTTATCTTTTGCGCTCGCTTGAAATAAAGTATGAGCAATGTATGAAATTCCTGAAATCTGAACATTTGTACTTTCCTCGTACACTTTAGCGCCGAAAATGTAAGCGTTCAATCAATACTTTTTGTACTCTTGTGCCACGAACAAGGGTCCAGTGGCTAGATGAGCAAGCCTTAATATCGCATCACCCGTCTTTAGGAGCTGAGAATATAGATAAATTAATTATATCAGTGGTAAAATTTGAGTGTAATGTAACGTTATATAACGACTATTTTCATTATAATTACCTCTTGTGTCAACCACAACCTAAATTCGCTGTCTGATTGCACCATTTTTTGTCGTCTTTTATTATTTTCACAGGCTTCAGCGTAAACTCTTCTTTTCTAAAAGAGTCAAATGATTTCACACCCTCATCCCACAACTCATTTAATTTTTCTACCAAAGGAGCCAGGTAGACGTCAATGTCATCACTTGGTGCCTTTGGCCCAGGTATCAACAAAGCCATCATCGAAAATTCAGGTCTCATACACTGTGAAGGAGGGAGGTTGAGTGGGGCTAGGATCACTAGCCATACACTCTGATTGGTGCTTAGATTCCCAAATGGTTTGAAACCATCTATTGATATAGCCAAACGAATGTTGCGTTGTTCTCGAGCAAAATCGGGATACTCAAAATTCATCCTCCGCCAAGCAGTAGAATCAATAGGATGACGCATGATATTACCCCTACTTCTGCCCTAGCATGCCAAGTCATTGCCTCTGCAATCCATGGTACTGTGAAAAATCGCTTTAATCTCGACCCAACGGGAAAATATTTCAATACTTTTTGAGGCACTTTTGAGCTTGTGCCTTCCTTACTAGTAGATTGGACATATCTAGGTTCATCGCATTCCGGACAATGATCGAGATTTTCATTCTCCTTTTGATATAGTATGCAGTCATACACACAAGCATGAATCAATTAATACTTCATTCCCAAACCTTTCAAACTGTTCTTCATAACAGGATAGCTATTTGAAAGTGTATTCGCCTTAGGTAATAAGCCCTTCACCCATTTCAGAATTCCCGTCACGCTATTGCCAGACAAACCGTACTGCATCTTCAAACTGTGCAAACCAACCATGGCATGTAAGGTTGTTTGATCTTTCTCACAGCCAGAGTATAACGGTTGGATCGCCTTAAATTTTAAACTTTGGTAGTCATCGTCAAGTTTTATCGTGTTATCTTCACGAGCACTTGAATCTTCTACATCATCAATAACCTCATTCTCCTCTACTTCATAAACTCCGTAAGCATCATCAACTAAATCCTCTAACATATTAAGATCTACGTCGTCCTCTTCTACATCTATTTTACTTGTTGAAGGTTGTTGTGAAGGTTGGTCGGGGACAAAAGGAACTTTCAATTCACCGTAAAAACTCCAAAATCGATAACTATCTTGCATACCCGATCTTAACAAATGTAGTTCAACTGTTTTCCACTCAAACACCTTACCAATCTTACACCTAGAATACGGACACGGAAAGTCTTCATCATTATGACATCTCTTTGTATATTTCACGAATTCGTTAGCACATCTGCGAAACACATCCCCCATTCTATTAGTCTCACCCATCCAGTCTTTGTATTTCGGATATCCCATCACAACTACCACAACTAAACACCAATTAAAGGTAAACAAAACTTAGATTTATAGTATGTTTCAATTAATTATCCCATAATTTAATTATCCTATTAAAGGGTGAGTGGTCCTATCCCATTCATGACCGCATTTTTCTGTAATAAACTTAACAGCTCATGCACATTGCTACGATTTGCAAAAAATTCGACAGCATATCCCCGTAGTTCTCCAAGTACACGACATAGATTGGCAGGTGTGAGTGTTATTTCAATTGATCAATTGAAATAACAGTCACACTTGTCAATCTAGTATGTACCCAGAGAACATTAAGATACGACTGCAGAACTTCCTCCAAAAGTAACAACTTTAAGCCACTAAGAATATTATACATAAATTATACAGTCTCAAACTGTCCAAACGGGACAATTCGAGAGATCTCATTATAGGGGTAATGACTCTCGAACGGGTCTAAGGGCTATTGAATGCGTACGCATAAGAACTAGAAGTCTAGTATCTATGCGCACTATATTTAATTTCAAGTATATTTCATTTAATTATCCTATTATATATATATTGTTCAATATACAAAGTAATTTTCAAAAAAAGTTGAAAAATCCCACCCCCATATGGACAATAATCCAGTTGTCATGCCACTTTTAAAACTAACCAACCAAACATTTACTAAACAAAATAATCCAACAGTAATGTCAACAACAAATGTGTATCCCATACTCCTTCTAATTCATTTACTCAATTAATTCATTTCATCAATTAAACTAAAAATTAACGTATACAATTATTAATTTACTAATTTACACTGAGGGGCAATCCTACTTTCATATGAAATGGGCACTAATTATTAATTTACTTTCATCTAAAACTGTTTCATTTATTAATTATATTTTAGTGGATGTAATTATAGAATGTATGGATGGATTCAATTTAATCTTACTATGTGAATGTTTTTATCTACAATGAGTTAACCTTGAAACAATATATATTATCTCATAGAATCATCAAAACACGATATTAAGAGAATTACAATGGTACCTTGACTTACCCCCCCCCCTCCCCACCCCCACCCACCACACACACACACAATAGCCCCCCACCCTGCCCCACCCCCACCCACCACACATATACACACACACACAACATCCCCACCCCCCACCCCCTCCCCCCCCCCCCCCCCACACGCACACACACACACACACACACGCACATATATATATACACACACAAACATATATATAAATGTAAGAGAGAGAGAGATAGAAAACGTAGAGAGAGAGAGTTGAAAAAAGGAGGGAAACGGCGGGGGGGGGGGGGGGGGGGAAGAAGGGGAACGCGTTTTTGCTGCAGAAGTTGTCATGGTCGTGCCAAGGTCCTTGACCGTGACAATTCTTTATCACGGTCGTGTCAAGGTCAATGACCGTGACACAAAACGCGTGTTTTTTGTCACGGTCAATGATCTTGACAAGGGTGGCCCGCTGAAAGGTGACAATTTGATCATTTTGGTGTAGTGATATATATATATACAGGAGGAGGGTTTTTTGCCACATCATAAACATTTGTATACAAAACCTGTATAAGCAGCTTTTGTATCTATTTATCTATATAATTCACATGAAACCACGTGAACTCTCTGCATCCAAACACTTTTCTAACACGCTTCTATATGCAGAACGCGTGTCTCGAGAAGCATTGGAAAGTGTTTTCACTTTAATTTGAAACCCACTTCCACATCACGTCAATTTCACGACCTATCTGTTTCTCTCTCACTTTAATTTGCAAAGACCCATACAAACTCTGATCCTTTGAGTTTTTTATGGTCTTAACCATACGTTTTTCTCTCTCTTTTATTTGGGATTTGGGTTTTGGTTATATGTGATTTCACGTCGTGTTTCGTCGGTAATCTCGGGACGTTATCATTTGCTAATCACTTTTTTTTTGGTTTCGGTTTTAGATCTGAGGCATATGACATTTGAAGGAATAATGTTTGGGGACTCAGCACGAGGGCGTTATCTTGCCAACTGCGTCTGCGGTGCCACCGGATCAGATCATGGGTTGTGGGTTGTGGTAAATGATTTTTATTTCCAGTCTTCATCACGGAGATACAGAAGCTCATCGACTGGAGTTTCTCACCGGAGTTTGTGGTAAATAATTTGATTAACTTTATCGACCGGAGTTTCTTGCCAAAGTTCATCGATTTGTTTGTCTTGTGATTTTTACATTTGACTTTTCTAATATTTGGTTTTGGTGTTTGATTTAGAGAAGATGAGTTCTCTAGGATGCGAACAAAAAATCATTTGTTGTAATTAAAGGATTATGTTACTCTGTTGATGCGTTTCTTGATGTGTTGAAAAAGCACAGGGGCAAGTACCATGAGTTTGTTATCTGATTTGATGATTTCGTGATGGTGACTGATAATGTGAATTGGATGGCCGATGAGCCTCCCCAAAATGAGAATGAATATGTAATGTAGTATGTTTTATATTTCATTTTCTTTTGTTATCTATTTCGTTAAAATGATGTTTTTATTAGTTTCCTAATGCCACGGAGGTGGGGGAGAAAGTGAAGTCATTTTTTTTAATCATAGTTTAAGTTTTCGGGTTTTGA
Source organism: Sambucus nigra (assembly GCA_949130495.1). Classification (NCBI taxonomy): domain Eukaryota; kingdom Viridiplantae; phylum Streptophyta; class Magnoliopsida; order Dipsacales; family Adoxaceae; genus Sambucus; species Sambucus nigra. Next base: position 804,697,377 of record OX422208.1, read on the forward strand.
TTTTTTACTTTCCTAATATTATTGTTAGGGTAAATTAAATTATGTTATGCATGAAAACATTAAATTTTTGTTACACAGGTGTTGGGAAAAAAAAAACAATTGTTTTAGGGGTCTTGGTGTAATTTACACTTATTGTTGTTTAATAATGAGAACTTTGACAGATTTGGACCCCTTTGCTATTTTTGATTATTTAATGGTAGTTTCACATTATTTCAAAGAAAGGTAAGTATTAATGACTAAAGCATTTATATCGGGTAGTATTTTGACAGTGAGCTTATTTATTGAGTTTTGTTTAGTTATTCACATATCCTTTTTTTTATATTGGCTAATAGTTTAACAATCCATTAATTTTTTTTATTATTAGTAAACAAAGTTAGGTATGTGTAATGAAGGTTTGGTATATGTAGATTTAAGAAAGTAGAAGATCTAGAAAGTGATGATTGTTTTATTTGAACGTTAGGTATGTATGATGAAGGCTAGGTTGGCAGAGGTGATGGTGACAAATATCTTCATATCGTGCACATTGTACTACAAGCAAGATATATAGCCAAAATAGTATCTCAGAAAATCTAGGTCTACTATGGCGCCGAACAAATCTCAAAGGGTACAGATTATGGGGTTAACTTCAAAAATATCGAGAGTTAATAATTTTTCAAATCTGAAATAAAAAATTGTTTTTGCTGGTAGGATTATTTTTATTAGTAGTGAATTGTAATATATCAATGCTTGAATTTGTTTTCCAATAAAAAAGAAATAATAATTTGATGGATTGATGTTAAGTTTTGGAAAATTTTAAATTATATGGATAGATTGACATAAAACTGAACACCCTAAGGTTGTTATAAGAAATCGTGGCTATGAAAGTTTGCAAATGTGGTCTAGACAAAATTCAACTGACAAAGACGCGGGGAATGAGGAGAAAAAAAACTCTATCCAAAGATGGGTGTGACAGGTTGAAAAAATAGTTACAGATATTTGATATGAGGCACTATAACTTGAATTAATGCGTGGCCCAAGGCAACAAATTATACCCAGTAAAAAAATCATAACTACAATGTCTTTAACGAAGTCTCTCTTTTAATTTTTTTATCTTGATAAATAAAATCTATATTTAGATTTAGAGACTAATTTGGTATTTTTAATATTAGGTAGTAGTGATTGTCCATCTATATGTGAAGCACATACACATTTTGTCATCAACAATTATGCCTCATTTTTTTCATAATTCTGACATTAAACATAATGGTTTGGATGTCTTAAATATTCATGTTGTGGGAAGGGAATTGATTACATGTGTCTGGGGGAGAATTCAATAATGTATTTTATTAATAATCGAGAGTGCGAGTGTGTCATAACAAAAATTAATCGGGATCAAATTTAACATCGTGCCATTGGCACGGGTACTATATATATATATATATATATATATATATATATATATACACACACACACACAATAAGGCTCTCCAACATGTATCAGAGCAACATACCTATAAACATACTCATTTTTTAAAATAGTAAAAAAAGTAATTTTTAGATGATATTTTTTATATGGGTTCATGATGTCTCACTGTGCCCCTATAAATAAAATCAACTGAAAACAATGTCTTTCGTTATTTTTAAAAAATAGGTAAAAAACTGACACTTTTTACCCTTCAAAACTATCATTTTTTACATATTTTTTAAAAATAACAAAACACATTATTTTGAGCTAAATATTTTTGCAGGAGCAAATTGAAATATCATGAACCCAAATAAAAAATATCAATTTAAAATTATTTTTTTACTATTTAAAAAAAATAGATATGTTCATAGGTATGTTGGATAGCCTGACTCACTCTCTCTCTCTCTCTCTCTCTCTCTCTCTATATATATATATATATATATATATATATATATATATATATATATATATATGTCTGTGTGTGTGTGTGTGTGTGTGTGTGTGTGTGTGTGCACCCAAATAGCCTAGTATTGAAAATTAGGAAATTAGGAACTCAATTAGAAAATTAGGAAATTCACATACTAATTCAATTAGAAATTACACATACTAATTTGACTCAATTAGGAAATTAGGAAATACACGTAATAATTCAATTAGGAATTCAAATACTAATTTAATTAGAAGATTAGGAATTCAAATACTCATTCAATTAGAAAATTAGGAAATACACATACTAATTCAATTAGGAAATTAGGAAATACACATACTAATTCAATTAGGAAATTAGGATTTCACATAATAATTCAATTAGGAAATAAACATATTAAATCGACTCAATTAGTAACTTAAGAAATACACATATTAATTCAATTAGGAAATTAGAAACTCAACTAGGAATTTAATTTGGCCACATTGCTCATATTGACATTGTACTACCCCCTTTTAAATGTAACCACTTAAAAGAGTTTTAACTAAATTAAACATATACATATACCTACACACACATATATACACATACATACACATACATACACTAATACTAGAATTTTGACTAAATGAAACACATACACGTACAAATTCAATTAGGAAACCACGAACTAAATTAGGAATTTTTACTAAATCAAGCACATACATACAAACCAAGGAACATACACGCATATATATACACACATACACTAGTATTGGAATTTTGAATAAATCAAACACATACACATACATACACTACATACATACACTAGTATTGGAATGTGACTAAATCAATCACAGACATAGACACACACATAAGTATTTGGTCTAGTATTGGAATTCAATTAGGAATTGTAATTAAATTTGGATTTGGATTTTATGGAATTTGATCTCAGTTATTTGGTGTTTTGTGGAAATTATTTGGAGTTTCATTAGATTAATAAATATTGTTTATGGTGTAATGCGAAACTATGCAATACTAAATTTTGAAACGTACACTATTGAATGGTAATAAAGAAAAACTAATCGAGAAGGAGTTGAACTCACTAGTGAAATATGGATCAAGATTCTTAACAATTCTTGATGACTATAGTATATCCTCAACTCAATGTTAAATGAACCTTATATCAAATACTAGCGGTCATCTACATGTTATCTTTCTCATAATTTTCTTCTATTATCTTTATAGAATCATAAGTCATCATGTCTCATTTCACCACCCGGAATATCCTTTTTCTCTTTGACATACAATTATGATTTGAGGATATTGATCAACGCATAGTAAGACAAATGGAAGTAGGTAATGGTTTTCATGGTACTAATGAAATGTTTAGGAAAATTGGTTTTGTGCACATTCATACGTATGGTTCTAATTTACATCCATTTGGATATGACTCATATGTTAATATAGATAAGCTTAAATTGGATTGGTTTGGTTTAAAAATAATAACTAGTTAATGATTAATTAGATCCATCACTTTTAGGACTCATATTCACGCCCTCATATATTTTTTTGAGGAAAAATGAGGTTCGGTGATAATTACTGGCAACAAGAGTATGAAAGGTTCAAATTAAATCTCACTTATACCTATTTTATTAGTGTGCTCTATTTAGAGGGTAATCTTATTTACAATTATGGAAATAAGAAGATTGAATAGTTTAACTGCCTTGCAAATTGTGGAGTTCATCTCCTTCAAGAGTAATTATTAAATAACATTTTATTTTCCCTACCAAAATGCTAGGATGATGTTATAAAGAATATATTTCATGTACATAATCCCGACGTATCCCTGACGTTTCTTACAGTGTTAGATAAGGTTAAAAAACATTCACCCATTATGGATACAACTATGCACAGAGAGCATTAACCAAGACAGTGATATCTCGTAACATAAGCACGTTAAATTGAATATTGCCAACAAGTTGAAGAAGATGAGATTCCACGTTCATGTCACATAGGTCTATACATCAATTATAGATACAGTTCCTACTAATTGACCACGTGAAAAAATCCATAGGTTTTTAAAAAGAAATACCGAATAGATGGAGATCAGACACATTGAATATATTTTAAAGTCTCATTATGAAAAAATATATACATATATATAGTCGTAAACATGTTAGTACAATGATTCCGTCGCTTATTGTTTTTCTATTGTAGATAATGTCGAGGGACAATAAACAAAACGTACTAAGTGATGAGGTGAAATCCCAACCATGATTCTCATCTCCTGCACCCCATCAAAAATTATCATCACCACATGGTGAACAATTCTCTACTCCACCATTAGTTTAGTCCATTACTCTTTCTACGAGTAGGCAACAAAATCCCGTTACTCCAACGCCCTCACCTTCCAAGTTTGACACCTCTCGAGCAAATTAGACGAAGACCATTGGGTTCTCCCTTCTTGGGAATAATCCTACTTCTAATTCAAATGACCTCCAGATATTTAAATACTAGTGTTTGTCACTTAAAAAATGAATGTGGGAGTCGAGGGATCAACTAACTCGAATGTAGTTGATCAACCTATCAAGGATGACATTTATGACCAACTATGTAAGCGTTTTTCATTCCCAATCATTCAAAATAAAAGGTTTTTTATCGGGTTGCTAAATAACTGAGAACATATCGGAGAAACCTTAAGTAGAGACATTTCTCAAAGTGGGCATTGATCTCCGACATTTTTGCTCTGAGAGACAGAATCCCTTTGAATGTTGAAATGTCGATCGATCAATGGAACAACTTTTGGAAAATGGGGTAAAGGACAAAAAGTTGGCCTATAGGGAGAAAATTAAACAAAACAAGGCGAAAAAAGTTGATAAACACATGTTGGGATCCAAATCCTACGAATATTTGAAGAATCAATTGTTATATAGCAAAAAAGACGATCTATATGCCTGTAAGGTACCTAATCGGGCCAACTTGTACATCCTTGCTCGATGACACAAAAATTATAAATTCCCACCGCAGTTGGTTTAGACGCTAGTGAGTATGACAAGTTATTTATATATGTATATATATATATATATATATATATATATATAATGTTAAAATCATTAGACTAATTATAATTTCACGCTACAAGAATCGATTGAGGCCAATAGCAGTCAGTTTGGTTCAAGCCCTTTTGATGACATTGAAATTTATGCCCAAACCCAGGCCTTTGATGAAAAAAGAGGGAGAACGAGAGGTGTAAGATCACATACATCGAAATCCAAATTAAAATATATTTCACCACTCGTGGACGAGCTTTCTTCGGTCAAGAATCGTATCTCGAGCTAAGAGGAAAGTCAGTCCAAGAAAGATGGGGATGTCCAGGGTATTAAAAGTAACCTGGGAGTCTTAACGAGTGAAATCGAGCGCCTTGTGTCCTTATTTACTCAAGGTTTTTTTACCCGCGATGCTTCCTCAAGGATTATCTTATTCTCACTCTTAAGGTTTCCCTCACAAATGTTGTCTACTTTAACACTCCCATTACGCAGACCGCATCCTTCATCATTCCCCTCCCCAATGCCTCTGCCTTCCATAGTCCTTGGATCATCGCTATCCACTCACGGTGACTATGGTGAGCAGTAAAATTTCAGGGACTTGACCAACGGTAGGGTTATTAGCGTGTGCACACTCATCTCCTTAATTGTCGGAACTCCAGTATATAATTTCCATTTTACATATGTGTGAGGCTAAAATATTTGTTGATAAAATATACAAAGGTTGCAAAGATATGCATGTGTACGTTGACCGCGAAAAAAGGAATGCACTGAAATATGACAAAAAATATTTATCATATGGCCAATTTATTTCCTTGTCAAGCCTGGGCCATTAAAAATGTTTGACAATTTATAATATTTGAGAGCAAGTTGTAATGATATTTTATTTATTTAAGTTATTTTAATTTATTTAATTTGAGTTTATGTTGTGTTGAATAATTTGATTGAATTATGAATTGTGTGCAACATGATTGTTGTTTCAACCTATTAATATAAGTGAATTGAATTTTGAAGATTATTTAAGGGATTTACCACAATAAAAATAGTGGATGACGGAGACTATCCGAATGTCTAATAATCGTGTAAAGGGTGTTCAAGAATTTGTTAAATAAGCTTATAGAAATCTAAAAAGTGATAAGATTTCGTGTTCGTGCACATGTGATATGAATGGAAAATATAAGTACTTAAAATATGTTAAGTTGCATTTACTAAAGTGGGATTTTGACAAGACTATAAGATATGGATATATCATGGTGAAAAGAATGTACCTTATATTCCAGAAGAATTATCGATACATGACGGCACAACGGAACTCCACCAAGTGAAAATGGTACATGGTTTGCCAACACATCATCCTTTAAAAGACCTAATTGATTATGCTTACGAAGTCCACCACTATCTAAACCACCAACTTATGGATACAGATAATGTGCATTATGAAAAATTCAATGAACAAGTTGATGTTGAATTACCAAAAGATCAGGAATACATATAGTTGAAAGTTGACACGGATCGAACGACGTATAAAAATTACGATGAAAATCACTCGATATTTTGTGCAATGATTGGTTTGCAGAATTTGAATACTCAATTTGTTTTTTCGGGCAAAAGCATAATCAAAATTCTTAAATGGGTTAAAGACATTATCCCAAAAGAGAATATGTTACCACACAATTATCCTAGCATGAAGAAGAGCTTGAAAGGTTTGGGTTTGAAGTACGAATTTGTTCATACATGCAAATATGATTTAATATTGTACTGCAATGAGTACTAAGAGAAGTGTGAGTGTTATGTATGCAGTGAGCCTAAATATGTGGCTTATGAGAAAGAAAAAGACATGACTGCAAATTATTGCAAGTGCTCGTAAGTTTAACAAAAGTTTTTGAAGTATTTTTCGCTCGGGCCACGATAAAAATTATTTTTCACTCTACCTTGGATAGTAGAGACCATGACATGGAACGCTCGATGCTAGGTGGGTGGGAATCCCATACGTCATCAACTCGATTCACTCATTTGGTAACATTCAAAGGCACAACACCATGAATTTGCAAATGAATCACGCAATGTATGTCTTTCATTATTAACCGATGGGTTTTGTCATTTTGATAATTTAAATACTAATCAGAGTTATTGGGTAGTTCTCATAGACCAACAATGTGCATGAGAAAGGAGTTCACGTTATTATCTTTATTAATACTCAGGTCGAAGGCTGCCGATAATGATATTGATATATTCTTAGCCCCATTAATCAAAGAACATAAAGAGTTTTGGGATAAAGTCTTAACAACATTTGACTCTCACAAGGGTGAAGAGTTCACACTGAAAAAATGGTGATTTTGGTGATCCACGACCTTCCTGCTTATGGATCCTTGTCCGGTTGCAATATTCATGGTTATTATGGATGTCCCATATGTGGTGAGGGAACTTAAGCCACTTGGCTACATAATAGTGGTAAGATGAGTAATATAGGTCATTGTAGATTACTGCCGACGAGTCACCCTTTTAGGAATGACAAGTTTAACTTCTTCTATGTTGATCACGAGTGTAGGACAAAACCTTCTTGGCTTTCTTCTTGGTAGATTTAGGAGAAAACAATATCTGCAACTGGAAAAATAAGTATGTAGGAAAACACTCTTAGTTTGTAAACTTGACACTACACTACAAATAAAAAATGGTCATGGACCAGGACCAGGACCGTGACCAGGTGGACACAGCTAAAGATCGTGACCAAACCCAAAACACTGGTGACCAGGTTCATGCCTTCCATTATCTATGACATTTAATGGACCTTATCATGACCCCGAACCGTGACCATGGTGGTCACGCACATTGTCGTGACCCTGAACCGTGACAACAGTGGTCATGATCGTGGTTCGTGAAACCACTATGACCACCACGGTGCCAAACTTGCGCTAAAATTTTAGCCAACGTTGGTCACGGCCTAAGACCATTACTAGTCCATGACCAAGTTTAGGTTTTCAATTAAAGGTGATCTCAATTTTATTCCAGGGTCATTTTGAAATGTTCATGGTTCTTAGTTACGGACTTTGTCCATGACCATGCTACCCTAACATTTATGTTTTTTCATGTCATCAACATGGTCACGATCCAGGTTTGTAACCATGTTGATGATATGGAAAAAATAAAATGGTCACACCATGGGGTCATGGTCCAGGGCCGTGACTCACTCACCCTCTCGACCTCCCTCGACCACAATCGTCCCTCGCTATCTGTTCGGTAACCCTCACCATTTCTCCGATCGTCCCTCATAATCTCTCTAACAACCCTCTCTCTGGCAACCTTAAGGTCAACTCCTCTCTCTCTCTCTCTCTCTCTCTATATATATATATATATATATATATATATATATATATATATATATATATATATATATAGTGCATGTATGTATAGAGTGTATGTATGTATGTGTGTGTATTTACCCGTACATAAGAGTATGTATGTGTATGTGTATATATGTGTACGGTACATGTACATGTATATGTATGTGTAGGTGTGTATATACTAAAATACCCTACTACCTTAAAGTGTATATGTGTATATACCTAAATACCCAAGTACGCTAAGTTTAAAACTTAGCATATAGCCACCTCGTAAACAATAATGAGCTAAAATCTCTCCGCTCAACGGTAAACCCGATATACCCCGAATCACATCAGTGGAAGTCCCTACAAATTGGGATCCAATATAACTTGACAACTGTACTCTCTAAAGTTTACTTCATAAAAATATCACTGCGAGCTCGACCCTCTTTCCAGTGAGACATCGCAAATATAAACATCCTCTCTCGGAACAACGAACATGATAGTCTTACGGTAACCGCCCACCATCGATTAATAGTTCGTACCCAAGATAAAACCATACCTCAAATATCACCTCTTAAAACAAGCTATCCTCATAAAATATATAACCTCTCAGTGTCCACACCTTCTCCCCTGTGGATGGAACTAAAGAGAGCCCCGTTAACTTAACAGTGCATATAAAGAACTATAATAATATTAACAATACCTCTACTAAACCTGTTTCACATGCGAATCTAATACTAAAAAACTATTGTGACTCACTCGTGTCACACAGAACAGACCCCAATCACCCTGGGATAAAACTAGTACTTTTAATTGCCAATAGTACTGACGGTTCAAATGGTTCCTGGACATAACACCCCCATCCCAACTGAACCAAAAACTTCTTATAACTGTTTCCCCTACTCGACATTGCGTTCCTATCCCTAATTTACTACGGGCAAAATCAACACGTGAGTCCCTACTCTTTATACATAAGACACCTATCTATGTTATTTCCCTTTATCTGGCCCAACTGGCCATGTTGGGGTTATCCTTCTCACGGTCCTGGTAGTCTTAATCCTGATTGCTACCCCCGTTGTCCCTTTGGCTCCGCCATCCTTATGGGAATCATTGCTAGCCTTGACGGCCCTGACTGAATCCACCATCACTTGGTAGGAATTTTATTGATGTAAATCATTAAAATGGGTCCTCTACTGGGTATCCCCTCATGTGGTGCCTCACTAATTCTGTTAATTCTAGTCTTGCCCTTCGGTTTGGTTCTCCAACTCTCTTAACTCCCTTCTCACGACATTGACAATAATGGTACAAGTTGTTCTATAAGGATTTCCCTATCCATGCTTGTATATTCTACCCATGCATCCATTATTAACTTACGGACCTTATTGATTCTCTATATCCACCTCGTTGGGTAAGAAGTTTGCTAAATATGTCAACTTTCCTTCATGGCCGACCACTGAACGACTCTTCTGAAATAAATATTGAAATCTCCTTTGCCTCTTTGTTTAAACAGTTTATGAGAGGATTTGAGATCAAACCGCACCCAAAATTTTTCATTATTCATGGTATCTCTCCATAGTTATGGTGACTGACTCCCATCACTAAAAAACCACTCCTTTGAGCCAAAATTTTACCCATAATTAAATCTTGGGTTCCACTACACTCCACCATACACAATTGCCTTTGGATTTTCAACTTTCATTGGTCGATCACACTCCCTCTCTTCCTCGAATCGTTACAGATGGTTCTTGAAAGAGTTACTCGTTACGGATGGATTTCTACCACGGTGCTTAGGGAAAATTCTACGCCCTAGTAATTATACCAACGCCATCTATCCTGAATAATAATGATACTGACTTCTATTATGCTCACCGTTCTCAGAATATCCCATGGCTTCTGTGAGCCTGTCCCCCACAGTCCTTATAACAACCCTCACTGGTCATCCAAAATTATTTGGTGTACAAAAACCAATCGAACTCGTATGTGAATCGTATCAACTATACTTAATAGTTGGATAATGTAAGTAGCATATGTTAAGGAACACAACTATCCTATAATAAGGCTATATATCAAAGAACGATATGCTAAAATGTAATAAGTCGCACAAATCCTAAGGACTCTAGAACCTGTTGCTATGATACCATCTGTGACACCCTGCCAACTAAAATACTGGGTGTCCAACTCGTGATCAAAATAAAATGTTATTCTCTTATGGTTCATTCTTAGCATCACTGTCGAAAACATTTTCAAAGTGCTAACCACCTAGTAATTTAATTAAATCACTGCCAAAATTTTATCTTTCATTAATTAACAACATACGAAAATCAATAATAATTAAACCATCCACACAAACTGATAACTGAATCCAACACAGGTAAATACTATGAATAAAGAAGACCTAATCAACTATCAGTTTGATAATAAAATATAATAGTAAACTGAATAATAACCTGGATACAAAAGGTCAACACTACACCCAAATGGCCGAATTTTCACCTTTCAGCCGGCTACCCCTGTCAAGGTCATTGACCGTGACACGACCGTGATAAAGAATTGTCACGGTCAATGACCATGACAACCCCGTGACCAATATAGTTGTCACGGTCTTGTCACGGTCAATGACCGTGACAATTCTTTAAATAATTGTCACGGTCAAGGCCCGTGACACGACCGTGATAACTTCTACAGCAAAAACCTTTGCCCTTCTTTTCCCCTCCCGTCGTTTCCCTCCTTTTTGCAACTCTCTCTCTCTCTACTCTCTCTCTCTCTCTCTCTCTCTCTCTCTCTCTCTCTCTCTCTCTCTCTCTCTATTCCATTTATATATATGTTTGTGTGTATATATATATGTGTGTGTGTGTGTGTGTGTATATGTGTGTGTGTGTGTGTATGTGTGTGTGTGTGTGTGTGTATATGTTTGGTGGGTGGGGGTGGGGAGGAGGGTGGGGCAGAGTGGGGGGTTATTGTGTGTGTGTGTGTGTGTGTATGTTGTGGGTGGGGGTGGGGCAGGGGGGGCTATTGTGTGTGTGTGTGTATATGTGTGGCGGGTGGGGGGTGGGTCAGGGTGGGGGGCTGTTGTGTGTGTGTGTGTGGTGGGTGGGGGTGGGGAGGGGGGGTGAGGCAAGGTCCCATTGTAATTCTCTTAATATCGTGTTTTTATGATTCTATGAGATAATATATATTGTTTCAAGGTTAACTCATTGTAGATAAAAACATTCACATATTAAGATTAAATTGAATCCATCCATAGATTCTTTAATTACATCCACTAAAATATAATTAATAAATGAAACAGTTTTAGATGAAAGTAAATTAATAATTAGTGCCCATTTCATATGAAAGTAGGATTGCCCCTCATTGTAAATTAGTAAATTAATAATTATATACGTTAATTCTTAGTTTAATTGATAAAATGAATTAGTTGAGTAGATGAATTAGAAGGAGTACGGGATACACATTTGTTATTGACATTGTTGTTGGATTATTTTGTTTAGTAAATGTTTGGTTGGTTAGTTTTAAAAGTGGCATGACCACTGGATTATTGTCCATATGGGGGTGGGATTTTCAACTTTTTTTGAAAATTACTTTGTATATCGAACAATATATATATAGTATGATAATTAAATGAAACATACTTGAAATTAAATATAGTGCGCATAGATACTAGCCTTCTAGTTCTTATGCGTAGGCATTCAATATCCCTTAGACCCGTTCGAGAGTCATTACCCCTGTAATGAGATCTCTCGAATTGTCCCGTTTGGACAGTTTGAGATTGTATAATTGCTGTATAATATTCTTAGTGGCTTAAAGTTGTTACTTTTGGAGGAAGTTCTACAGTCATATCTTAATGTTATCTAGGTACATACTAGATTGACAAGTATGACTGTTATTTCAATTGATCAATTGAAATAACACTCACACCTGCCAATCTACATCGTGTACTTAGAGAACTACGGGTATATGCTGTCGAATTTTTTTCAAATTGTAACAATGTGCATGAGCTGTTAAGTATATTACAGAAAAATGCGGTCTTGAATGGGATAGGACCACTCACCCTTTAATAATGTGCCTTATTGGAAGATTAACTCGGTGCGCCATGTATTGGATGTGATGCATGCAGAGAAGAACTTTGCTGAGCATATTGTGGGTACTTGCCTTGGGGGGAGTCATTTGAAGGATGGAGAAAATGCACGAAAAGACCTTAAATCGTTAAAACTTAAGCCACAACTATGGTTGAAAGAAGATAGTAGGGGAAGGACAATAATACCCCCTGGTGCGTTTACTTTGACGAGTGGGGAAAGGAAGGTGCTTCTAGACACAATATATAATTTGAAGGGCCCATCTACTTTTTCGTCCAACTTGCAAAGGATTGTGAATTATGCTACTCATGATTTACATAAGTGTAAGTCCCGCAATATATAATTTGATCATGGTTGACTTGTCCAAGTTGAAGAGCAACGCCCACGTGAGCGATGAGCCATTTGTTTGTGCATTTCAAAAGGTTAAGCAAGTGTTTTATTCGGAGTATATCAACAACGAGTCGTGGTCAATTGTCCCACACGCGCCAAGGCGTCTAAATAGTAGTGTGGATGACTTGGCTGCTCCTACCGAATACCAATCCATTTTTTATGATAACCCGAATTTGAAACAATTATTCAATTTGTAATAAATATTCCAATTTGTACCGAAACATCCATTTTGAATGCTTTAATTGATTTGCACTTTATCATTTTCACTCTTGTGTAGTGTGCGTGTGTGGAGAGGAGATTAATACATAAATATTCCAACTACATCTATGTTTTGTTTATACTAATCCATGAATATACACTTATTACCTTTAATAGGTGATTAGCACATAGTTATTTGGGGTGTCATATATGTGGAGAGGAGACTGAATCTCTTCGTCTATCCGAACACTAAGAAATGCCATAATCCTAGGGAGTGATGTTCTGCTAATTCCTCCCAACCGTTAGTTGGAAGGGAATTATATTTATCTATATCATAGGGAATTATATTTGACACGATTATCCAGGGTACATTAGTTGGAAGGAGGTGCCATATGAGCTCAAGTTAGCTGTTTGGTTGTAACTACAGGTAATGTATTTATATTTATATGTCAATTTTGATTTCGATTTCGATTTCAATTTTGATTTATATTTATATTTATCTATATTTGCGGGGCAGATACTAATTTTACTTTATTTTATTTCAGGGGACAGGGAGTGGCCCTGGGGGTAGGCCACATAGGCTCGATACTTATGTGGCGCTTCGGACGAGAAGGGAAGGATAAAGAGGTGTCCCCGAGCGTTGTGGTACAAAATCTCTTTTCCAGCTAAATAGTTTGTGGATTTGAGATAATTAATGGTGATGTTATTTCTTCTTAAATAGCTTCTATTTTGAATGTATATTTGCATTATCTCTAGTTTATTTGGATATATGATGTTTGAACAGGTACAACGTTGATATAACAGGTACAAATATACTGCTGGGCAGTGGCAGTGGCCATACTGCCCAGCAGATTGTTTTTCAATTTTGCCCAGAATTGTCACGGTCAATGACCGTGAATTTTTTTTAAAAGGGGTCAAAGATTTTGTCACGGTTATTAACCGTGACTAAACGTGTCACAGTCAGAGACCGTGACACGACCGTGACAATTCTTACGAACTTGTCACGGTAATTGACAAAAAAATTTATCTCGCCCCGAATTTTCACGGTCATTGACCTTGACAAGTCCAACTTGTCAAGGACAATGACCGTGACAATTCGGCAGATTTGGAGTAGTGCAAATAAATAACTGAATACTAAATCTAAGGGAGACATACCCGAATGAGTGCTGAAATAAAGTCCCTACACTAGGAATGAATGAACAGAGCGTTTATAGCAAAGTACTGCAACTTCTACATGAGTTATAACTGCGCATCCCTGGATAAAATCTTCAAGTTGGGCGGCCCTGTGGATGGACACCTAAAATGTTTTGAAAAAGATTTTGACATGATTTAGAGCCCAGGTAAAATATTTAACAAGCAGTTAAATTGCAATAATTAAATATAGAATCATACTCTTCAAATTTAATCTAGTGTCGCACTCTCTTGAGGTATAATTCACCCCCCATCTAATGTGCATACCTAACGACTGCCTTTTAACCTTCCTAGTTATGCTACCCTACTTAACTAGCCATTTCACATCTCTTTCCACCACACTACTCCAACCCGAGTATTCTTACTTTGATTATTAAGTTATCTACTCATTAACTTATTAATCGGTTCAACTATATTAAATCATGTAACATTCACATTAGTTATATAAGAATCCCCTTTTTAATCATATAACTTTCACACTAGTTATATAACAAGCCCCTTTACAAAACATATAACTTGCACACTACTTATATAAGAAATGCATTCAAACTTATGTATTCATCCCGCATATAATTATCTACTCATTATATATACATACTAGTATACTACAACATTCACACACATTTCGTGTATAATAACCATCCATTCCCAAGTAACAACTCACCAGATGCTATCTCTAAAATGCTATCATGTCCCAGGCATCTTGTGACACGCCGCCCAATTAAATACCGAGTGATTAGTCCTTTATTAAATAAAATCAGAATATCTAGTTGGTTCATTCTTAGCATCACTGTCGAAAAATATTTACTTTATTAATCACCTAATAATTAAGGGCCCGTTTGGTTCTCTATTCAGAAAACTCGATTTAAACACTATTTTTAAATATAGTTTTAAAATTCAGTTTTTTGTGTTTATAATTATTAGTGTGCGTTTGGTAACTTGTTTTTAAATACAGTTTTTTGAAAATTTGACAAAATTGACAACACATGTATATTTATATCATACATGTGTGTGTGTGTGTGTGTGTGCGTGTGTATATATGTATGTATGTATAAACATACATAAAACTTTTATACATACATGATATGTGAATGTATACATATATACATACATACATGCATACATATATATCATAAATTATATACATGTACATTTAATATCATATATTTTTAGGTATATTTAATGAGGTATGTTGGAGAGTTTAACTATATATATATACATACATATACATACATACATACATACATACATACATACATCATAAATTATATACACGTACATTTACTATCATGTATTTTAAGGTATATAATGATATTGCATGTATAATTCACTATAAAATTATATACATACATAAATTGATAATATTTTTTAATACACATGTACTATATGTATATTTTATATTATTCCATACATTAATAATACATGAATAAAACTATATATAAGTATCATGTATCCATTGCTAATATTATTTAACTTTATATTATCTCATACGTAATTTTGTGTATATGTACATATATATTTTTTATTTATAAGAATTACACACATATTAATGTATTATGTATATATATTATATATTAAGATATAACTGCTTTAAAATATTAAGAATGAATAATTCTGAGTAGAAAAATAAAAAACAGAAGTTATAAAACACCCTAAACCTGTTTTCTAAAAAACTTGATTATAACACAGAAATATTATAATTCTGTGTTTAAAAACAGGTTGCCAAACGAATTTTTTTATCAGAATTGTGTTTAAACACAGAAACAGAATTATAGTTGCAAACCAAACACGCCCTAATGAAGCTAGTGCCAAAACTTTTAAACCCATTAATTAATTTCCAACAATTTAAAACATGCACCACATTCACCATTATCATGAATAAAAGTAGTAAGACCGCGAACGATGCGAAACCTCCTCCCGATAGCAAGCAGCATAGGTATGTCATACACATAATAAATCGTGCAATAGGTATTCACACCACCTATATTTTATATCATTGATATACCCATATCATAAGCCTCATACGTAGTATATTTATATCCCGAATATCCCACGCATTAATATATTAAAACTTTACTTCTCATCATACGCTCCCGGGTATCTCTCACCACTCAAAGTGTATCCTTTATTTTATACATAATATTAATAGGTATCTCCCTCACATCCTACTGGTCTAAGTCATCGATTTCCTTAAATTAGCGCGACCCAAATTATTCACACAATTAGGTATTTCTCTCTATTAAGACAAAATAAATTTAATCCTTATTTCCTCCTCATAGGATCGAGCCTAAAGCCCATTATAGGCCTACTGGTACTTCAATATAATCACTATTATATTAAAAATTAAATTCCCCCAATGAATCCCGAACAATTTCCAAACATTCTAAACAAAAAGGGAGAAAGTAGTCCAAACTGGCCAGCCGAATTGATTCGGCTCTGGTCCGAATTGATTCGTCCAGAAACCGAATCGATTCGCTCCTACAGTTATCGAATTTTTGCATTTCTCAAGCTACGGGTTTCATCTGTAATCATCACCAAGACCTCAATTAGATCATACCAAACTCCCATATAATTGTACTAGATTATATACCAATCTAAATACATGAATTCTAATGTACAAGAATCATAAATTCATTATGGGGCATCAAATATTGGGACTAATTCTAGATAATTTCATGAAAAACCTAGTTTCTTCATTTATCTTCAAGAACTTAGAACAAACAAGATTTCTTACCAAATTATATCTCCTTAAGTCATAAATTTTGTTCTACATACACTATAGAGTTAAACCCAACATGGTTTTGATTCAAAATCATTAAATTCACTTTCCAATTCAACCCAATTTCAACATAATTGTGTGAAGAATGTTCCTACACTAACATGGCTATATTATGTGCTCAAAATTTAGCAAGTTTAAAAACTTGCCTTTGTATGTAGGTCTGATTCGTTATAGAAGATGGTTCTATTGGTGTTCCTTCCTTTTCAATCTACAATCTAGTGGTGGCGGTGCAATAAGATATAGGATTAGTGGTTCTAACCTTTAGAACTCATTTCCTCTTCCTCATATGGCCTCTCTATGGCTTTTATTTATTTGTCATGTAACTAAACCTAACTCCCTTCTCTAATATGATATATTACACTTAAAAAATTCATAGGTATTGATAGTACAAATATAGCACCCTGTCGCAGATGTTGCTCCCGCATGCATAGATGCATATAGGTCGCGGCTATACTCAGCAAAGGGCTGCAGCCCTACCAAGTACATTGTGCGTCACTTACCACATGGCCTTATGAATAGGCCGCGACCCTACCCTCTATGGGGCGCGACACTTTTCGCGTTAGCCTCGTGCAGGATGCAACACTCTACTCGCCTTATAGGTCGCATCCCTCTCTATTACAGCAACTCGAGACTTGATATACGTCACATGCTCGGGGCACGTAAGATAGCTCGCATATCTCCTATAAATAGAGAACCACACCTAGAAGTAAGGGATCGATTCGTTTCCTTCAGGGTAGTTTCTACAACACCTGGCGAAGCCTTGCCAAATTCTCTCTACACAACCTCAACATACATCTTGGGGGTTACTCACCTACATCGTAGCCAGATCTTCGGCACGCACGGAACAGCTACAACCATGTATTCTCCTTTATTCCTATACTTGTACGCCTCATACGGCTTGATAATACCATACAATGTAACGCATATAATGAGAGTATACCACAAAAGTGGACGTAGGCCTACTTTTAGGGGTTGAACCACGCTATCTCTTGACTTCCCTCTCCCTTTATTTGCTTTATTTGCTCATTACTTATTTTACACATGATTTATTAGTACGAGAACAACAAGTGGATGATTTCTCGTATCATCAATCGGGCGCCGCCTGTGGGAACGAGATATTTTAATCTTGTTTCTCTATATTTTGGGTTCTTAAACACCTTATTTTACTCATGGGGATCCTTTGGATTATTATCTCATGGGTGGACTTCGATTATTGAACCCGTATTTTTTATACACACCCTCAAATGGGTATCGTATGTATTCAGATATGTTCATGGGTCTCCTTTTCATGTCCTTATAACTATTTTACATACCTCGATGATGTTACCTCATCAAGATGACACTGAAAAGTGCAAAAGTTAACAGCCTCGAAAAGGTGGGTAGCTAGGGATGAGATCTATTTGCTCGTTCGCTACTTTATCAGCCTATGATCTAGCGTTTCCTACCATGATTGTGACATTATTAGGCACCAAGAGGCTGTTCTACTCTGGATAGACCCTAGTAGGCATGTTCTACACATGTTTCGTGTGAAAAACTCAGTTTGGGCTTAAAATTTTGGGATTGCTCCCTTTGCTGCAAGGGGGGATCCGACCAGGCGGTTCAAATGCCTTATAGCCGCAGCCTCTACTAGTGCGGATGTGTTACAAAAGATTCAAAAAATTGAGGAACGAACTCAGATGGTCTCCAGCTCAACCTTGGTGAATACCATACAAAGGCCACGGCAGTGCACCTATGTGCCTTATTGGTCGCGGCCTCAACAGTAGCACCATGCAGCAATGCAAACGTTGCATCCCCATTTCTTTCTTGGTTACTCCCATATTTCGAAGATTAATTACTTCTGTTATTTTTTTCTCAGATTATATATTTACTTTGTAAAGACTAACAAAAGCAGAAAATGGAGGGAGAATCCAGCCAGAGCTTAGTTTTCAAAGATGAGATCATGTAACTGTACAATCACCTCAACCATCTCTATGACGACCATGCCTCACTTCAAACACATGTCAACTATTTGACTCAGAGCGTCCTCATGCTAGAGGTTGCGGCCTCTCCCAACCTGGGTACGGCACCTAGGATCATTGCTTTCGTAACTCCAGTTCCATTGGATGAGATGCCCCTGCTAAAAGCACTGGTCGTAGAAAGAACGACTGTGTCCAAGGCCCTAAAGAGGAAATCAGAGAAGGCATAGGGGAGTGCTAAGGCCTATACCCCATTGGCCTTCCCAATTGAAGACATCTTCGAGTTCATAAAAAAAGATAAGTTATTGAGGTGGACAGAAAAGCTGAGAGCTCCACCCCACAAGAGGAACAAAGCTACTTGGTGCAGATTTCGTCAGGGCCATGGCCATAACACTGAGCAATGCTATGCTCTAAAAGATGAAATTGAAAGGCTGATTGGGCAAGGGATGCTTCAGAGGTTCCTCGGAGATGCTTATAGGATGAAGCCTAGCCTGATGGGACAAACTTCCCTTATGATTTAGTTTATGTCACTTGTTTATGTTCATAGCGAACACTATCTTTTATTTCATCCTAACTTTTTATGTCCGTGCTTATGGAAGTTAATGAATGTAATAATTTAATTTCTCGATTCCATTAAATGATATCTTATGAAATACTCCTTATTTAAAACAGATTCTAACTGGAGATATCGAATTATATCGGGAATAAATCTATTCAAATAGGATCATAACGCCCGCAATGACGCCTGGTTATATAAAGTTGAATGATAACTGAAAATATTAAAAGCGACTATTGGGATCAACTATCTGAATTGGTCTGCAACATAACTCATAAGGGCTATATCCCAGCATATGATAACCATATTCTCGAAATCAGTTATCAGAAAGCATTATTAGCAGCAAGGGCTTCCAATGCCCATTCTTAGCTTTCGGGATGGGCCATTAACCTGGGGAGGTTACTCCCCCGACAAAAATCATTAACGTAGTGGATATGAGACCAAACATCATTAACTTGGTGGTTTACATTAGCTTGGGGAAGCTTCATAATACCAAGCCCAGGAAGGCCTAAAAATAACCCACAAGGGCCGGAGAATTTATTGTCTACGAATAATCCTATATCTGAAGGGGCCGGAGACTTAATTATCTACGAATAATCCTATACCTGAAGGGAGCAAAGACTTAATTATCTACGAATAACCCTGTTATAGCCTGGGAAGGCTTTATATATATCCACATAAGCTTGGGGAAGCTTTATAATACCTAGCCCCGATGGGGGGGGGGGGGGGCTTATAATAACCTAATTGAAGCGACTAAAGGAAAGACATAAAAGGAAATTGAAGCGACTAAAGGAAGATGTTTTGTTGTGATCACGAAGCATGCCAAAGCTACAAAAGACGCCGCAACCTTGTATATATGGTTGCACTATTAAGTGGATTAATATTGAAGACGCGGTAGAAAAGTCAGGGCAAGATTGTTAACCTGCCGTAGCCATGATCAATACCTAGTTGTAAGGTGCCACGACCTTGTCCAAAAAGACCACTCAACATCAAACATATTCATGTGGTGTCTACGTTACATTGTCGCAGCCTTAAACTATATCAAGGTTGGTTTAATCAAGCAAGAAAGTGAAATATAAAAGAATCAGTTTAAGAATCAAGGCATTGGAAGAATAAATCATGCAAATGCTATACAGAAACCATAGGCTTTTAAAGGTGTCCGCAACCTTGATAGTAAAGTCGAAAGCGAAGAGTTAGCAAATGTTGAGATTACGGGCCGCGAACTTGCCCATTCTTTATATTCCATATTGGTTATGGGAGGATCATAAAAAACTATATGGTTCAAGCAATCAAAGATGTATAGAGAAAGCATTCGTTCAAGTGTTGCAACAAGCAAAACAGAAGAATAAAAAAGCTACTAGAAAAGAAAGGAAAGACAACATTAAATCTGGTCGCAGCCTTGATAATGAAGTTGGGTGACAAATCTTGACAATTTTCAATAGAAAGATTCAACATTAATGTTAAAGACTACAGACAACAGTGAGAGGCAACAAAAAAGTAAAGAGGGATGTAACCCTAAGATTCAACATCATCAGCTTCATCTCCTTCTTTTCCCTCTGTGGTCGTCATGGTCTCTTCATCCGCCTCTGCTGTCTCAGCCTCCGCCCTCAACCTGGATTTTTCCTCGACCGCGGCCTTGAGCTCTTCTATACATTGTGGATGCTCAACATCACCAAGTCCCCAGGCAAGAACGGTCTCTTTAGTCTCAAGGAAGTTCTTTATGATTTTGTGCCCGAGTTCTTAGTAACCTCGGAGGTAGGCCCTATTGTTTATAAGGTAAAAATATCTGGATCCCCTCTTGAATGACTCCACAGTGCTGTCGATGGCTAGTTAAAGGGCTTCGCCACGATCCACCTCCATTTTCTTCATTGCCGCGGCATGGGCTTTAGCATCATGAGAAGCCTTGGTCTCCAACTCCTCGTACCTCTTTTGAAGGAGTCTCAGCTTATTATTGGAAGACTGAACAACTTGGGAAGCTTCCGTGGCTTGGGCTTGAGAGACCTTTAGAGATTCCGCGGCCTGGTTGAAATTTTCCTCCACCTCTTCTTCGGCTTTGATTACAACTTCTAAGTTTATCTGAGCTGCCTGAAGAGCCGCGATAACAGACTACTTTCCAGCTTCGAAGGAAGAATTTCGTGCATTCTCCAAGTTAGCGGCATGTACCCTATCTGCAACCTCTTTTAGTTTGTATAGGGCCTCATACTTCCTCTTTTGAGATATCATGACGTCCGTGGCCTGAAAAGAGAAAGTTAGGAGCAAGGTATGGAATGTAAAATTAAAACTGAAAAAGTACTTGCACTTACCCTCAAAACACTATGGAGGCCATAATCATCCAGGTCGTCATGGTCTTCATCCACCAGTCTATCAAGGTCCGCGACGTCAAGGACCCTCTTCATCCTGCGGGCAGCCCTCGCAGTAGTGTCCCATGAGGATTCAGGGTCTGGATGTCTTAGCTGTGGCCGCTGTCGACCGTCAAGACCAAATCTGGCATGGCACTGAGGAGGCGGCAGGTTGGCATTAATTGTAATAATGGGTGGTGGCGGCGAAGAAGTTGAATGGATGGAGGCATCAGGTGTTGACATCAGACCTGCCGCGGCCAAATTGGCCCCAATATCATCGTCAAACTCCTTAACTTGGAGTGGGGGCACAGCAGGGATAGTTTTTTCCATGGCTTGATTCTGGACCGTGGCAGATGGGTTTTTGTCGCTGGAAGGGGCTACGGCTGGAGCCTTGGTCTTGGGCCTCTTCCTTTTTCTGTGCCTCACAGCGTTATTGAGAACGGTTGCATCCTCGTCCATTTCTGCCAATTGGGCAGGCAAAAGCTCCCTATTAACTTGCTCACCTGAAAGAAGAAGTGAAATAGTAAATAATTAAAGATTTAAATATAAATTATCGCAAAACAAAAATGATTGATCGAGTTATTACCTTCCGCAGCCATCTCTTTTGGTGTGGATTTATTGGGGAAGTAACCTTCTTCAAATATAGTGGTAGAAGTTACAAGGTCGCTGAATTTCTTCTCCTCAGCAGGAATGGCCGCGGCCTTGGCAACTCTTTTCTCTTGCCGCTTGCTCAATTGCAAGTTGTCGAGAACTGCTGAAAACATTTCAAAGGTTAGTATAGAAAAAGTAATAAGAAATTATAAAGAGGGGACACGACTATAATTAAAATACCTAGCTTGGAGGGACACCCCCACTATCGCGGCATCCTAAACGGCTTTTCCCTCTCGTTCTCCTGAGGGTGAATCTCCCACCCTTTTCCAGAGATGTAGAAATACTTCCCCTTCCACTTCTTTACACTGGTCGGCCTCCCAGAGTAAAGGGTCTCGTCCCTATCGCGGACGGAGAAGTAGTAATAGCAAGCAAACTTTACAGAGTTTTCCTTCGGGTGGTAGAAGTGGAAAAACTCCACGGGAGTAATTTCTTTCTTGAATTGATTCTACCAAAGCACGATGGCTGAAAGAATGGACCTCCAGCCATTGGGATCTAACTGGGTTGGTGCTAATTTCATTGTTTGAAAAATTCTTCTAATGGGAACAGGAACGGGAAGCCACAAACCATAAATGAAAGCGTATAAAGGAAAATAGACCCCATCATCAGCAAGGGTCATACAGGGTCTTTGTTCCCTCGGTAGGTGCTGAGCACATCAAGTTCTCTGGAAACTCGAAGGCCTTAACTACCTGATCAACCCATTCTTAGGTCATAATGTTGTGGATATCAAGAGCAGCAAGTGGTCTCTCAGCCCTCCCAGATGGGCCAACTAGTTCGTCCCTAACATAAGTGGCACCCCTACTGTGGCATCATCTTCTACGTCCAATGGTTGGTTACTAGAATTAGCTTCCTCTTTTATTGGCGTGGCTTCAAAATCCTTCTTACAAGTAGAATTCGTGGAGTATGAGTCTAGTACTACGTAGTTGGGGCAATCCTTCAGTTGGCAAGGCCCTATTGACTTTAAAAGAGGCACGAAAGGAAGCTCAGGGGGAGAGGCTCCAAAAATGTTTTGCCCAAAAGCCACTCAGAAATTTGTCTGGGTCAAAGTTCATATGGCTGCAGCAGTACCTGAAAAGCAGAGTCCGCAGTTAGGCGCCGCAGCAGGACTAGTTATATGAAGATTAAAGTGAATATATTGATTGGCTAAATATGCCAGGTTTGGGGTTTTAGAGACCTAAAAGACAATTATCGCCGTGGCATGTTGATTTGATAGGTGTTATTTCCTTACTGTAGTCACTAATGGGCTAAAACACTTCAAACTCTAATCTAAGAACCTAAGGCCGTAAACATCAGCCTATGGGCTTAAATGTCGCGAAATCTAAACCTAAGGGATTACCATCAGAGTCTACCTGTCGCAACCATTACCTAAATTACTGTGGTTTTACAGGGCTGCGGCTACTCACTCAAACATGTTAGAGCTTAATCTTTGTAAATTCATAAATCAATCCCTAGAATACGAAGGGTTTCTATCAAGAACATAAGGGGCAAATACAATAACTTTTACTATCTTTACGATTAAGGCATTCATCAAACAACAAACAGACGAATTTGTGCAAATCAAATAAAACATAGATCACAATATCAAGTTGTTTATCACAATTCATGAAAACACATTCAGATGTTCAATTTGTGAACCCTATTCTTGTCATATGAGGATTAAATTTAAGGATCAAGAGAAATTACATTCATATAAACAGATTCAGTTCACGATAAACACATAAATTCACAAGTTCAAGATAAATGTGATTCTCTCTCATTCAGTTCATAGTAAATGATGAATTGTGAATTGTGAACTAAAAAAAGGCTATTGGAGAGGTTGGTGGTTGAAAACGTTACCTGAAAAGGAATAAATCGATGGTGCTCAACCTCAAACCACCTTGAAGCATCTCAGAACCATCACACACTAGATGGAAAGGTCGTCGAAAAATCCAAGATGAAGTATGAACAAGGTTTTGCTAGCGATATGCTCTCAAAGATTTGGAAAACGTAATGAAGTCCACGGTCGGAATAATTTATATAAAAGGGCGCGGGAAGACGAAGCATTGCCTTTAAAGTACAATGGAACTTTAGAAGACTGAACTAAGCCGCAACCCCAATCATAATCTCTTGGCACTACGACTTGGGGGCTTATTGATAGTACAAATATAGCACCCTGTCGCGGATGTTGCTCCCGCATGCACAGATGCATATAGGCCGTGACTATACTCAGCAAAGGGCGGCAACCCTACCAAGTACATTATGGGAAACTTACCACATGGACTTATGAACAGGCCACACCCCTACCCGCTATGGGGCGCGACACTTTTGGCATTAGCCTCATGCAGGATGCAGCACTCTACTTGCCTCACATGCCGCATCCCTCTCTATTACAACAACTCGAGACTTGATATATGTCATGTGCTCGAGGAACGTAAGATAGCTCGCATACCTCCTATAAATAGAGGATCACACCTCGAAATAGGGGACCGATTCCTCTCCTTCAGGGAAGTTTCTACAACACCTAGTGAAGCCTTGCGAAATTCTCTCTACATAACCTCGACATACAACTTGGACGTTACTCACCTGCATCGTAGCCAGATCTCCAGCACGCCCGGAACAACTACAACGATGTATTCTCCTTTATTCCTATACTTTTACGCCTCATACGGCTTGATAATACTGTACAATGTAACGCATATAATGAGAGTAGAGCACAAAAGTGGACGTAGGGTTACTTTTAGGGACTGAACCACTCTATATCTTGTCTTCCCTCTCCCTTTATCTGCTTTAATTGCTCATTACTTATTTTACACATGATTTGTTGGTACGAGAACGACAAGTGGACGATTTCTCGTATCATCAGGTATTATTTTACCAAAAATATAAACGACCAAAATGCCCACCTAGGATGAGGGTTTGGCCTAAAACTGGGCCAGAAGCCGAACTAAACCCTCGACTAGACTTTTCTGACTATTTCGACCCTTCTGGAAACTTTGGCTCCCTCAAAATGACTATTTGGATGACTTAAAAATAAATCACTTTCTATCCTATTAAATTGAGTCCTGACACGACTAACACGTGCGTCCCGACTTAATTATTGTAACTGTCATATTTTTGACTCGCGATAATTTTAATAAATTCATAATCAAATATTACTTTATTCACTAAGTAATATTCAATATAATTCACATCAATAAATTCTAACCCTTATCTCGCTAGTTGATATTGATTTTAATTCGGATTAATTATTAATTAATTTCTCATATTTAATTTTAATTAATCCCACATTTGAGAATCATTAAAAATACGGGGTGTTACATACTTCCCCCCTAATGATGAAATTTGTTCTCTAAATTTGAAAGATAAGAGTATAGTTGTTAAGAACAACTCTGCATATTTTTTGCGCATCCCAGTGCTCCCAAGTAGACCCGTCAACATTATGATACTCCCAATGGACTTGCACAAGTGGAGCTACCTTCGACCTCAATCTCCTCTCACTATGGGCTAAGATAGCCATAGGTCTGTCCTCATACGAACTATCAGGCTGTGACTAAATCTCCTCCAGTGCAATGTGAGTTTGGGCCAACTCATCATGGAGATACCCTCTGAGCGAAGAAATATGGAACACATCATGAATATGATGCAAGTGCTCCGACAACCCAAGTTTATATGCTACTAGTCCAATATTCTCGATGATAGGAAATGGCCCCATATACCTCGGTGCTAACTTCCCCTTCTTCCAAAATCTCATTATCCCCTTAATAGGAGATACTAGCAATAACATCTGATTCCCCACATCAAACTCTCTAAAGAATCGCTTGGCATTGGCATAGTTTTTCTGTCTGTGCTGGGCTACCCGTATATGTCCTTGAGCCATCCTAATCCTGGCCATAGTGTCATGAATAAACTTTGGCCCGAGTAGCTTGTTGTCCTCTACCTCTAGTCAACAAGAAGGAGAACGACATGGCCTACAGTACAACGCCTCAAATGTAACCATACCAATAGTAAATTGTTGGGAGTTATTGTACGCAAACTCCACCAGTGGATGATACTTCTCCCATCCTCCCATTAAATCAAGGACACATATACGTAACATATCCATTAACATCCGATTCATCCTCTCGGTCTGCCCATCATCCTACGGGTGATAATCCGTACATAATCGCAACTATGTACCCATAAAATCTTACTATCTCAGTTATGTCATTCTATTATTCCCGTTATATTTCTGCTAACGTTATCGTTCAGTCCGAAGGTCTTCCCCTACTATCCCATCTAGTGACTAATTCTCTTTAGTCATCACATATCAAAGTACATCATCATTAAATCTACCAATTCACCTTGGTGTCTACGCAACACTTTGCGATTTCATTCCTTTTTGTCACTATTATGATCCTCTCTACTCACGGCTAATGTATTCTTCTACTAGGGAAAACTCATACACCCCCATGTGTCAACTCCCTTATTCATTTACTCTTATTACACATAAATTTCCACATCTTTCTAAATTTTACAACATTACATTGTACCCAGTACCCTTTCACTAGTGGTACTCTTTAGTTCTGTTGTCTATACTCCACCATTAAAACTAGTGGTCATTCCACTCATGGAAGATATCTGCAATCATGATGACTATTTACGTCCAACCTTTACGTCTTCAGTTGGTTCTGACGTAACTCCCGTTATATTACCCTTCTGCACAGATTAACTCCAGATTATTCCTGAGAATTTAAATGCATATACTGTGTACTTTTCAACACTATAATCATTTCCTTTCCATTTATTCTTCAAAAACTAGTGACTCGCCTCTCTCTCAATGCCACTACGTTCTCTTTATCTCATTTTATCTCAGATTCTAATTTTCTCATGCATCTACGTTTATTTGTTAAATTTCCACATTTACTCCTCACTAGTGATACTGCAAATCTCAACTAACTAGGGCGCCCATAGACCTTATGTCCCGTGCATTACAACACAATTCCACTAAACATAATAGACTTATGTTAAATTAATTTTCGCATACTTAGCATGACCATACAGTAAGGTTATACTCGATTACCCTACTAATCACTACTTAATTATTCTCCAGGTTGCCTCACCGATATATTCGTGGTGTAAACATTATACACTGGTCTTCACACCCGTATATCTTGGTTCTACTAGCCTTAAATGGTAGTATAACTATCATCTCCTAGTTAAAATCGCATATACGTACAAAACCAGGGTACTAAGCTCATATCCTAAAGACCAAACTTCCCTCAACTCCCAACGTTCTTTAGTTTCATGCATGGGATGTCACGCAAAGCGACACCCAAATAATTAACCCCCCGATACACTACTATCTAACATTATCGATCGTCGAGATCCGTTAAGTCTCGAATTTGTAATATGTGCCCCCAAAGTCCCGTTTGCTGACGTAAAAAGTCTACTCGTCCACTCTCATATCACCAAAGATGACATACAACACGACGCTCTCACTATCATAGGTTCTTAGTGCTTACAACAAGCTACATTTATTCACTCGACAAAGAGCATAACACACCCTGAATCACATCAGTAAAAGTCCCAACGCACCAGGATAAAATATAATAAGATAACATACTCACCAAAGTCTGTGATACAATACAATTTATATATAAAGGCTCAACCCTCTTTCAATTGATACCATGCAAAAACAATATAAATTTCCCTAAAATAACGATTAAGATACTCTGATCACATAATTTACAACTGTTTCAAACCCTCGGTATCCAGTCACTACACGACATAATAAAAATACTTTATTCTCTCATAACACTCAAAGGAGTGAAAATCATCACATAGTATGAAATTTTCTCTTAGTATCCACACCTTCTCTTACCCGTAAGTGATACAAAAAGCCTCATTACCCAATGGGTATTATATATATAATAAGGCTGATACAGCCAGTGCACCCACTAAACCTGAATCCCACTAGAGTTTTAGTGTTAACAATAATATATTGTGACGTACCCAGGTCACCCAATCCTAATACCATTCTCATAGGGATAAAACGAAAATTCCATCTCCGTTTATAATCTACCTTGCTTGGTCAATGAGTCCCTGAGCATCACTCTCATATCAGAACTGACCCGTGACTTACTACAATTATTGTATATTCAGGATCTCATCATGTAGTTTGCCCCTTCCTCCATTCGTGCAATCCTTCTTGATGCGGTCCCTCTCTCCACAACTGTAATAACTGCTAGAGAACCTGCCTTTTGCCCTGGACCTGCTGTCCTCCCCCATTATTTCCTTAGTTCGAATGACCCTGAGGAATGAAATTCTACTGCTGCTAAGGAGTTTGTTGGTTTTGCTTAAACTTGTCATTATATGGGTAGTAACTTTGGGTCTAAATCTCTTAACCCGATTCTCCTTCCATAAATCTCCCTCCTCCTGTTGTTGTGCACCACTGACATCATTTTCATCTATTTTACCAGTCTAACCGGTATCATATTCTCAATGTGGGCACATTTTATATAGATGACCCTACACTCCAAAGATAAGACATCCCTTCCATTATCCCTGTCCCCACTGGCCATATCGGGATATCCTTCTCTTAGATCGGGTTGTTTTGGCCTCGATTACTACCCTCGTTATTCCTTAGGCCCCACTGACCCTATGGAACTCGTTGTTTGTCTTGGCAGCGCTGACTGAATCCACCATCATATGGTAGGAGTTATATTGATCCAAATCATTTAAATGGGTTTCCTACTGGGTACACCCTCCCATGGTGCTTCACTATCATCATCAAATTCAATCCTATTTTTCAACTAGATTCTCCAACCCTCTTAGCTCGCTTCTCATGGAAGCATTGATATCAACTTGTAAACGTACGACTTTGACGACATAGGCACTACTCATCCTAATCAGATTCCTTATCTATGCTTGTAAAATCGAATCACGAGTCCATTATCAACTTACGGGCCCTCTAATGTTCTCTGTACCCCTTCCGTTGGATACAAAGTTTGCTAAACATGGTACTTATCTACGATTGGTCTTTATCTTGCCCACTTGTGAATAGTTTCAAAACTTAATTCGCATCTCTGTCCGAACAACATATGGAAGATCTTACGACCAAATCCCACCCAAATCTTTCATTATTAATTTATCTCTCCATGGTTTTGGTGGCTGACTCCCATCATTGCTATACTGATCCTCTGAGAAAAAAAATATAATTTCACTTGAAATGTAATCCTCGGCGTCGCTGCACTCCACCCTATACAATTACCTTTGGATTATCCTTCCATTGACCCATATCACTTTCTCTTTGCCCAAAATTCTTACATGCGACTCTTCGAAGGAGTCCCTCCGCCTCTCCCCTACCTACTACGCAGGGTGAGTTTGAGTTTATACCACCATTATCTATGACAATGTTTGGGAAAGCTACTGCCCTCGAGTGATTAACCCATTTTCATCTGTCGGAACAATAATTACGGTGACTTCTATTATGATCACCGTTCCCAGAAAATCCCATGGCTTCTACTAAGACTTTCCTCCTGTTGTACTTCTAATAGCCCTTCATGGTCATCTTATATTGTTCGGTGTCCAAAGCCCAACCAAACTCCCACATGAATTGAAAAATAATGCCACTTAAGTTGTTTAAAAGGTTTAAGGCAGTTTAAATGGCTCCAGACAGTTTGTTTGAGAAAATCCTTTTTTACAAAACAAAGAATAACACAAGATGGTATAAAAAATATGAACGAAATATTTTTGTTAGGTGAACAAGTTTTGAAAAATAAAACTAAATAAATTCTAAATTAGTATGGAATCAGAAGGGGATGAGAGTAAGATTAAACATGCAAGTACACAGGTATTTTAACGTGGTAAAACCCCACCCAATTGGAGAAACATCCATAGAGATCTCTACACCTAAAAAAAAATCCACTAAAACAAGTTAACAGGTTGCAAACTATTTAACAAACGAAACACACAAACAAACCGAATCTAAGTCAAGAATTTATACCAGCTCCATTAGGTAATTCTGACTTCTATGAAGGATCTCAAGATGTTCGTGTTGTTCTCCCAGCTTTGTACCTTCTACTCCCTTTTAGCTTTATGTCGACTCTAAAGTCAGAAATCTCTCAACCAACATTGTTTTAGTGTCGTAGTGTGAAAAGTTTATGGTGGTGTTGTGCCTAATACATGCATGAACACAAACACACACACACACTTATATAGACAAATAATCCTACAAATTACAGATTTTGTCGAGGATGAGTTTTGGATTCTGAATCTTAGTTTGTTGAAAACTTAAACTTCTATTTTTTTTGCCGATCGAGTGACAACCATGCTATTTAAAAGTGTCAAGGTCCTATACACTTTCTTTTTATTTATTTACACTTTTATTCCACAAAATGTGAAATACAAACTTGAAAGTGCAAATGTTTCAAGATCTTTAAAAGTTTTGAAGTCTTTTTTTCTCAAAACTCGAAACAGAATATGGATTTGTTAGTAACAAGTTTAAAGGGAAAATTTGAGAATAAAAATACCAACAAATAATGATTTCTTGAAAAAGAAATCAACCTATGCAGATCTAAGTGAGATTTATCACCATAAAAGCCAGATCTACGTTTTCTATGAAACAAAAAATAAGATCCAACTACGTGATAAGTTGGAAAAGAGATTTAAGACTAGAGAGGAATGAATCTCCAAACACGAATGCCTCTCAAACTCGTAAAAAAATTTTGAGAAAATTTTGCCAGAGCTTGGCTATGTTTTTCAATTTCTCTCTCTCTCTCTCTCTCACGATCTCAAACTCACCAAAAGCCTTCAAGTGTTAAACCCAAAGGCCTTATTTATACCAAGGGATGGAAGGGTCTGGAACGTTTAACCAAAGCGAAGACTAAGATCAACTCTAGCTACATGAAGTAAATCCAAGGGTTAAAAACGCACTGCAATTAAACACGTCCTAATTGGTTAAGAAAAGTTAAGCCTTGGATTGAGTAAAACAACACGCATGCCATTGATTATATTGATCCAAGGGATGATAACCAATCTGAGTCATGTGAGAGTAAAGAAACACAATCTGGACCGTTGTAATGTAAACATGTGTATGGCTCACATGGTCACAAAAACGTGTGTTTTGGGTGTTTGAAGAATCCAATTTTCTACCCCATAAGTTCTTGCCGCTTTCAGATTCTACCCAGCCAAATTTTTTGGAAGAATATGATTTTACAAATTAGCTCAAAATAATTTAAAACCATAATTTTAAATGTTTTAAAAATGTTTAAAAAAAACTAAAAATTGTTTTAAAAAAACTAAAAATTGTTTAAAAAATCCCAAAAATTATTAAAAATATTTTAATCGGAATTAATACTCACACACCTAAAATGATATAAATACTATAAAGAAGTGCAGTCCTAGGTGTAGTGTTGGTATACTACCTTTGAGACATTTAGAGAAATTTTGATGTAGTGTCTGAGGCTCTTTGGTAGACAAGGATATGACTCTAATTTTGTCACTATTTTCAAACTAAACAAGCGCTTATATAATGTAGACTCAAGTGAGTCAAAGATATAGGGTGCTTCAATCTCCCCCTTTGGAAATATGAGATAAAATCTCCTTTGAGTAATTGAGAACTCGTAGGGATACAAAAAAATATAGAAAATCCTATTCCTATTAAAAGTTTTATCTTCTTCATATCCTAGAAAAATAAAATTGAATTACTCTACTAAATACAGATCAAAACCCTAACAATATTCTGATATGAATGAGGTAATGATTTCCTGAAAATAAGATAGCTAAGATCAAATATTTTAGTTTGAGGGACCAAAGATTTTTTACAAGTGGACTCAAATTTATCTCCCCCTTGGAAAATATGAGACAAAATCTCCTTTAAGTCATCGAGAACTCGTAGGGATACAAAAAAATATAGAAAATCCTATTCCTATACAAAAATTCTATCTACCCCATATCCTAGAAAAAGAAAATTACAGTACTTTACTAAATACATATCAATACCCTAACAATATTATGATATGAATGAGGTAATGTTTTTCTGAAAATAAGATTGCTAAGATCAAGTATTTTAGTTGTAGTGACCAAAGAGTTTGTCCAAGTGGACTCAAATTTCTCCCCCATTTTGTCTCAAATGGATAGAGGGTATGAACAAATTCTCATAAGCAAATAAAGATACATAAAATATATATCTATGCATAAACATCAACGAGTCACATCATGGATCTCCTACATAAAATAGATATAAGAGGTCATTTTTGTCATTTTTAAAACAACCGTACCTTATATCCTCAAAGATCAATTATAAGCAAGAGTGTGATCAGTTGATATATTATGAGATGACAAATATTTACTCAAGAAATATCATGCTAATAGATTTTCGAAGAGATTAAAATCTTATATTATCTAGAGGCTTTGTGAACAAATCAGCTAATTGAAGATGTGTGTGCAAATACATGATTTTCAATTCCTTAGATTCTACTAATTCACGAATAAAGTGATATCGAATCTTAATGTGTTTTGTGCGAAAATGTTGCACAAGATTTTTAGAAATATTGATTGCACTTTGATTTTTTTTTTTTTTTTTTTTTTTTTTTTTTTTTAAAACTATCCAATATATAGGAGTGAAAACGCCTCACTCGTGGCAACTACAAAATTTAGGACATGATTAAAAGGAACTGAGAACTTACAAGCCTCCAAAAGGAGGAGATACCCCAAAGGCATCTAGCCCTGTCTGATTGATGGTAGACCCCACCTATCCACTCTAACAAATCCTACCAGGTGTTTAGGAAAGTCAGACGTATGGAAAGAAAACATATTAAAAGATTCTTTGCTACCCAATTTGGCCAAATAATCAGCCACATAGTTCGCTTCTCTATATATGTGTCGCAATGAGAAGGTATAGTCAGTCAACATAGATGTTATCTTATCAATATGCCATCTAACCCTCCACGGGCATCTCACTCTACCTTTAAGAATATCAACCACAATCTTAGAATCACTTTCAATCTCCACAACATAGTCTTTCAAGTCTCTGTAATATGAGATGCCTTTGTACAATGCCAAAACTTCAGCTTCAATATTAGATACCTGTCCCAGATTGCTAGAAAAAGCCCACACAATTTCACCTTTACAATTTCTAAGAATACCCCCTGCTCCTCCCATACCAGGATTTCCCACTGAGCTCCCATCAACATTTAGTTTTAAAACCCCAAAAGGAGGAACCATCCATTTAACCAGCATAGGCTTGACAACTTTACTCATAGAAGGGATGTGATATAACTGCAGAAGGTACTTGACATTATGAAATACAGATGAAGTACTTCCTTTTATCCCTTCATATTTGCATTTATTTCTATGAATCCACAAACTCCAACATATAAAGACAGGGATGGATTTATGCATTGATATACTCCTGCTGCAATTGAGCCACCAGTTCATAAGTTGACCTCTCACTCCATTTTGAACTCTAGAAATCCCATATTCTTTGCAGTAGAAATCCCATACTTTGGATGCAATATCACCATGAGCAAAAACATGATCAATTGATTCCTCTTGATGAAGAGGGCAACAATGACAAATAGAAGGACCACAAATACCTAGACACCTAATGCTATCATCTGTGGGAAGAAGGTGATATAAGAGTTTCCATACAAGAATAGACATTTTAGAAGGTATGGCTTTATCCCAAAGAAATGAAGAGCTCCATTGTTTTGTATAAGGTTTCCTACATAGATTCCATGCAGATTTTAGAGAGAATTCTCCAAAACATGTTAGGTCCCATACTGCAACATCATAGTCATAGGCATATAGAAGAGTATATTTAATCTGATTACATATTGAGATAGGGAAAAATTGCTGCAATTTAGCATTATCCCACATATGGTACTCATTCCAAAACCAATTAACCCTAACATCATCCTGCACTAGAGTATCTCTGACTGGCCCGACACACCAATTGTCATAATACATACTACAAGTACCCGTACTGACATGCCATAAAATGTGATCCTCAGCAACATCTCTCACTGCAGAGATTCTTTTCCATGCAGAGGAGGTAGCTCTATTTGAAGATATAACCGGGTGACTATTTCTACAATACTTAGAGATCATATATGATGCCCACATAGAATTTGAGGTCCTAAGCTTCCACCATAATTTTATATCCATAGCCTTAGATACATCAGTGATTGATCTAATCCCCAAACCCCCTTCCTCCACAGGTCTAGTAATAAGCTCCCATTTGCACCAATGATGCCTAGCAACCCCATGAGATGTATTCCAGAAAAACTGAGCAAATAAAGATTCAACTCTTCTTAGAACTGCTTTAGGAGGAGAAATCGAGGTCAACAGGAACATAGGCATAGAGGATAAAACTGATTTGAGAAGAGTTAACTTTCCTCCGGAGCTTAGAAGCTTAGCTTTCCATCCCAACAACTTCTTTTTAATCTTCTGGATGAGAGGTTCAAAGAATATAATCTTCTTCCTACCAGAGAAGATGGGGCACCCAAGATAGGTAATACATCCAGCTCTCAATTGCATACCAGTTTGTCTTCCAATAGCAGCTACTCTGGAGACAGGAATCTTATTGGATAGCATCAAAGTACTTTTGCCTTTGTTAATCAACTGTCCAGAACATGCTTCATATTGTGATAGAACTTTGAGAAGAGTGGATAATTCCCTCTTGGAACCTGAACAAAATATAATTAGATCATCAGCAAAAGCCAAATGATTAAATTTTATACTCCCAATAGGATGCTTGTATCCCACATAAGAAGGAGAAGAAGTTAGGTGATTTAACTGTCTGGATAGAGCATCTGCCATCAACACAAACAAAGAGGGAGAGAGCGGGTCTCCCTGCCTCAAACCTCTAGAGGAGGGAAAATGACCCATGACTTCACCATTTAGCACCAAAGAAAACCAGCAATTTGAAACGATTCTCCATATATAGTCAATCCATGCTTCATTAAAACCAAACCTCCTCAATACTTTAATCAAAAATAACCAAGATACCCTGTCATAAGCCTTGGCCATATCCAACTTCATTACTACATTTCCACCATAATTCTTGGCATTTAAATTAGACAAGCATTCTTGAGCTAACATCACATTTTCAGATATAGACCTGCCTTTAATAAAGCCAGATTGATTGTGGGCAATCAGATTAGGAAGAAGATTAGCAAGCCTGCTGCTCAAAATTCTAAAGACAATCTTATTAATAAAGTTCTGCATACTAATTGGCCTAAACTGACCAAAATTAGTGGGAGATTCAACTTTAGGAATAAGAGCTAACAAAGTAGTTGTAGACATCTTAGGAAGGGTCATTCCAGAAAAGAAACCCCAAACAGCAGCATTAATATCCTTTTGGATAGTTTCCCAGAAAAATTTGTAGAAGAAGCCGCCAAAACCATCCACCCCAGGAGAACTGGAAGAACTTAGCCCTTTCACAGCCATCTCTATTTCGTCTTCATTGGGCCATTTTGTCAGCTGCTCATTCATAGCGGGAGTGACCAACTTCGGAACATGCTGAAGCACCTCATCTTCCTCCTCATGAAAATCCAATTCATCAGATCTGAATTGATTCTTGAAAAACTCTATAGCAGCATCTCTAACTTGACTGGGAGATTCAATCCAATTGCCATCCTCATTCTGAATTCTAGAAATGAAAAGCCTTTTATGAATGCTCTTAACTACCTTATGAAAATAGGAAGTATTCCTATCACCATCTAAAGCCCATTTTTCATTTGCTTTTTGACACCAGAATTCATTTTCAACTTTGAGACTGTAGTTACATTGAGACAGAACTCTAGAAAGAGCCACTCTATTAACCTCACTAGGATCTTCCTCATATGCTATTTCAGCACAAAGAACTGCATCCTCTGCATCCCTAGCAGTTAGAGCAATGTCCCCATATGTATCCCTACTCCACCTACTCAGCCTATGCCTCAATTCCTTTAATTTCAATGAAATAGCAGCAATAGGGTTATGGCATTGAACGGAGGACCAAACTTTATGGCATTGCACTTTGATTAATACAATATATATTCAATTTATCTTCAATTATGCCATAATCTTTTAACATTTGTTTTATCCAAAGTAATTGCGAACAACAACTTCTTGCTGCAATGTATTCTGATTCAGCAATGGATAAAGATATACAACTTTGTTTCTTACTAGACCATCCTACCAAATTATTTCCTATATAATAACAGGCTCCTGACGGACTCTTACTGTCATCGAAACACCTAGCCCAATCAGCATCAGTGTAACCAATTACAGAAGTGGATGTGTCATTTGCGTACCAAAGACCTAAGTTGAGAGTCCCTTTAACATATTTTATGATTCGCTTAACACTCGATAAATGTCTCTCTTTAGGTGCATTATGATATCTAGCGCATACACAAACATCATACATAATGTCAGGGCGTGAGGCAGTTAGGTATAGTAAGCTTCCTATCATACTACAGTAAAGGGTGGGATTAATTTATTTCCCATGTTCATCCTTGGACATTTTTACAGAGGTACTCATAGGTATCCTAGCATCTTTTGCCTTTTCTAGGATGAATTTCTTAACAATCTCTAAAGCATATTTGGATTATGAAATGAATAAACCTTCTGAATACTGTTTGACTTAAAATCCTATAAAGAATTGTAACTCCCCCATAAGAGACATTTAAAATTATCCATACATAACTTTGGAGAAATTTTCAACTTCTATTAAGGATGCAGATCCAAAGATGATATCGTCAACGTAGACTTGGGCTATAACTATAG
Organism: Sambucus nigra; assembly: GCA_949130495.1. Classification (NCBI taxonomy): domain Eukaryota; kingdom Viridiplantae; phylum Streptophyta; class Magnoliopsida; order Dipsacales; family Adoxaceae; genus Sambucus; species Sambucus nigra. The sequence goes on from OX422208.1 coordinate 804,734,456, forward strand.
CTTGGTCAAAATGTTAGACAAATAGAGTTGGATCATTACCACCTCTCCTAAAGCCAATATTTAGTAAAAACATATGCAATCGATCATACTAATCACAGGGTGCTTGTTTTAGACCATATAAGGCCTTTTTCAATCGAAAAATATGATTCAGATGGTGAGGGTCAATAAACCCTTTTGACTATTCTATATTGACTTACTCATTTATAATACCATTAAGGAATTCAGATTTCACATCCATTTGGTAGAGAGTGAATTGGAAATGACAAGCTATTGCTAAGAGTAGACAAACAGATTCAAGGTGAGTTATAGGTGCAAATGTTTTCTCGAAATATATTCCTTCAATCTGAGAGTAGCCTTGGGCAAGTAATCTAGCCTTATTGCTAATGACCATCCCAATCTTATCTATTTTATTTTTGAAAACCCAGCGTGTGCCAATAACCTTTTCATTTTCTGGCCTGGGTACAAGATACCGTACGCCATGAGCGAAAGATTGAAGAAGTTCCTCCGGCATAGAATTTATCCACAAGGAGTCACTTAGGGATTCATTTACATTCTTTGGTTCTATAAAGGACATAAAGCATGCATAATGAGCAAAATTACGTAGCTAGGATCTTATACGAACAGGCTCAATAAGTTTACCCTCCACGTTTTCTAAAGGGTTATATTTAGAAACCCAATTAGGCACTTCGGGGGTCTCAGATGGTACGGGATCATCTATTTCTGGAGAGTCATAGTTTAAAATATATTCAGACTCATCCATGATAGTTGATTTTATGGGTTTAGTCTCAACATTAGTGTCATTAACAATTACATTAATGGATTCCATAAGGTTTTTGGTTCGAAGGTTATAAACACGATAGGCTCTACTATTGGGAGAGTAACCTAAGAAAATGGTTTTATCACCTCTGGTTTTGAATTTGGATAAGTGTTCTCTCTTCTTGCACACATATGAAGCACTATCAAAAATTCTAAAATATTTAAGGTTAGGTTTCTAGTCATACCATAATTCGTAAGGAGTCTGTTTGGTATCTTTTCTAAGGTGGACACGGTTTATAATGTGGCAGGCAGTCCTAACAGCTTCCACCCAAAAATACTAAGGAAGGCTTTTGGCATGAATCAGAACTCGTGCCATTTCTTGAATAGTCATATTCTTTCCATCAGCTATTCCATTTTATTGAGGGGTTTTAGGTGCACTAAATTCGTATCGATATCAATTATAGGTACCATATTCAGTTACTCCTAAGTCTTTAAAATCTCCACCTAGATCACTATAGATATGATTTACTTGACTATCCTTCTCGTTATCAATACGTAGAATAAATTTTAGAAATTCTTGAAAGTTGTCGTACTTTTGTTTAAGGAAAGCTATCTAAGTAAAGCGGGTAAAATCATCGACCATGATTAAGATGTATCCATACATCTTTGACCTTCCTATGTACAGACTTAACCATTTTTCCTTCTTGGCAAGGCCCACAAATAATGTTTGATATAGTTTTTATCTTAGGAAGACCTATAACTATTTCTTAAGAACACAATTTACCAAGGCTATCAAAATTTATGTGACCCAACCTATTATGCCAAATCTTATTGTCATCCATTCTGGAAATGTTACAAACCTCGTTACTTGGATTAACTGTGTAACAGTTATCCGGAGTACGAAGGCTTGTAATAATGCTGTCACCATTTTCATTTAAAATTTTGCAATTATTCTTTGAAAATGTGACAGTAAGGTTAGAGTCACAAAATTGAGATATACTCAGTAAATTTGCTTTTAGACATTTTACTAGAAGTACATCTTCTAAAGTAGGTAACCCGTTTTCATGACGTGTCCCTTTACCAATGATCTGGGCTTATAACCCATCTCCAAACAAAAATTTACCTCCGGATAAGATAGTTTTATTTGAAAGTTTAGTATCATCTCCAGTCATGTGTTTAGAACATCTTGAATCTAAATACCATCCAGATGTTGTGTGTTCAATTTTCAAAGCAGTGATTGAGATATTACATTTCATCTGGGGTCTTAATTCATCCTTCCTAACCTAAATTCCTCTAGTTTTTAAAAGTTTGTGCTGATTAGCTCGAATAAGGTAAAATTTGCAAGCATTAGCCTTTTCTTTAAAAGATTTTTTCATAAATTGATTTTTCTCAAATTTTTGAGCATTTGGTTTAGTCATGAATCTAGGGTTTCCTCTTGTTGATGACCTTTTAGTACTAGATCTCTTCTTCTTGTTACGATAGTTAGACTTCTTATTTGGTTGCCTAGGAAGAATATAGTTATTTTTGCCTTTCCTAGAGTAGTTGAAGTTATGATAGACAGATGAACCAAAGACCGGTTTATATAAACGTTTAGTAAAGCATCCATTAACAAAACTCCCATAGACATCGTAATATGAGCAATAAAGATGGCTTGTAGGAGGCGTATCCTTAGGAAAGCTATTAAACATGGGTTTGCCTAAAGGTTGGACTCTAGCTTTATTACTAGGGGCAGGTTGGAAATATGATTCACGTTTCCTTATGAGAGGACATACGTATTTAGACTTATGTTCAACATTAAGCTTAGAAGTACTGGCCTCACCAATGTCTATCTTTTATTGTTCAAAATCAAAATCATTTTTTAAGACTTTTAAGGTCTGGACAAGTTTCAATAGGTCTTTTTCCACAGGACACAAACTTAATAGTTTTAAGATTTGTAGTTTGTTTGTGTACTATGGTAAAATCCTATTCAAGTTCTGTTATCAGAATTAGTTTTACTTTCAGAAACAAAGTCTTCAAAATAGTTTTAGTTATTTTCAGATTTTGCAAATTTTTTGAAGACTGTTGATGTCTTTTCTTTAGTTTGTTCCGATTCTATCAAAATCCCTTTATATTTTTTTCCAGAATTTCATTTGATTCAGACAATTCCTTGATTTTTTGAGCAAAAATCTTAGTCTCATTCTCATGATCTAGACATTGAGAGGTGTACTCTTTAGCATTCTGTTTGATCATTTGTCTTAGGGCTTTTTTTTTGGGTAAGGTCCTTGACTATCTTTTCAATTTTAGTAATTTTCTTGAGGGTTTTCATGTATAGTATGTGAATATCTGGGAGGTCCTCATTGTTTGAGTCACTAAATGTACAATGTGCAGTGTCCCCTAGCGATTCATTTTTAGTACTCACAAACACATTTTCATCATCAATAGATGCTTCCCTTTGGCTCACACATACGGCATTAGAACTACTAGTTGCATTCTTAAGTAACAATGAAGATAAACCATTAGTAATAGTATCATTCAACATAGCATGGTTAGCGACACTACTATTAGATTCAGTACTAGTCATAGGCTTATTAGTGTAAATAATTTTGGCAAAGAATTACATACAGGGGTCAAAAAAATTAGATGAGTCAGACCCATCAGTGTCTGATTCACTTGAGTCCATCCAGTTCTAGCATAAATTAGCCCTATTGTTTTTATTATTCTTATTCAAGTTGACTCTACAATCATTTTCAATATGTCATAATTTCCCATATCTAAAACACTCAATATTTTTTAGGTCTTTTCCAAGTTTGTTTTTATTTCGGTCTGGTGTTTATCCTGTATTTTCTCATGAGGCCTATTATTAGAGAACTTTGAATAAGCATATTTTCCTTGTGTGTTTGCAACTTTATTTCAAAATTTTCCTAAATTGTTTAGATATTGAGGCAATGTGATTATCCAGATTGTCTAAATTATAGTCCTCATCAGAATTTAAGTCAATATCAGTCAAATTGAACTCAGGTTTGGTCAACTTAGAGGAAAAGACAAGATTAGAGCTGGACTATTGCTTTTGGGACTGAGTTAACTGTTTCTTAAACTCCAATTTCCATTTCCACTATTCTTAGTTTGCTACTGAGATGTTCAGGTATTAAATTTGGGCCATCCATCTCCTCAATAGCATAGCGATTGTTATCAAATTTTTGTGTAAGCGACCTTAGAATTTTAGAAATAATTTCCTTCCTATCGTAGATCATTCCATTAGCATGCAACTTAGTCACTATGTCTGTTAATCTAATATAGAAGTCATAAAATTACTCACTCTCAGTCATGACCAAAGTGTTGTACTAGTAGACTAACATTTTAGTTTTAGTAGATTTAACACGTGTGTCTCCTCTATGTGCAGTCACTTGAGTGTCCCATGCTTCCTTGGAGTTAGTACAGAAAGATATCCTTATTATTAAGGGATGTTTGTTTCTCTTCTTTGGTGAATTAACTTATCAGTTTCCTAATCCTCACAGTACTTCCTTCTGCGACTGGTTTAGAAAAAGTGTATCCATTTTCAATAGCATCCCAAACATCATCTCCCAATGTATCTTGGATGAAAGTAACCATCCTCACCTTCTAGTATGGGAAGTTGGTTCCATCAAAGAGTGGGGGTCTATACAGGTTACATAATCTCTCAAATCTCTCGTCCATTGTTTTGTTTTGAAAAAAAAAACAATTTCAGAAACTCAGGATTAAAAGGATTTTATAAAACCAATTCTCTGATACCAATTGAAAAATATTGCCACTTAAGTTGTTTAAAAGGTTTAAGATAGTTTAAATGGCACCGAACAGTTTGTTTTATAAACTCCTTTTTGTTACAAAACAAATAATAACTCAAGATGTGTATAAAATATTATGAACGAGATATTTTAGTAGGTGACCAAGTTTTGAAAAACAAAACTAAATAAATTCTAAATCAGCACACAATCAGAAGGGGATGAGACGAAGATTAAACATGGAAGTACACGGGTATTTTAATGTGGTAAAACCACACCCAGTTAGGAAAACATCCACGAAGGACTCTACACCTCAAAACAAAAAAATTCACTAAAACGAGTTAACATGTTAGAAACTGTTTAAAAAATTAATCACATAAACGGACCTAATCTAAGTCAAGAATTTATACCAGCTCCATTAGATAATTTTTACTTCTCTGAAGGATCTGAAGATGTTTTTTTTGTTCTCCCAGCTTTGTGCCTTATGATCCTTTTTAGTTTTACGTCGACTCTAAAGTCAAAAATCTATCAACCAACACTGTTTTTATGTTGTAGTGTGAAAAGTGTATTGTGGTGTTGTGCCTAACACATGCATGATCACACACACACACACACACACACACACACTTATACAAACAAATAATCCTACAAATTACACATTTCGTCTAAGATGAGATTAGGATTCTGAATCTTTATTTGTTGAAAACTTAAACTTCTATTTTTTGGCAGATCGACTAACAACCTTGCTATTCAAAAGAGTCAATGTCCTATACACTTTCTTTTTATTTATTTACACTTTTATTTCACAAAATGTGAAATAAAAACTTGAAAGTGTAAACGTCTTAAGATCTTCAAAAGTTTTGAAGTCTATTTTCTCAAAACTTGAAACAAAATATGGATTTGTTGGTAACAAATTTAAAAGGAACATTTGAGTATAAAAATACCAACAAATAATGATTTCTTGAAAAAGAAATCAACCTACGCAGATCAAAGTGAGATTTATCATAATAAAAGTCAGATCTACGTTTTCGATGAAACAAAAAATAAGATCCAACTATGTGACAAGTTGGAAAAGAGATTTAAGACTAGAGAGGAATGAATCTCCAAACATGAATGACTCTCAAACTCTTAAAGAAATTTTTTCTGAGAAAATTTTGCCAGAGTTTGGTTGTGTTTTTCAATTTCTCTCTCTCTCTCTCTCTCTCTCACGATCTCAAACTCACCAAAAGTCTTCAAATGTTAAACTCAAAGGCCTTATTTATTCTAAGGGATGAAGGGGTTTAGAATGTTTAAGCAAAGAAACGACTGAGATCAAGTCTATCTACCCAAAGTAAATCCAAGGGTTAAAAACGCACTGCAAGTAAACACGTCCTAATTGGTTAGAAAGGTTGAGCCTTGGATTGAGTAAAACAACATGCAACTCATCGATTATATTGATTCAAGGGCTGATAAGCAATCTGAGTTATGTGAGAGTAAAGAAACACAATTTGGACCGTTGTAATGTAAACATGTGTATGGCTCAAATGATCACAAAAACGCATGTTTTAGGTGTTTGAAGAATCCAATTTTCTACCCCATAATTTCTTGCCGCTTTTGGATTCTACCCATACAACTTTTTAGCAAGAATATGATTTTATAAATTAGCCCAAAACATTTTAAAACCATAATTTTAAATTTAATAAAAATGTTTAAAAACACTAAAAATTGTTTAAAAAATCCCAAAAATTATTAAAAAAATATTTTAATGGTAATTAATACTCACACACATAAATGATATAAATGCAACAAAGAAGTGAAGTCCTACTACCTTTGAGACATTTAGAAGAATTTTGATATAGTGTCTGAGGATCTTTTATAGACTAGGATATGACTCTAATTTTGTCACTCTTTCTGAACTAGACAAGCACCTATATAATGTACACTCAAGTGAGTCAAATATATAGGGTGATTCATGAATCATATCACTAAATTTAATATCAAAAGAATGTAGGTTGTATACATAGAGGAATACAACAATCCTATACTAAGGATCTATATCAAAGAACGCTAAGTTGAAACGTGAAAAGCCGCACAGATCCTAAAAGACTCTAGAACCTGATGCTATGATACCACCTGTGACACCTCGACCAATTTAATATCGGGTGATTAGTCCTTCATTAAATTTAATCAGAATATCCAGTTGGTCCATTCTTAGCATCATTGTCGAAAAACATTTACTTTATTAATCACCTAATAAGTAATCAAGTTAGTGCCAAAACGTTTAAACCCATTAATTAATTTCCAGTAATTTAAACCATACACCACATTCACCATTATCATGAATAAAAATAATACTGAATAAGAAACCATATGACTGGAATAAACCTCCCAATTCAAAAGTCTCAAATACAATAATCCATAATTAAATTGAATCCCATCAGACTGAAATAAAGGAGTACAATATCTCTTTGAAATAAATGATAGATGAGAATGGGCAACATGCCCTAATTGGAATAACTAGATCAGAAATTGAGTCAATAATAGGGGATGCGTCTAATAAGAGGGCCTGTAACTCCCACAATAGCTATAGCACGTCAAATCATCTGATAGTATACGCTTGACATCCTTGTGACTTGACACCTAATATAGTTTGCACAATGGAAAAATACATTTGCTGGAAACAGCCCGAGTAAAAATAGTTTAAAACAATTTATCAAGTATTTAAAATGCTTAAAAGCGGATATTATATATATATTAGTTGTGCGGGCTCTATCTTGAGAAATCTCGCCCCTCAACTAGTGTGCACACCTAACGTACCGCTAAACCATTCTAATTACTGCAGTCATACCTAACTAGTTCAAGCTCATTAATCTTCAAATCTATTATCTAAATCTAGCTATCCATATTTCCCACGTAATACGTTAATGAATAATTTCACATTCGAAGTTAAGTGTTCACGTACTTAAGTTATTTTAAATTTCACTATCCATCTTATCTACTAAGTTTACACAGTAGAACATATCACAACTATAACTATAACTATAACTATAACTATAACTATATATATATATATATATATATATATATATATATATATATATATATATATATATATATATATATATATATATATATACTAATACGACACCGCTAGACTCTGCTGCTGTGCATACATACTCTGCTATCATGTCCTGGTACATCTCGCAATGTATAAAGGACTGTTGGATCGGTATCTCCCTCGAACCATAAATACAAATCACATATATTGGAGGAGAACATAATCCACAGATAAATGGGTCATTCACATACCTACGCCCCCATTCAACTGTCGAAACTATAATACTCTCAAATAGCACATGTCCAAGGTTCTATATACTGTGTACGAGTCTAAAATCCCCCCAAATTGTCTCATCAGGATAAGACCGTCCACGACGCGAAACCTCCTCCCACTTGCAAGTAGCGTAGGTATGTCATACACGTAATAAATCATGTAATAGGTATTGACACCACCTATATTTTATATCATTGATATAGGTATACACACATCCCATATCATAAGCCTCATACGTAGTATATTTCTATCAGGAATATCCCACGCATTAATATATTATAACTTTACTTCTCATCGTACGCTCTCGACTATCTCTCACCACTCGAAGTGTATCCTTTATTTTATACATAATATTAGTAGGTAACTCACTCACATACTACTAGCCTAAGTCATCTCGAATTCTTATGACCCGAATTATTCACACAATTAGGTATTTCTCTCTATTAAGCCTAATTAAATTTAATCCTTATTTCCACCGCATAGAACCGAGCCTAAAGCCCGCTATAGGACTACTGGTACTTCAATATAACTCCCATTATATTAACAATTAAATTCCACCAATGAATCCCAAACGATTTCTAAATATTCTAAACAAAAAGGGAGAAGGTAGCCAAAACTGGCCAGCCGAATCGATTCACTCCTACAGGTATAGAATTTCTTCATTTCTCAAGCTATGGGTTTCATCCGTAATCATCACTAATACCTCCCTTAGATCATCGCAAACTCCCAAAAAAAATTACTAGATGTTATAACAACCTAAATACATGAGTTCTAACGTACAAGAATATAAACTTCATCACGGGGCATCAAATATTGGGACTAATTCAAGATAATTTCATGAAAACCCTAGTTTCTTAATTTCTCTTCAAGAACTTAGAACAACACCCAGATTTGTTACCAAATTAAATCTCCTTAAGTCATAACTTTCGCTCTACATACACTTTAGAGTTAAACCCAACACGGTTCTGATTCAAAATCATTAAATTCACTTTCCAATTCTACCCAATTTCAATATAATTATGTGAAGAATGTTCCTACACTAACACTGATATATTATGTACTCAAAATATAGCAAGTTTAAACACTTGCCTTTGTTTGCAAGTCTCATATGTTGTAGAAGATGGATCGGTATCACATAAAATAAAAAGTGTAAAAGGTGGTACGTGGTTATGGTGAAAAAGGAAGAAAAGAATAAGTTACGCTACACGAAAATAAAGTGAGGATCGGTATCACATCGCACCATACGGGTAGAAGCAACAACTCATTAGAATTCAAGGTGGAAATCATTTAACTGAGCATTTTAATTTAGCATAAGCATCATGCATGAAGGGATTCTAACCCAAATATACTTGATAAAACATTCAATCGAAAATGGTCACACACCATTAAATTCGGATTGTCGCTTTAAACTCTATCGCAGCGTGACAAAAGAAAGATAAACGCATCAAAATCCGCTTTTAATGTGCGAGGTTTCAATTAAACGTAATTTTATCCCAAAACCAACTTTCGGAGCTCGAGGCCCGTTAATGGCGGAACACAACCACGACCTAATTTAACTAAGGGCTAAGCATGAATGAAACTAATTAAACTACAACTAAACTAACCAAAGAAATAAAGAACAACAATAAACTAATTAAAAATCATGTAAATATAAATGACAAAGCAATAAATCAAGAAATATAACTATATTAATGGAGAGGATGATGAATTGTTCAACTTACAACACCCAAAGGGGTCACAACTAAAGAGAGATGAAGAAGAGATCTCAACACCCAAACCCTAAACTCTAATGTGAAATTTAAGATATTTCTCAAAATGAGAAGGAAATGGTATATATGCAATCCCACAAAATGGCAAACTTGTAAATAAAGAGAAGAAAAACTGCAGACTCGAATTGATTCGGGACAAATCCGAATCGATTTCGATGGGAGATATTTCGATGCTGCATAAGGGGCGTATCAATTTGGGCCAGATCCGAATCAAATCTCTCAGGGAGAACTTATTCACTAGATTTGCAGTGAATTGATTCGCCAAGGGAGCGAATCGATTCGTACCTGTAGGTTTTCTTCAATTACCCTATTTTGGGTTATTTTGTCTTTCTCTTCAGCATGAATCTACGTAACTTCCTCGTTAGGGCTCCGATTCACACAACATTTATGGCTACATGAAGCTCGCACAGATGGTTATAACTTTCATGAAGACATTGGGCCAGGTGCCCAAATGGTTAAATAATCGAATCGCCCTTGCACGTGAGGATTTTTACGGAAACTCGCCGGAATGCGTTAGAACTCCATACTAAGTACCGAAATACCTACGAAATCTCAGTTTACCCCTGCAAAGCATGTATATATAGAAATCCGGGGTTATCTAGTTAACGAGCATAAATATAGGGATTAGGATACCCGAAGGGGCTAATTACACGTTAATTTGTGTCGTATCATCGTTCTATCTCGATTTCCCCATCCATGATTATATATTTTACCTATGAGTCCATCATTAAATTATGTACCTTCTTGATTCACCGTATCCACCTCATCGGGTACAAAGTTTGCAAAATACTCCAACTTTCCTTCACGACCGACCACTATACGACCCTTATGAAACAAATATTGAAATCTCCTTTGCCTCTTTGTTTAAACAGCTTATGAGAGAATTTGCGATCAAACAATACCCCAAATTATTCGTTATTCATGGTATCTCTCCATAATTACGGTAACTGACTCTTATCACTATAATACCGCTCCTCTGAGCTAAAATTTTTCCCGCTTGGGTGCTACTGCACTCCACCCTACATAATTGCTTTTGAATTTTCTCCTTCTATTGACCCATCACACTCCCTCTCTTTCCCGAATACTTATGGATGAAACTTCAAAAGAGTTACTACGACTCCTACCCTTTTACCGACTACGCTGGGTGAGTCTGAATTTGCACCACCGCTTTCTATGACTGTGCTTAGGGAAACTACTGCGCCCTAGTATTTATCCCAATGATATCTAGCCTAAACAATAATCATGGTGAATTCTATCGTGGTCACTGTTCCCAAATTATTGCATGGCTTATGTGAGCCTCTACCCCAACAGTCCTTATAATAACCCTCGCTAGTCGTCCAAAATTGTTCGATGTACGAATCCCAATCGAACTTATATATGAATCGTATCAACTATGCTTAATAGCAAGAGAATGTAAGTCGCATACGTTAAGGAATACAACAATCCTATAATAAGGATCCATATCAAAGAACACTATGCTAATACGTAATAAGCTACACAGATCCTAAGGACTTTAGAACTCGATGCTCTGATACCATATGTGACACCCGACCTACTAAAATACCGGGTGGACAACCCATGATCAAAGTAAAATATTGGTCTCATATGGCTCATTCTTAGCATCATTGTCGAAAACATTTATAAAGTACTAACCACCTAGTAATTTAATTAAATCGGTGCCAAAATTTTATCTTTCATTAATTAACAACATGCGAAAATCAATAATAATTAAACCATCAACACAAACTGATAATTGAATACAACACAGGTAAATAATATGAATAAAGAAGACCGAATCAACTAATAATAAAATACAACAGTAAAGTGAAACGATAACCCTGATACACAACATCGAATAAATAACTAAATACTAAATCTATAGAAAATTCTAAAGGGTGAAGATACGGACTGAATGAGTGAGTCTGGGTATTGTAATTAGGTTACACTAATATAATTAATGTGTGATTAATTATATTACAAGTCGGGATATAGGACTTGGGTATTTTGGGCTAGTGCTACAAGTGTTAGGCATGGGTTAGCCGAACTTTTATGAAATATATGTATACGATTAGTGTGATAGTATATATATATATATATATATATATATATATATATATATATATATATATATATATATATATATATATATATATATATTTGTATGACTTATAGATATTGGTGTGAATGAAATTTGTGTGAAAGCATACCCCTCTAGTGTTATCATAGGAGGTTGCACGATGTGGGTGAATCCTCTGGCTTGAGGTTCAAGGAGGGTATAGTCCCCATGGCATATCGCCTACTATTTTATTGCGTAATTTATTTTTCCGAGGTCAGACGCTTTGGGTATGATTCGATTTTACTTTTGCTGAAATATGACCTCTTACACTACGTTTGCGATATTTTCCCCAAGTTCGGTGTGGGCTAGTCCGACTTGAGGTGGCCGGATTATAGTGACCGTGCCTGGGACATGATAGTTTTTTAGAGAAAGCATTTGGTGAGTTATTACATGGGAATAGATGGTTATTATACGTGACATGTGTGTGAATATTATAGTATACTAGTACTTATAGAAAATGAGTAGATAATTATATACGGGATTAATACATACGTGTGAATATATTTCTCATATAACTAGTGTGTAAGTTATATGTTTTATAAAAAGGTTTCTTACATAACTAGTGTGAAAGTTATATAATTAAAAAGCTGATTCTTATATAACTAGTGTAAACATTATATGATTTAATATAGTTGAACCGATTAATAAGTTAATGAGTAGATAACTTAATACTCAAAGTAAGAATACTCAGGTTTGTGTAGTGTGGTGGAAAAAGATTTGATACGGCTAGTTAAGTGGGGTAGCATAACTAGGAAGGTTAGAAGGCAAGCGTTAGGTATGCACATTAGATGAGGGGTGAGTTACACCTCAAGAGAGTGCGACACTGGCTTAAATATAAAGAGTGTGCTTGCGTATTTAATTATTATAATTTAATTGCTTGATAAATATTTTCAAAATATTTTACTTGGGCTCTCATTCTTGTTAAAATCTTTTTCAAAATATTTTAGGTGTCTAGCCATAGGAACGCCCAACTTAAGAATTCTATCCAAGGATTCATAGCTGCAACTCATGTGGAAGTTGCAGGACTTTGCTATAGACGCTCCGTTCATTCATTTCTAATGTAGGGACTTTATTTCAGTACTCACTTGGTCAAGGGACTGTCACAGACCATGGTCGTGAGCCCCATGGTCACGATCTAAGACCGTGACAGTGTCCATTAATGTCAACCCTTTGCTTGATCATTTACTCTGTCATACAAGTTTTGGCTATGGTCACTGTCTTTGGCCGTGACCACCTGATCACGGTCCTGTGCCATGACCATTCTGGGCATGTGGTACAGTGATATTATACATGTATGGTTCACAATATTTTATTTATAACATATTATTTTTTCATATTTATTGACTTATTTCGTTAATGTATGATACTTGAAACGTCTGTTTCAAGAGGCTCCGGTTAGTCATAGTTTGAGATAGGCATTGAACCTTCAGACGCAAAGATTGACACCAACATTTTCAACATACGTTAGGACCACTAAGTCAAACTATGAAAGAATTTTCTTCCACGCATAATGACTGTGATACGATCCATATATAGTGTAATATCCTTCGATAGATGTACAATTAGGCAGAAAACGACACCCAGGATGAGATGTAGTCATTATCATGCCCGAGACGATGTAGACCACACCATATTAGTTATTGCAATGCATCTTAGTGCATTTTTTGTATTTTTTCTTTAAATGTTGAGAGACGAGTTTTTTTATATATTTTCATTTAGATTTTTTATTCGAATGCATATGCTTGTGTTTAATATTATTTTTTATTTCATTTTTCTAAATTAAACATTTAACAAATAATAGATTCAAATTTAACATAAACGTAATTAAAATTAGAATTGACCAAAAAAGTGGAAAAAATGGGATGACTTTCCGCAACATTTCAACTGTCGCACTAACTATAGCTATGCTCATTCAAAAAGATCAAATGAAAGAGTATTTTCTTCTCAGTTTCATCGTCTAGAAAACTTTATTTGTTTCTTCCATGCTCTAGAGAGCAAAATGCACAAAATGGTAGAGAAAAGTAATATTATGTTACTTGGCTCCATGGCTTGAAGATGCTCTCAGTGACATTAATATTCAAGGACAATAAAAATAAATTCTTTTAAATAAGGCTGTGTTTTTTTAGAACTTCCAAGTTTTTCGATCCGATTTTTTCGAATTTGGAATGAAATTTTACTTTGCCAATTTTTTTGAAAAAAATCGGATCGAAAATCTGAATTCTCGATTTTTCAATTTTTTCGAAACTTTGCCAATCCGATTTTATTTTGTGGATAGGATCTTCTTAGTCACGAGATCATTCAAAGATTGAAAACATTGCACCTCCATATACAAGATCTAGATGACTCTTTATTTATCTTAAATTAATATTTGATTGAATGTTTAAATATATAACATATTATAAGAGCAAAACATAAATGCCCGACAAATACAAAATTTATTCCACTTGTTTATTTTTTTCTTGATTAACCTAATATTAATCAATAAAATTCCATCTACATACTTTGCTCCAGTGAGTTAGTGGTTTTCTACTATACAATTTTACATTAAAAAAAGAACTAAGTCATATCTAAAAGTATGACAACAAAGAATCATTTGAGTTATGGCTTGGCCACTTATAATTAAATTATTCTACGTGAATCAACTTAAATCCTTTGTTAAGACATTGACAATGTTACCTTAATTGAAGGATTATTGTAATTCTCCAAGTATATGGTGAGATAAGTGAAATCCCGCAATGTAACAATTCCATATAATCACTTATTTATTGCATGCCATGTCAAAATAATTATTTTCTGTATAAATTAAATATATATAAATCCTTCTTTGCAATGTATAACTAAAACTACCAATTAGCATGGCTATTATTGTGCGCATATATATATATATATATATATATATATATATATATATATATAGAGAGAGAGAGAGAGAGAGAGAGAGAGAGAGAGAGAGAGAGAGAGAGAGTCAGGGTCATGTGTACAATAAATTTGCATATCATTTTTTTAAAATAGTAAAAAAATATTTTTCATTTGATTTTTTTTGTGATATTTAAACATTTGAATGGATCCATATAAAAAACATCAGCTCAAATTTTTTTTTTGTTATTTTTAAAAAATCGATCAAACTTTCACTGCTTTTAAGCATTTTAAAAGCTGTGAAAGTTTGACCGATTTTTTAAAAATAGCAAAAAACGTTTTTTTGAGCTGATTTATTTTACATGGGTCCGTTGAAATGTTTAAATATTACATAAAAAAAATCAAGTCAAAAATATTTTTTTTAATGTTTTAAAAAAATTGATGTGCGTCAGTATTGTGCAAATTTAGTGTGCACGGAACCCTGCCTATATATATATATATATATGTGTGTGTGTGTGTGTGTGTGTGTGTGTGTGTGTGTCAATAAGACTTTGCCAAAAGAATAATAAAATAGTGTAAAATTTTAAAATTTAGGGTGCACCGGCACCATTTTTAATTTTTTTTCAAATTTTAGAGTGCGCTCTCTGTTGAAAAATATTATTCGTGTAAGCCATAAATTATCAGCATCATCAAGATACAAAAATGGGTTGACTTACCCATTTAAATTATCCAATGAAACCCTGACTATAATAGGGTTTAAGAGGATTACAAAAAATTAACAGGCTGCAAAAGCAAAAAAAAAATATATATAATTAAAGTTGTAAATAGGGCCCTACAAAGTTTTTAAATTTTAACAAAAATGGAGGTTATAAACAAAAAAAATAAGCTTTAAATGAAAACACTCATAACTAATAACCAATAAAGCAAATAAATAAATAAACCCCTTTTCATTAATATGACGTCTCTTCATAATGCATTATCTAAAACTATTGTTGTTGATACCAAATTTAGTCTGCTGACATGGCTCAATTGGGTGAAGACACGTGGCAATCTACATGGCAACGAAAAACACTTACGAACAACACCTCGACTCCGAGGAACCATACTGCAACGAGGAACTCTGCTTCCCCGATCAACTCAGACACTCCGACCTACAAGAACTCTCCGAGGAACTTTTGAGTACCGAGGAACTTAGGCGGTCCGAGCAGCTTAGGCGGTCCGAGCTGCACATCGAACAAAGCATTAATAGCAGGATAACCCAACAGTTTGACTGCGCATTAAATGCTTATTATCATACAAATGTATACGCTTAAGGAGCATTTAATATATTACCCTTTCACATTACACCCTTAGGGCTATAAATACATTGCATTAACCTCATTGTAAGGGGACCAGAATTTCTTGAGAAAACTTGTAATCGAGAATTCCCAAACAGTTACCAATAACAAAAACAGTGGACGTAGGCCATTCTTATAAGGCTGAACCACTTTAAAAGTTCTTTATCTCATTTTATTTATCTGTGATTAAATAATTAGATATCAGCTAATTTTTTACATCAACAGATTGGCGCCGTCTGTGGGAAACAACTGGTAATATCGTTTTTCATCAAAAATAATTCATCACAAATGGCTGATATTCCAGAATCCAGCAATCGAAACGCTGGAAGCCCTCCAAATCCATCTGCTCCGCCAAATATTCCAGATCTGGTTAGAATAATGACAAATCTGGCCGAGGGCCAAATAGTCATGCAAGAAACGATGCGATAACTCATACGAACCCTCCATGGCGGTGCACCAACCCACTCAGAATCGCGAAGTATTCAAAGAAATACCCGTTTACCCTCCTCGCGTACTAGGCGTACCGATTCATATCGTACTGAGGAGTCTGAAGATTTTTCTTATCAACCTGGACGAAGTTCGTCAGTACGAGCCACAGATACTGAACAACGTATTACTCTCTCTCCAGAAAGGACCAGTTCACTAGAAAGATTAAGCAGAGTATCTCCTTTTGACCGATTAGGTCCTAGGAGGAGCAAATGTCCTCCTAGAGCCGCATCGAGGAGTTTTCGATGACCATCAGATTTAAGGGAAGGATCTGCCCAGTCGCGACCAGCTGCTCGTCAAGATAGATCCCAGGAAGCCACGTCAACGCGATCAGTTGCTCGAACCAACAGGCCCAAGGAAAGAAACGATGAGTGGAAAGGCTCTATTCAGAGGCTGGAGGATAGATTAGGGGAAATGGCTAAGGCCAAGAACCCTCTACAAAGAACTTTTGTTCAAGGAACACCTTTTGTCCAGGCCATTGTAGATTTTCCAACACCATCAAAGTTCAAAGCACCTGTTGTGACCGCCAAATATGATGGAAAGACCGACCATATCCTTCATATAGAACAATACCAAGTTGCAGCCGACATCTATGATGTTCCAGATGAGATGAGATGCAGAGCATTCTCGAGAACTCTTACCGGATTTGCTCAAATATGGTATAATAATCTTCCTCGGGGTAAGATCTCAACCTTTTTTCAACTGGCCGAGTTATTCATTGGGAATTTCTGTTTTGGGGCAAAGCCAGTTAAACGAGTAGCACATTTGTTAAGCGTTAGACAAAAAGCTGGTGAAAGTACCAGAGATTATATAACTCGTTTTAATAACGAGAAGCTCGAAGTCATTGATTATGAGGAAAAGACAGCGATTACCACCTTGATGAGTGGATTACTGCCCAACAAGTTATACTACACTTTGGCCAAAGATCCACCTAGAACTATGTCAGATCTGATGGGAAAAGCGGCCAAGATTATGAATGCCGAGGAGGCTATGGCTGCGAAGAAGAATATGGATGCCAAAAAAACCAAGGTGGAAGGTGATAAAGCTAAGAGGAAAGAGCATAAGAACAATGGTAGTGACAAACACTCAAGAATAAGGTCGTCCTGGGAAGTATTGAAGAAATTTGATAATACTCCTTTGAAGAAAGACATCAACCACGTTCCAGAAGAAATCAAGAACAACGAGGAATTAAATTGGCCAGAGAAAATGACGGCAGACCCTGACAGGAGAAATAAGGCAAAATATTGCGAGTTTCACAAAGATCATGGCCATATGACTAAAAATTGCATAGCTCTTCAGAATGAGATTGAAACACTCATCAGACGAGGAAAACTGGCAAAGTATGTTGATCGGAGGAATGATAGAAGAAACAACGACCGAGCAAGAGAGGTCTAGATCTCCTCATCGAGCAGAGGAGAACAAGAAGAGAGACCATGAAGTTGATCCAAAAGATGACCCCGATCTTCCCAAGAGACCAAGGCATCCAAAACGTGAGGTATTTTCAATACGCTTTGGGTCATTTGACTGTAATGTTATTACAGGTGGAGATGCAGGAGGAGGAGACCTTACTGCCGAGAGAAAAGCTTACCTCTTTGAGGCTCAAGCTTGCTCATACATTCAACGAATAAATCTAGCTAAGGATGATCGCCCGAGAAAGGTGAACAAAGAGAAATTGGTCATTGGTTTCTCAAAGAACGACCTCGCAGGTGTTCTATATCCTCAGGATGACCCATTGGTGATCAAAATGAGGATGAAGGAGGTAATGATTTCAAGAGTACTGGTAGACAATGGTAGCTCAGCAGACATCCTGTTCTACTTGTGCTTCGACTGTTTAAATCTAAAGCTATCTCAATTGGAGCCTTATCATAGACCCCTCCTCGGTTTTGCTTGCGAGAAAGTATTTCCACTTGGGACGATCAAGTTAGATATATTCATTGGTACGTGGCCTGCTTGTCGAACAGAAAGAATACGCTTCTTCGTGATGGATAAGAATGTTCAATCATCATATAATATCATCATGGGAAGAGTAGGATTGAAGAAGTTCGAGGCTGTACCATCTACGGTACATCAATGCCTAAAATTTCCAACAAATTTTGGAGTAGGAGTTGTGAAAGGTGATCAGAAAGTATCTCGAGAATGCTATTATTCATCCGTCGAGCAAGAGGAAATGGAGGAATCAAGGAAAAAGACTACTACCTATCAAGTGGATGAGGGTGCAGAGATTGAAACATTGGATCCTAGAGATGAGTCGTAACTCGTGAAGGGTCAAGTGGTGGAAGCTACTGAAAACATCATTCTGGACGATGAGCACCCTGAACGAACTACTCAAGTAGGTTCGTCGTTGGCAGCCTCACTAAAACAGGAATTGATAACTTTCTTAAGAAGCAGAAAGCAAACTTTTGCATGGAGTCCTGAGGATATGCCTGGGATAGACCCAAATTTCTTATGTCACGAACTCAATGTGAATAAGAAGATCAAGCATGTGAAGCAGAGAAGAAGAGTATTCAGTCCCGAGAAGAATCAAGCTATACAGGAGGAAGTCGAGAAGCTCCAGAAAGCTTGCTTTATTGAAGATGTTAAATATCCAGACTAGTTAGCAAATGTGGTGATGGTGAAGAAGAAGAACAACAAATGGAGGATGTGTGTAGACTTCACCGACCTCAACAAAGCATGCCCAAAGGATCATTTTCCACTTCCCCGAATTGATCAACTAGTGGATGCTACCTCGGGACACGAGCTGCTGAGCTTCATGGATGCTTATTCTGATTACAATCAGATTAAAATGAAACCTGAAGATAGGGAGAGTACTTCTTTCATTACCCCTAGGGGAACTTATTGTTATAATATTATGGCTTTTGGTTTGAAAAATGCAGGTGCAACATATCAGCGGCTGATGAACAAAGTGTTTGCAAAACAAATCAGTTACAATATGGAAGTTTATGTTGACGATATGCTGACAAAGAGTAAGAAAGCTGCTGATCATCTAGTTGACTTAAGCCAGACCTTTGATCAACTAGATAAATATCAAATGAAGTTGAACCCGACGAAGTGCATATTTGGAGTCCGAGAAGGCATGTTTCTGGGATACATTGTCAATCTGCGAGGCATTGAAGCTAACCCTGAAAAGATCAAAGCTCTGTTAGGGCTGCGATCCCCAACGACGATGAAAGAGGTGCAAAGTCTTACAGGATGAGTAGCAATACTCAATAGATTTGTATCGCGAGCAACTGATCGATGTCTCCCATTATTCAAAACGCTCCGAAAAACTTTTGAGTGGAATGATGAATGTGAAAAGGCTTTCCAAGACTTGAAGAAATATTTGGGAACACCTCCACTGTTATCCAGGCCAGTGATGGGAGAAAAATTATACTTATATCTGGTAGTGTCCGAGAATGCAGTTAGTTTGGCATTGATAAGAATGGAGAATGAAGTACACAAACCAATCTACTACACAAGTAAGTCCTTCCGAGGAGTAGAGATCAGATATCCAAGGCTGAAAAAATTGGCATTAGCATTGATCGAAGCAAGTAGAAGAATGAAGCCATACTTCCAGGCTCATACCATAGTAGTATATACTGATATGCCATTGAGGCAAGCCCTTTATAAACCAAAAAAGTCAAGAAGGTTGAATTGCTGGGCAATAGAACTCGGTGAATAAGATATAGTTTATGAACCCAGATCATCGCTAAAAGGGCAAGCGGTAGCAGATTTTATAGCAGAGTTCACCTATCTTGATACCCCCGAGGAGCAAAAGTTACTCGCTGATCAACCTGTGGATGTTATAGGATCATCAAATGCAAGCCCAGACCAACTTAGCTTGGTAAAAGGGAAAGTAAATGTTACAGGATCATTAAATTCAAGCCCAGACCAGCTTACGTTGGTTAAAGGGCAAGAAAAGATGATCGACAAACAACAAGAAATATCAGGAGATGGTGAAAGAAAGCAAAAAAAATTTCACCGAGGAACTCTGTCAGATCAGCAATTTGAAGACGAGTTGCCTATATGGAGTCTGTATGTGGATGGTTCATCCTGCACTACAGGATGTGGCGCAGGGATAGTTTTAAACAGTCCAGACGAGGTCGACATGGAATACGCCCTACGCTTCCAATTCAAAGCTTCCAATAATAAGGCTGAATATGAAGCCATGATTGCAGGTCTTAGTTTGGCGAAAACCATGGGGGCAGAATAAGTTATTATTTTTAGTGACTAGCAATTGGTCATAAATCAAATGATGGGAGTATATGCAGCCAAAGGAGAATTAATGATCAGATATCATACAAAGGAGAAGGAATTGGTGTCGGAATTTTCTGCTATTCCGCTGGTCAGAATACCAAGAATGGAGAATGCAAGAGCAGACGCCTTAGCTCGATTAGCATCAGCTACTCGTACCGAGCTACGAAGAACAATCCCAATTGAAGTTTTAGCTGGTCGGAGTATAGATGAAGACCTGACGATAAACTTCAATACCCTCGATTTAGGGTCATCATGGATGGATCCCATCAGGGCATATATTGAGAAAGGGGAATTACCAACTGACAAACTTGCAGCCAAGAAACTAAAGTTTAAGGCTTCTCGTTATGTACTGACTAATGGTATTCTATACAGATGAGGAATTATAGCAGGTTTGCAAAGATGTGTGCATCCAACCAAGGTGAAAGATTTGATTGAAGAGGTCCATGAAGGATCCTGTGGAGCCCATGTAGCAGGTCGGACACTTTTACAAAGAATGACGACTCAAGGATACTACTGGCCGACGATGAGGGTTGATTGCATAGCCTATGCTAAGAAATGTGACAAGTGTCAACGCTTCTCCTCCATCCGATGAACTCCCCAAGCATTATTGACACCCATTACTTCCCCTTGGCCATTTGCCATATGGGGAATAGATTTGGTTGGGCTACTGCCGACGACCAGGGGAAGGTTTAAGTATCTCGTGGTCGCTGTGGATTATTTTACTAAATGGGTTGAGGCTGAGTCTGTCATTGATATGATATATGACAAGGTGTACCAATTTATTTGGAAGAACATCATTTGTCGATATGGTCTTCCTCATGCCTTGATCACAGACCATGGAACACAATTTGACAACGAGGAGTTCACTGCCTATTGTCATCAGTCAAATATCTTGAACATCCACTCGGTACTAGGCCATCCTCAAAGCAATGGACAAACTGAAGTTACAAACAGAACGCTGCTGAATGGTTTGAAAAAGAGACTGGATGACGCGAAAGCAAACTGGATCAACGAGCTACAATCAGTGCTATGGGCTTATCGAACTACTCCCCGAGCAGCAACAGGAGAATCTCCATATATGCTGGCATTTGGAAGTGAAGCCGTTATACCCGTCGAATTGGGTCTCCCAACACACATAATAGTGAATTTCAATTCCCCTGTCAGCGATTTAATGAGAAGGTTAGACTTGGACATGCTCGAGGAGGTTAGGGAAGAAGCAGCCATTAGAAATGCTGCTTACCAGTAACGAACAACTTTGTTCTACAACAAGAGAGTGAAGAAGTGCGACTTGAAAGAAGAAGACTATGTGCTAAAGAAGGTGATTCAAAAGCACAACAAACTAGAAGCCAACTGGCATGGACCCTACCGAGTTAAGGAAGTTGTTCGACCAGGGACATACAAAATAGAAACTTTAGAGGGGGGGGGGGAGTTTAAGAATGCATGGAATGCAAAGCACCTGCGCAAATATTATCAGTAATGTAAACTTTCATGTAATGCAGTTTCATCAGTATGAATAAAGTGACAATGTTCTGCCTAGTTTCTTTCCTTTTATTGGAAATTTTTTTTGCGAAATACTAGTGCTACACACTACTTAGCAGATCTCGGACTACTCAAATATATTCCTAAAAATGCCAACTTGGATGGTTAGGAAGTAAATATATTCTCGAAAACGCCAACTAAGGTTGGTCGGGAAGTAAAACTATTCCTAAAAATGCCAACTTGGTTGGTTAGGAAGTAAATATATTCTCGAAAACGCCAACTAAGGTTGGTCGGGAAGTAAAACTATTCCTAAAAATGCCAACTTGGTTGGTTAGGAAGTAAATATATTCCTGAAAACGCCAACTAAGGTTGGTCGGGAAGTAAAACTATTCCTAAAAATGCCAACTTGGTTGGTTAGGAAGTAAATATATTCTCGAAAATGCCAACTAAGGTTGGTCGGGAAGTAAAACTATTACTAAAAATGCCAACTTGGTTGGTTAGGAGGTAAATATATTCTCGAAAACGCCAACTAAGGTTGGTCGGGAAGTAAAACTATTCCAAAAAGTACCAAAGATTGGTTGGTAAGAAAAACCCACTAACAGTAGTTGGTCGAGAAGAAAAATTTACCGACCTTGCTTGGTCGGAAACATTTTATGAGTACGAGAAAGTGATCGAGCAAATTTTTTTTTACTCGTGACTTTTTAAATTACTACCAAGTTGGTCGAGAAACAAAATATCATCAATTTTGGTTAGTCATCAAATGATTATCACAAATTCAAGATAGTCGATAATAAGTTTTAACAAACTCTAGTTGATCGAAAAATAACACAATGTTGTTATCTTTTTAACAGATATACATGCACAAATGTAAAGTGTTTTATAATTACAAGACAATAGCAGTCAAGATTTGTAAATAAAATTATTTCATTAAACGTAGAACAAAATACATCAATAATGAAATACAAATTTATTACATTAAGATTCCTATTCTATTAGTTTCTTCCCCTCTGCTTTTGAAACAGGTTCCTCGCCAGCAGGTGGATCATTTAAAGTATGAGGGGAATTTATGAAGTTAAGATCTTCAAGCATCCTAATATTCATCACAGATGGTCGATCTAGTAGGTGCTCGGGATGAGATATCTCGACATTGGAATGGAGATTGTAATCGCCGAGGTATTTGGAAATCAGGCACCGAGGGATGGCCCGAGTAGGGATCTAACTCATATCAAGCTTGAATGGTGGCACTGGTAGGTCGAGCAGCCCAGGATTATGGTAATCCCATAGGTAATGACCCTGTTCCAGTTGCAGCACACCTAAGGCATTCAACCACCCCTGTTTGTAACCCTCATTGTTTGCATTTTGGATACGATCATCCAAATGGTAGAGAGCCTCGTTGTAGCCAGCCATCCAGAATTCTCTGGGCTACTTGTGGAATTGATATGTCAATCTTTCCAGCTGCTCGTGGAGATTTTTGATAAAGAGTTCTTTATTCTCCGAGATAGACTTCTGCGCAGAAAGCTGCTCTTCCAGATCCATGATCTTCTTAGACATCTCAACCAATGTCTGGTTCTTTGCCATCAGTTGGAAGGCCTGGTTCTCTAGAGCAGATTGAGTCCTCTGTTCTTCGACAGGAATCCGAGCAGCTCTTGCTCGTCCCCGAGGAGCTCTTGCTCGTCCTTGAGTAGATGTAGAAGGGCCAGACCTCTTCAAGGTTTCTAACTCATCCCTCAGGTTGGCATTTTTGACCTTCAAGAATGATAATCCCTCGTCAGTCACTAGGATCAAAGCATTTGAGGTGGAAGCTACAGACTTCAACTGAGACACGTCTCTTTGCAGGTTATTATTTTCTTCTTATAATAACTCAGCTATCTGTCTGTGCTCTTTGACCTCAACCTTCAACGTTCTCTCCCGCACATCGTAAGCAGCATACCGTTTATCATATCCCTTA
The DNA here is from genome assembly GCA_949130495.1 of Sambucus nigra. NCBI lineage: Eukaryota > Viridiplantae > Streptophyta > Magnoliopsida > Dipsacales > Adoxaceae > Sambucus > Sambucus nigra. The sequence continues at coordinate 804,758,483 of OX422208.1, forward strand.
TCGGCACATACTTGCTGATACTTCTTCTCGTACCCCTCATGAAAAAGGGCAATGGACTCCTTATATTGTTGCTGAAGTTCTTCAAGAGTGCCTTGGAGATCCTCAATCATATCATAGTATGCCACGTTGTTAGCCACTGCACGGTCGAGTAGGCACTTCAAATATTGATAGGCTTCAATAGCTTGCTCTGAAGCACCATGACCGAGGATGTCAGTGATTTGAGCTGCACTCATGTCTGTATGACCGACTTTAAAATATTCATTGCATTGCCTTAACAACTTTGTATCATGAGCAAACAATAATTCCATCCTGGCCAGAAACTAGTAGAGGAAGAAAAAGCAATAATCAATAAGAGTATAAACAGAGCATGAAGAAGAGAATCAACGGTATGCATAAGCAAAAGTTCAAATTTTATTACATCACAAAGTTCAGAAGTACAAGGTTCAGAATTACATGTTCAGAAGATACATTTGACAAAGAATAATAAAATAGAGAGAGAAATCCGAACAACTCTACACCTTATCCTTGTCTCCCAAACTTTCTCGGGAGGCTGGGACGAGGAAGTAGGTTGCTCGGATGGAGTAGAGGGTTGCTCGGGAATTACTGGAGGTTGCTCGGAGGAAGTAGCGAGTTGCTGAAGTTCGTCGTTAGTGGGTTGGATGGCTGGGGGATGAGAAACTTGATCTCCCATCACCATGGAAGATTCCTCAGAGGCAGCTTCGTCCTCTTCTTCGTCTTCAAGAGTTGGAGGGGGACCAGGGATGTGTCGCTGAAAGTGTTCAGAATTTTCATCAACCTTCATCTCCTGCAGATCAGCGACCCACCCATCTCTAAAGTATTTAAGGCTGCTATATTCTACTTGCGACATCATGGCAGCCAAAACTTTGTTCCACCCTTTATCCCAGCCAGCGCTGAAAGATTTCTTCATAGCCAATTTCCTTTTTCTCTTCTCCGAGGAAAGCTTCTCGAAAAGAAGATTGTCAGCAGTCTTCAGTTTATTCTCAACTTCCTCCTTCTGACGACTTACTTCCCGAAGTCGACCTAACTCCTCCTCAGCAGCCTTGAATTTATCTTCAAACTCCTCAGCATTTTTGAGCTTCCTTTTAAGCTCTTTATTCTTCTTCTCCAAATCATTTATTTTTTTTCCACCCCCTTGGAGACTTCAATAATCTGAGCTTTCTCCTGCTCAGTCGAAGCAGGCTTTTTCTCCCAGACTGCCTTATCATCATCATATTTCTGATGAGATTCTTTCAGAGACTGCGCCAGGCCTACCAAAGCTTCCTCTACACCAGACGAGGAGCTTGGAGCTTTAATAGCTTCTTCTTTCTTCAAAATTGTATTAAAACAGCTCACCAACTATGAAAAGAAAACGAAAGCAAGTTAGTGCACAGATACAAAAAGGAAAGAATGAAAATTTAAGACTATAGGACTTACATAAGCAATGTGACGAGCTGCTAATGTGGTAACTGTGTCCCGCGAAAGGTTTTCTTCAATACCTTAGATCTCGGGAATGATCCAAGTCTTCACCGAGCTCATAGCAGAGCTCGGGGGAACAAAAGTGGGAACACCACTAGTCGGGGGCTGAGAGATAGATTCAGCCAAATTGACAGAGGATCTTTTCTTCAGCCTCCTTAGAGGAGCATCAACTTTCTCGACTAATGTTGTAGTCTTAGTCGGAGAAATGACAATCACCTCGCCTGGAGCAGCAGCCTTGCTCAGGGCCACTGGGGGCTTCTCGACCACCTTTACAGGAGCAGCCGAGGGAGGTGCATCAATTTTGTTTGTCCCTTCTCCCAGGACATCAAGCTTACTTCTTTTTGCTTGTCCAGAACCAAAGGCAGGTTTCTCGAAAAGGTTAGGAGGTCTTCTTTTCTTCATCCTTTCACTCAAAGGAATGTGTGACTCAGGTGAAGAACTTGTAGAGGCTGGTATGGGTTCTGCATCGCTTATCACCGGACGAGCAGTAAAAGAGGAGGTGTAACTCTTGTACTACAGCAAATATGAAGCTGACCTAATATGCTCATCAGCAACAGTCTGATGCAAACTCCAGATAAGTTTTAAGTGCCTTATATTAACGTCTGCCTCTTTTGGACACTTTCTTTTGTTGTCAACTGCAAATAAATCAAAATTAAAATATCAGTGGCACATTTTATCAAACACAAAGGAAGAATAATTTTGAAAATAAAATAAAATAAAAACAACCTATCCCATTTCCATAGGGAGGACATATGGGACCCTCGTAAACATCATCTCCAGTAAATGGAGGGTGTTGCCAATTTTTCATAACAACCCCATGCTCAAAGTAGTCCCTATTGGCATCTGGGAGATTGACTACTAAAGCTCTATTTAGAAACCTTGTTTTTAAATAAAAAGTATTATCACCCACGACCCATCTATTGCAAAACATAATTTCAGGAATTCCTATACGGGTTCCATGAATTTGATTTAATCTATAAACACCGTTAATTATTCTCCATGTGTTGGGGGCTATTCGTGCAGGAACCACGTCAAAGTATTGACAGAATTCCATACATAGAGGGTTTGGGGGAAAAGAAAAGCCTCACTCAGCAACAAAGAGACTGGGGAACCAATGTCCCTCAGCCAAATGAAAATAGTCTGAAGGCTCAGAAAGCTCTTCCAAAATAACCCACGAGGGAATGGAGAAGTCAGAGAGAAACTTATCAATCGATTCTACAGGATAAACCATGATGAAAGAAGGAAATCAAAGAGAAAGAAGAAAGTCTTACAGGAAAGGGATGAGTCTGTTGACAACAAACGATGGAAGAGATGAACACACAGGAGAGAGAGAGACGATGGAAAACTCAAAGAGACAAATTTGAAAAAGTAGAAGACGATGGGATTTTCTGCAACGTTTAAATACTTTGCCTTGGGAAAGGGTAAAAGTAATGATTACAAAAAGAGTCGGTTACGTTATCGGCGGCTAAACAGACAAAAGGGGCGCGAGAATCGAAGCGGTTAGAAAAATTCAAAAAAGACCGATTCTACGAATTTGGAAGAAGAAATATATACAAGAGAAAATGCTCCTAAATTTTAGGATAACCATTTAAAACTGTCATATATCGAGAAAGAATGTTCCACACTCCTCAAATTTTGAACCATGAAACATTGGGGGCTTCTGTTGATACTAAATTTAGTCTGCTGACATGGATCAATTGGGTGAAGACACGTGGCAATCTACATGGCAACGATAAACACTTACGAACAATACCTCGACTCCGAGGAACCATACTGTAACGAGGAACTCTACTTCCCCGATCAAATCAAACGCTCCGACCTACAAGAACTCTCCGAGGAACTTTTGAGTACCGAGGAACTTTTGAGCACCGAGGAACTTAGGCGGTCCGAGCAGCTTAGGCGGTCCGAGCTGCACATCGAACAAAGCATTAATAGCAGGATAACCCAACAGGTTGACTGCGCATTAAATGCTTATTATCATACAGATGTATACGCTTAAGGGGCATTTAATATATTACCCTTTCACATTACACCCTTAGGGCTATAAATACATTGTATTATCCTCATTGTAAGGGGACCGAAATTTCTTGAGAAAACTTGTAATCGAGAATTCCCAAACAGTTAGCAATAACAAAAATAGTGGGCGTAGGCCATTCTTATAAGGCTGGACCACTTTAAAAGTTCTTTGTCTCATTTTATTTATCTGTGATTAAATAATTAGATATCATCTAATTTTTTACATCAACAATTGCAATAATTCTAGACGGACTGACAAAGTTAATTAACGCATTACCCAGTTGAATTTTGCTAATTTTGAGTGTTTCACAAACTAACAACACATTAAAAACAAACTATACCAGTGTTAAATCGCTCTTCATTATGATGGTCATTATCTATTCAAAATCAAACCAAATCATGAATTTTGCACGTACTGTAAATTTTTTTGTAAAAAAGATTTTTCTTATAAAAATTGGAACAATCATCGGACTAATGTAATAAGGACCCACTTCATTAATTATTAAATAAAAATTATACAATAGAAAAAAAAATTTAAGGCAAAGAGATAGTGAAATCATTAATAAGATATGGGAGAAGAGTCTCAATATCGGCTACGTTTTATGATCAAAATTTTCAAAGGGTGAAACTAATTTGTATACATACATTCGTACATATATCCTTTTTTGGGTTTTATCACAGGATGTTCGGATAGATTACGCACGCTTCGAGTAATTTCCACTCGTAAATTATGACTTTCGCTGATCAAGTAATATTTTGACGCTCCCAAAGTCAAACTGAGAGTAAATTCAGTCGACCCTGAATCACTCCCAAAAAGAGCCAAAAAGTGCCTTGTATCAATGATCCAAGACGCTTGATTATACATATATCTATATTATTATAGAGAGAGAGAGAGATATAGAATATACACTTTTATAACAAAAGTAAACTGTAAAATACTAATAATCTGAGCCACAATCTTGCCAACAAACCAACATAGTAACACATCTTCGGAGTATATAAAACCTTGGTCTTTGCTCCTTCACTAGCCTACTGCATCTCTTTCCAAAGGATCTGCACGGGTCTCGCACGTGCCTCTCACAAAAACGCATATTATCTTCCTTCATGCCTTCTCTTCAGAGAGAGAGAGAGAGAGAGAGAGAGAAAGAGAGAGATTATGAATGTAGTGGGAGTGAAGTAAGGGGGATTTGAAAATTATATATGACTTTGATAAAGGGGTCATTTGATTTAGTATGTGGTCATGGTCTTGGTTTGAAAAAACCAAATTTATCCCTATTTGATAAAATATCACTTTCTCAACCGGGGGTCAAATTGTAATTTTGATTGTTATATTGTTTTCAACCCATTCTTGTTGATTGAGCATTGGGTGTCCCTCAATTATGTGTTTTTGCTTAAAATATCATTTTTCTATTCACACGGTGACTAACATATCTATTTCAAGAGTAATAGGATTTAGTACTTATAAGGAATAATGAGGTTACTATTGTTATTCAATAGTTAGAAAGGGTTCAAAAGGTATGTGTGCACATCATGTTTGATGTTTTATAATTTTTAAACTTTTAAGGGCAATAATTAAATTATAAGACCACCTATAATGGGACGAAGTAAAAAGATGAGGTTAAAGTTTTTTCATCCACCACATACACTGTGAAGTTTGAAGTGTGACAATGATATTTCCCATGCCACACTAAGCAGTTTAACGTGGTAGAGAATGATCCACTTCTCATATTAAACTATATTTAGGGTGAAAGAGAGGTTGAATTTTTAGTTATTTTCAACTCCTACAATTTTCACATAACCCCTTAACCCTCATTCAACCATTTGACACTAGTTGTTACCTCGTTCGATGTAAAAATCCCTAAACCATTACCTTCCACCATTTTCTTCACGGCACCAAAAAATCCTTCCAATGAAAAAGAGTAATGTTCGGAAGATTCCTTTTTTTGATCCCTTTTGTTACCCCCAATTTTAAGGTGTTGTACCTTGCTTTGTACAAGGGTCCCGCCAGGCAAAAAAGACAAAGCAAGATACAAAAAGGGTCACAAAAAAAGATATCCCTATCAATAATTAAATAAAAATCTTCTCTAGCAATTTCTTTAATAAACATCAACTTCCTCATAAATTTTGGTAAACTTATTCTTAAGAGAAAACCCATACTTTGTTCAAAATATGTTTCCTATTATGGAAGGTTTCGCCCAAAATCAGTAAAATCTATTGCCAACACATCCTGCCCCTCAAAGGACTATTTTTATTCTGATGCATGGAGATTGTAAGACGACATACCTCGCACAAGAGATGACATAAATAATCATAGTGCAAATTCACATGATGTTGAATTGGTTGTGTGGTAAAAATCGTGAGGCATATGGTGTATATAATAAATTTATGGCGTTGGATGAATTGAGACGTTTTACTAATGTATTTGTATTCACTTATTTTTGACTAAATATTCAAATTTTGAGATCTAAGTCACTAACATGCTCATAACCTGATGGTCCCAGATAACCCACACGTTTCATTTCTCATATATTAAAAGATTAATTATACTTTCCCCCTGAATTTTACCTCATCTTTCACTTTGCCACTCAAACTTTTATTTTCTGCACCCAACCCCCTAAACTTTCAAAAATGACTTTAGGTAACCCCCTGCCATTAAGACCATAAATTTTTGGACGGAAAAGTGGGTCATGTGCATAACACATGACACTAAAGGGTTATTTTTGTATTTTAGTAATTTCCAAAATAAAGGGTTATTTTTGTAATTTTTTACACCTACTTTACCTTTATCTCTCTCCATTTCCCTCTCACGTTTACATATTTAATACCCAATGACCATGATTGTTACCATAGCTGGCCCACCCCCTTATCTTCTCTTCATTTCCCTCTCTCTCCCCCATACCTGAATACACATGCACACACACACACACACACACACACACAGAGGAACCCTTACAACTCACTTCATAAAATACATACCTGCTCACTTGGTGGGGCCCGAACTATATTACTACACATATATGTACACTTATATATAGTAATGTTTAATTAATACATAGATCTAGGTTTTATTCGAAATATTTACCCTTGTAGCGCGAGCTGATTCTTCTCATGGGAAGGTCCATTTTGAGGTGGCACCATCGGTTAGAGATTTATTTATATAGGCTCATATTAGCAAAGTGCACACAAAGGTGTGAGTCTCTTTGTTGTTGGAAGATACTTTTCAAAAAGTCGGGACTTCATTTAAAACTCGAGACAATCGGATGCTTGGGATAGAGCAAATTAATGTTGGATTTTATGGTGCTTTTTCTAATGGGATGGACTCCGCTTGATATAAGTCAAAATTTCCTTTTTAATCGAGCAATTAAACTTTTATCTTGCTAGAGATATGGTGCCCTTAACCTCACTCCCACCATGTTTGAAGCCAATCATTCATTAACAATGACGTGGGAAAGGATGAGCCTAACCAAGACGCTTCACTACGAAAGTTCAAAATTTCTGACAATATAGAGTTTTTATTTTTATTTTTTATTTTTATTTTGACTTTTAGTCACTCTTTCTAACCTTCATTTCCTTTTCTTTTTCAAACTCACATATCCTTTTCCATATTTATTTTTCTCTTTATTTCTTTCTTAATTCTTTCTTTTTTTCTTTAATTTTTTTTTAATTTTTAAGCATTATTCTTGAAAACTTTCTTTTCTTTTTGGTTTTTCCCTACACTAATTTTATCCTAGTATTCTCAGAAAATGAGTATGCCTTCTTTTAATGGGATTTTAAACTCCCAGTTGGAGTTTGGTGGAATAATTGGTTTTTAATAAAATGCTTATTTTTCTTTTGATACAAGCAGGCTTTCAATGGAATAATATAACAAGGTCAGTTTAAGCTTAAATTCAAACATTCAAACGATGGCCTAATGTCATTTGTTAAGTTTTGTTAAATTATTTTATGTCTTAAGATGACATACTAAGACTTCTAATGATTAAGATTCATATTTTGACTTTTATTTTCAGTAATAAAACAACTGCTTTATCAATGAAGGAAAGTTTGAGTTATTTTAACTCAGATTGATTTAAATCTCTTAGAAATGATGAATGGCACAAAAATCTCAACGAGTTAAAATCTCCATATTTATTCTATTTGTTTTTTTCACTTTCTTCTCAATATACATTTTTCACTTGTAGCATGAGATGATTTTTCTTAGGGGAAGATTTGCTTTGGGTGGCACCGTTGGACATAGCTTTTTTTGGAGAGGCTCGTATTCGCAACGTGCACACAAAAGTGCGAGTCTATTTGTTACTGGAAGAGACTTTTTAGAAATTCAGGACTTCATCTAATACTCGAGATAATTGGGTGCTCGGGATAGACCAAATTATGTTGAGTTTTAGGGTAATTTATCTAATGGGATAGGACCCCATTTTATCGAAGTTAAAATTTCCTTTTTAATCGAGCGAATAAATTTTCAGCTAGCTAGAGATACAATTCTCGTGGCCTCACTCCCACATAGCCAAAGCGTAATCACTCATCAACCTTGACACGGGAATGGATTATCCTAATTAAGATAATTCACTACCAGAGGACCTAACTAGTGATTATGGAAAAGGTTAGTAATAAAAACCTCCAAATGCTAACATAGGAACGAGTACCATCCTTTTGTAGGGAAGGACAATATCACAAAAACTAAGTCAGAAGGCCACCACTAAAACTCAAGTCTTTAATGATTTTCTAAGGGAAACATTGGACTAGGGATTGTCCAAAGAATAATGTGAGGGAGAAAGACCCCCAAATGATATCATGGGAAGACGGGGACCACCCTTTGGTAGGGAAATATAATATCGCATCAACCATGTTAGAAGGCCACAACTAAAACATGAGTATTGTATGATATGTGGTGTGATACATTGGACTAGGGATTGTTGAAAGAATAATGCCATAAATTTTGTTATGACCAGGTACAAGGCTGCCCAAACGTTGTAGGAAAAACCCGACCATGAGGGAGAACAAATGGTTTCACTCTAAGTTCCCAAGGTTATAAAATATAAGGTAAATATTGAGTCGCTTAAGTGTCAAGGAAACATGATTATGTTGGTGGAAGTTATAATTAATGGGTTACCAATGCGAGCAGTAGTTGACAGGGGAGCAAGAATAACTTTTTCATCATTGAGAAAGCTTAAAGATTAGTACTAAAGACCTCCAAGTAAGGAGGTAAGAAGAATGCGGTTAGTTAGGCAACCAAGATTACACACAGTGAAGAAAAATGTGCGCATACAAGCATTAGAGGTTGGCATTGGACGATCAACTACACGATGGTTCTTATGAATGACTTTAAAGTTTTCCTTGTTCCAGAGTTACTAATAAGGGAAAATTCATAGTGTTGCCTATTGGTCATCAATATGCATAATTTGATAAGGAACTTCATGCATGTTTTCAATAGTGGGCGATTGCATGAGTGTGATATCAGTCACGAAAGTTGTGAAGCACACATCACAAGGAAAGAGAAAAGAAATGAGAAAATGGAGGAGATGCAGAAAGTCAGGATTCATGAATCAGATGAGGGTATTGTAGGAATATGGTGAGGGAGGATGTCACATGTTGTCTATTTTTTTCATTTTTCTATCCTAAAGGATCTATCCCTAAACTAAAATTATTTGGAACATTCTATAGATGTCTAGTTTATTTTATTATTGTGTAGTAAGTTACGGATTCATGTAGGCCTTTCTAGGGTTATCTAGGATATACTTATAATGTATGAAATTATCTATAATTACAAGGAAGCTTGTGGCCTTTTGAAATGTTCTCATAGAAAGATGGGAACCTTTTAGAGAATCGATCTAGAATGCTTGTGTATTTTGATCTCCATGCATATAAATAGGTAGGTAGTTATTTTGCCAAACCATCCAAGACAATCATTGTAAAATCTTCCTCAGTAATACAAATACTTTTTCCTCATTGATATTTGTTGCATTCTTATCCATTTTCTAGCATTTGTGTTACAACTTTTCTAGATTGCGAATATCCCTTAATAACTCATCACCCATTGAAGTGCTAAGTGCCACACAAAATAATAACTAAAGTCTAACCCCATATTAAGACCTAAATTAAGTTTCATCAAGTTTGTTAGGTAATGAAAATTCTTTAAAAAACTTACAATCTGTACGCATAAAATGTGAGCATAGAACATTCGAACTTGTTCCAAAAACTTAGAAGTGTTGCCAAAACATTCACACACTTACCATATTATCTATTTAAGGTATTTTTCTCAAAACCCATATCATAATATTCATGAGTTTTCTGCAACACCATTGTTAGTAATTTGGACTTATACTATTATACATGTTACTTTACTTGTTCACTAATCATAATCATAAATTGTTTCAACCCTTCCAAATAGTTGTTGGGGGGATATCTTGAGGAGTTTGGCCATTAAAATACCAATTAATAAATTTGTGTGCTATGATGAGACGTATTTAGGCTATAAGAATATTCTTTTAATTGACGTGCATGAAGAACCTAAGAAATCCATTTACTTGTTGTTTTTGGATACATCGGGTTTTTGAATGATTTAAGTTTTTTATAAATTGTAAATTATGAAAAGAGTTAATGGTTATAACGTGAAATTGGTAATTTTGCTAAAATGTAAAATTCAGGTGTTTTCGGACTTATAAAAATCTGGAATCGTGTAAACATATTAATTTGAATTTAATTATTAATATTATAATTTTTTGTTAGTGCGGTTAGAAAATAATTTTTAGAATAAAATTTAAACCATTTTGATGAAAATAAAACATTGATTCTATGAAATGAATATCCATAAGTTATGATGACAATCTGCTAAAATACCAGAAATTATGACGTCACTCCAAATGCCTGCCATTTGTGTACTTTGAATTCAAATATGAGACATATATGTTAGGAAAGTTTTGGATCATAGTTTTCCAATGAGATTTGAATTAATTCATTTTGACTTTTTGTAGTGATAACGACCATTTTAGGAAAGGGTGTTTAATCTATCAGAATATTAGATTTGTGCGAAGTTGTGACTTTTAAGAATTCTAATGGGATAAAACTCTTATATTTTATACATATTTAAAGAGATATCGGGGGAGAATTTTTCAAACTCATATTAACCTATTCCCAATATAATTTCTATCCCAAAATACCTCCCATCTTTCATAAAAATCCTAACATCCACTAAAGAAGATTTTTTAAGACCTTAATCTCCATTAAAGAAGATTTCTATGTTTATTTTTCAAGAAGAAGAACATTTCTTCTCAATATAACGTAAGAGAATTTTTTTAACTGTTCAATGGGAACATAACCACATAAATGGATTTTTGATATGATAAATTTGATAAAGCATGAATATCTTTATTATTTCTCATAAGTATTAATTGATTTAAATGTTGCCTACAACAATTAGTCATGGTTGAAAAAAATAAGTCACTTAAGTTGTTTAAAAGGTTTAAAACTGTTTAAATGGCTCCGAACAGTTTGTTTGAAAAATGTTTTTTTACAAAACAAATTACCAACACAAGATGTGTATGAAATTTTTTATGAACGAGATATTTCAGTTATAGGTGACCAAGTTTTGTAAAACAAAACTAGAAGAGTCAAAATAAACACACAATCAGAAGGAGATGAGAGGAAGATTAAACATGCAAGTACACAAGTATTTTAACGTGAAAAATCCCACCCAATTGGGGAAACATCCACAAAGTTGTCTACACCTCAAAAACAAAAATCCACTAAAAATGAGTTATAAGCTTACAAACTATCAACAAACTAAGTACACAACCAGACCTATACTAACACTACACCAAAAATAGCAATCTAGCATAGTTTAAAACTGTGCTAGATCAAACCTGACATGGTTTTGAACTGTGCCAGAATTAGGTGTTCCAAAATTATCATTTTTTTTCTGGCACAGTTTAAAAGTGTGATAGATTTGGCCAAACAGGAACACTTCTGGCACACTTTTAAATAGTTTCAGAATTTGATATTTCTAGCACACATTTGACGCAGTTTATAACTGTGCCAAATCGAGTACATTTTGGTACACTTTTGACACAATTCAAAATCATGCCAAAATTTGATATACTTTAGACACGATTTTAAACTGTGTCAAATTTTTGGATCAAAGAAAAAAATTTAATTATTTAAAAATAAATCAGAAAAATCATCAAATTCAAAATCAGCTAGGAAAATATTCATTATTTACAACAAAAAGAATCAAGAAAATTCACAAATTGCAAATCCGGCGCATGTTGTTGATAAACTAATGTACATAAAAACTTCAAAATATTACAAGTCTTGATAGTTAACAGACCAAAAAAAATTGAGTAGAGTTTCCTCTATTTTCTGGACATTCTAAAACCTGCTAATATAAACTTGCGCAATATAAAGCCCGCATATCCATAAAATAATAAAATTACAAAAGCCTGCACGACCATAAAAGTTAATAATAAAATTACAAAACCCCGAACGGCCATAACACAATAAATAAAATCCTAAACATTAACGATATTAAATAAACAACCCCCTTTTTGTAAGCTATTGACTTCTTCTTATGTTCCACGTGGATAAAAGCTAACGATGAAATGTTATCCTGCAAAAAAATAAGATACAAAAAAGGGACGATATCAGTAAGTAATTTTTAAAAAATCGTATTCAAAATGAGAAATTGCATATAAGAGTTATAATTATTGTCATATTTTCAAATCGGGAGTTCTGTGACCATGCGGTCAGTACCTACGAATTACATTGGTCCAGTGCGAGGTGTTCGTACCTCTCACGGGGCCGTTTGGGTTTGTTTTGAATTTTCACCCTATAACGGCATATTTTTAAGCCTAAGTCTAAATATTTTCAAATTATCATCATATTCTCAATCCGGGAGTCTCGTGATCATGCGATCAGTTCCTACGAGTTACATTGGTCCCGTGCGAGGTGTTCATGCCTCTCACGATGCCTTTTAGGGGATGTTTTGATTTTTTGTCCTCTAGCGGTATGTTTTTAAGCCCAATAGTAGATATTTTCAATTTATCATCATATTATCAAACCGGGAGTCCCGTGACCAGGCGATCAGTTCTTACGAGTTACATTGGTCCAGTGCGAGGTGTTCGTGCTTCTCATAGGGCCGTTTCGGGGTTGTTTTGCATTTTCACCCTCTAACGGCATGTTTTCAAGCCTAAGTCTAGATATTTTAAAATTATCTTCATTTTCTCAAACCAAGAATCGTGTGAGTACGCGATCAGTTCCTATGTGTTACATTGGTCCCATGCGAGATATTCATGCCTCTTATGGGGCCGTTTGCGGGTTGGTTTAGATTTTCACCCATTAATGACATATTTTTAAGCCTAATCTATATATTTTAAAATTATCATTATATTCTCAAATCGAGAGCCCTGGGATTATACGGTCAGTTTGTACGAGTTACATTGGTCTCGTGCGAGGTGTTAGTGCCTCTTACGAGGCCGTTTGAGAGTTGTTTTGGGCTTTCACCCTTTAACAACATGTTTTTAAGTCTAATCTATATATTTTCAAATTATCATCATATTCTCAAACAGAGAGTCCCGTGACTACACGATCAGTTCCTACGAGTTACATTGGTCCCGCGTGAGGTGTTAGTGCCTCCTACGAGTTACATTTGGGGGTTGTTTTGGGTTTTCACCCTTTGAAGGCATGCTTTTATGCTAAAGTCTTGATATTTTTAAATTATCATCATATTCTGAAACCGAAAGTCCCATGACTACGCTATCAGTTCCTACGAGTTACATTGGTCATGTGCGAGGTGTTTGTGCCTCTTACGGTATCGTTTGAGGGATGGTTTGGATATTTTTAAGGCTACTCTAGATATTTTTTAAGGCATGTTTTTAAGGGATGGTTTGTGCCTCTTACGACATGTTTTTAAGGCTACTCTAGATATTTTTAAATTATCATCATATTTTCAAATCGGGAGTCCTGTGACTATGCGGTTAGTTCCTATGAGTTACATTGGTCCAGTGCGAGGTGTTCGTGCCTCTTACGGGATTATTTAGGGGACTGGTTTGGATTTTCAACCCACGAGCATGTTTTTAAGATTAAATCTAGATATTTTAAATTATCATCATATTCTCAAGCCGAGAGTCCCATGACCACACTATCAGTTCCTACGAGTTACATTGGTCCCGTGCGAGGTGTCCGTGCTTCTCACGAGATCGTTTGGGAGCTGTTTTACATTTTCCCCCTCTAACGATAAGTTTTTAAGCCTAAGTCAAAATATTTTCAAATTATTGTCATATTCTTAAATCGGGAATCCCGTGACTACATGGTCAGTTCCTACAAGTTACATTGGTCCCGTTCGAGGTATTCATGCCTTTTTGGGGCCATTTGGAGACTAATTTGGGTTTTCACCCTTCAACAACTTGTTTTAAGCATAATATCTATATATTTTAAAATTATCATCATATTCTCAAATTGAAAGCTCCATGACTACGCGGTTAGTTCGTACGAGTTACATTGGTCCTGTGCAAGATGTTAATACCTCTTATGGATCCATTTGCGGGCTGATTTAGGGTTATACCCTCTAACTGTGTGTTTTTAAGCTTAATCTAGATATTTTCAAACTATCATCATATTCTCAATTCGAGAGTTCCATGACTACGCGATCAGTACTTATGAATTACATTGGTCCCATGCGAGGTGTTAGTGCCTCCTACGGGGCCGTTTGGGGGCTGGTTTAGATTTTCACCCTCTAACAACATGTTTTAATCCTAATCTAGATATTTTCAAATTATTGTCATATTCTTAAATCGGGAAATCCTTGACTACAAGATCAGTTCTTACAAGTTATATTGGTCTCGTGCGAGATGTTAGTGCCTCTTACAGAACTATTTGAGGGATGGTGCAGGTTTCCACCATTTAACGACATATTTTTAAGCTTAATCTATAGATATTTTCAAATTATCATCATATTCTCAAATTGGGGGTCCCGTGATGATGTGGTCAGTTCTTGCGAGTTATATTAGGATCGTACGAGTTGTTAGTGCCTCTTGTGGGACTGTTTAAGGGCCGATTTAGGTTTTCACCCTTCAACAACATGTTTTTAAGCTTAATCTAAATATTTTCAAATTATCACCATATTCTCTAACCATAAGACTTGTGACCACGTGGTCAGTTCCTCCAAGTTACATTGGGCCCGTGCGAGGTGTTCGCGCCTTTTACGGGGCTATTTGGGGGGTGTTTTTGGTATTCGCTCTCTAACGGCATGTTTTTAAGCCTAAGCGTAGATATTTTCAAATTATCATCTTATTCTTGAATCGGTTGTCTCGTGATCACGCGGTCAGTTCATTTGAGTTACATTGATCCCGTGTGAGGTGTTCGCGCCTCTCACGGGGCCTTTTAGGGGTCGTTTTGGGTTTTCAACATCTAACGACATGTTTTTAGGCTTAAGTCTAAATATTTTCAAATTATCGTCATATTCTCCAATCGAAAGTCCCATGACTACGCGATCAGTTCCTATGAGTTACATTGGTCCCATGCGAGGTGTTAGTGCCTCTCAAAGGGCCGTTTGGGGGGTGGTTTGAGTTTTCACCCTCAAACATCAAGTTTTGAATCCTAATCTAAATATTTTTAAATTATCGTCATATTCTCAAAAAGGGAGACCCGACTACACGAATAGTTCCTATGAGTTATGTTGGTCTCATGCGAGGTTTTAGTGCCTCTTACGGGACTGTTTGAGGGCCAGTTTAGGTTTTCACCCTTTAACGGCATGCTTTTAAAGTTAATCTAGATATTTTCAAATTATCATCATATTCTCAAATCGGGAGACCCGTGATGACGCGATCAATTATTGCGAGTTACATTGGGCCTGTGTGTGGTGTTCGCGTGTCTCACTGGGCTGTTTGGGGGGGGGGGGGGGGTTGCCCTCTAACGACATGTTTTTAAGACTAAATGTAAAATATGAGAGTTAACTTGAGTTTTTAGTTGTCATTTGGAACCGGTGTGCTGGTATATTGGTCACAGGCCAGAGGTGGACACCATGGTTCAAATTTTATTGCCCCTCATTTGGCCCCGAAAGAAAGGGAAAAGCAACAGAAAAGAACTTAAAATGTGACATAAGACACGTTCCCTTATTACTAATTCTTCTTTACAACCCATGTTATATGGACACGAGGAACACTGTTACGTATATTTTTATAGGACGGTGTTATGGACTTGGGGGGAGTATGTTATGATTATAGAAGTTTATTTATTATTATCTTTATTATTTTCACGTGTTATCTTTCTACTAGGATAGTCATAAATGTTATCTATAAAGAAAGATAGACGTGATTTTACCTTGACAACCAACAAGGGGTATGTTGCGAGATTGGCTCCAAGTTTTGCAACGGTTCCCACTTAGAAAACCTATTCACAAGCAAGAAGGAATAAAATTAAAACCTATTCAAAATTGACTTTACTCCATCATTTGCTCTGATTATTTTTTGGTTCCTATATGATAAAATGAGGATGGAATAAAGAGAGCTTGAAAATGCAGGGTGTGCCATTATTCATATGTTACTTGAATAATTAGGGTATTGTGATGGAGGTCTTGCTGAATTACTAGTCTAGTAGCTTATATGAGTTCGAGTTCAATTTAGAGAGGAAATTTTTTCGTCCAACAGTTTTTCTTTTGTTTTGAAATTCCTATACAAACATCGACTAAAGGCGTGGGGTGACTTCCATATTCATTATAAATTGAGTTTTGTTATATGATGATAAAGCACAAAAATGAGTCAAGGCTCGAAATTCCAGCAATTTTAGGACATTAGGAAGAGAGTTGATGAGATTTATTCCTCAAGTGATGATGCGAAATCAAGTTCTAGCGGTAGGCCATCATTGAAAAATCATAAGTTGATTTCCAATTTGGTCTAGTTTATGAAAATACTCTTAATGAATGATTTGTGTCTTTATTTTTATGTAACTACATGTTTTTTATATTAATTAACTTATTAGTTTAGGCCTCATTGCTCAAATTTCAGTTTAAATATATGAATTGAAAATCTCAGTTCGAAGACTTTTTAGAGGTAGATAGAATGACTTAAAACTTTTCATAGGAGGTTTTTTTGTTACCCCACACGTCTTTTCTCAGTTTATTGAAAAAATCTTACTCGTATGTATAATTAAATACGAGGAGAATATGTCGTTTTGTGTTATGATGTTACAAAACAGAAGGCATTGATAGCACCACAAATTTTAGCAAGTAATTCCCAAATTTCAACAGGTCAAAACCTTTCAAACCCTAAGGGAAGGTTCCCTTTTAATAATACAAAAATGGGCTTTTAAGTTCTTGACTTTATTTTCGTAGTGTAAGATGCATATTTTTGTTTTTTTTCCTCTTTAAAATTAAGTCCCTGTAACTAGATACCTTTTTCAAACTACATGGCATAATTGTAAAATAATAAAAATACTCTTACCATGGTTGTTAAAGATACTCTGTAGCAACATTCTCAGCATCACCAGCCATGATCTGATAGTTTCTTCCTCGTATCTAACTCTACCCTCGGTCCTATCAGAGCCTATAATTGAACAATACAAGATTGATTCTTCTTCGAAGAACTTTTGTCAGCGAGATACAAATGTGCCTAAAAACATAAATAGTTCTAATAATAAAATAAAGGATATAAATAGAATATAGATACAAGATAAAATTGTGGATACACCAAATTAAACATATAGTACCTTCATTCTTTAAATATGTGATGTTGATATTGAATGCTCAATGGTTCCATTGCAGTTATTATTGATGTTTGCGGTTGTTTGCATCACCAATGCCTGGAAACAAAGAAAAAAAAGAAAAGTGATGATTGATGTACTAATGCTACGACTAGAAACTTAATAGGTAAAACAAACTATAGGAGTATACCAGGCGGGGGTGGGGGTGGGGGGAAGGATGAGATCGATAACACCTCATCGTGAACATATGTGGTTATTGAAGTTGACAGCAGAGGCTTGATGAATCTTGTCGTCCACGATGTTGGTGTTAACATTCAATGATCAAACTTCAACCATCAGTAGTTAAATCTAAGATAATGTTAAGACACTTATTTGAGAAAAAGTTAAAAATAGTTAATTCATGATTAAGTTTAGTAACAAAATGAGTAACAGTAAAATAATATAAACTAAACACTAGCATCATAATTGACCTTTAGATTGAACTGAGTGCTTATAAAGTCTCTGATCTTTGTAATTAGAGAAAACAAGGGTGTCATTAAAAATTGCAAATGCACCACCTATTTGTACTTGTTTGGCTAATAACATGTTTATTCCTTAAATCATCACTGTTTCCATAAATGTGTTATAATTAATGTGCAGGTGGACGGATCAACAACTTGATGTTTTCTGAAGACAGACTCAGATTTTACAAAACACGTCCCAAACACGATTTATCGCCATCCCTGCACCCCACATTAATACTACTAGAAAAGTGCAATTAATCCCACTAAAACTCTACCCACCAATATAACTTGAACAAGCATTTGGAAACCAACAACTGCATATCCACTAACTATTATATTTATACTACACAAGTCCCATAAAAAATCTATCAAAATTAATTAATGAAGGTTGTGCAACTCCATGCCTCACCGACATATCTAATTGATAAATAAAGAAATTAAATGAAGTCGGGGAGAAAGTACCAACTGCTCCATTGGTTCGAGCTTTTATACACTTGGGAATATAAAAATGATAATTTTAGATGAAAACTTAATTTAGCCCATTATTTTAGACCAAATTAAATCAAAATGCATATGGAAATCACAAGTTGTCTATAACCCACTGTGCAACCCAAATCAACCTGTAATTTGAGTCATCACACAAACCTTTCTACATTGCTAGTACTCTATCTACCATTATTAATCCAACAGATCATTTCTACATGTTTTCATTTAATCATCACATACCCCATAAATATCTTCTTATATGGGCAATACAAAAAAAAACAAGCAACTAACATCTCTTAAGAGAATCCCAATAGTAAATAAGTAGAAGACTGACCACCAACAAACATAAAATTTCAATCACTTAAGCTTGGGGATTCATTACCTCCCATGTGAAATCAGGGTCATCCCTTCCAAAATTCCCATATGAAGTGGTCTTCAAAAACCTCCCATTCCCACCCCTCTTCAGGTCTAGGTTGATTGCTCTTTAACAAGAGTCGACCGACTAAACACATTTAACAATGGAATAACAATATCATAAAACTCAAACATTAGGGCTTATGATGTTTATGATTGGAAATAGCAATGTATACGTACCCTGATTCGGTGGGGTAAAGATTCGAGCTATAAAAGGCGATCGTGAGGGTCCACGAAGGTGCCACCGAGGCACTTGTCAGAGATGGAGATGACATCGATGGTGATGGGGGTTGTCAAGAACCATATAGTGAAGTAAGTTTTTGTTTAATTTGGTCAGTTGAAGGATGTTAGTTTCTAGGGTTCGTGATTTTGTGAAAATAATGGTTTTGTTAAATTAAACTCCAAATATCCAATCTTGGAGAGAGATAGTCAGGCTTAGTAAATAGTAAGCGGGAGAGTGATGAAGTTAAAGTGTGAATGGCTCCAAATGAAAAGTTAAATGTCATTTGTATTTTTTAATTTTTATTTAAACTTTGTAAAATTGGTACAATTTTGGCAAAGTTTTAAACCGTGCTAAATTTGGGCATGATTTAAAACTATGCCAGATTTTAACAAAACCGTGCTAAATTTTGGCACGACTTGAAATCGTGTTAGATCCTCCTTGTCCAAGTATACCAGAGTGGCAGTTTTGGTGTAGTGTAAGTCAAGAATTTATAGCAGATCCATTAGGTAAATTTAACTTCTCTGAAGGCTTAGAATTTGTCTTAGTTGATCTATAGCTTTGTACCTTCTCCTCCTTTTAGCTTTACATCGACTCTAAGGTCAAAAATCTCTCAACCAACACTGTTTTAGTGTTGTAGTGTGAAACGCGTATTGTGGTGTTATGCCTAACACATGCATGAAACACACACACTTATACAGGCAAATAGTCCTATAAATTGCAGATTTCGTCTAACAATGATATGCAAGATTATGAGTCACAGTTTATTGAAAACTAGACTTCTCTTTTTTGTGATTGATCGAGTGATAATCTTGTTATTCAAAAGAGCCCAGATCCTATACACTTCCTTTTTACTTATTTACAAATCTATTTCACAACATGTGAAATATGAACTGAGAATTATAAATATCTCAAGATCTTTAAATGCTTTGAAGTCTCTTTTTCTCAAAACTTGAAACAGAAAAGGTATTTGTTGGTAAAATGTTTAAAATAAATATTTGTTTACAAATACACCAACAAATAATGATTTTTTGAAAAAGAAATCAAACTAAGCAGATCAAGGTGAGTTATCTACCTTTTCTATGAAAAAAAAAATAGGATCTAACCAAGTGACTGGTTAGAAAAGAGATTTAAAACTAGAGAGGAAATGATCTTCGAACAAAGATTACTCTCAAACTCTGAAAGGAATTTTTCTGAGGAAATTTGCAAGAATTTAACTGTACTTTATAATTTCTCTCTATTTTTCTCTCTCTATTTATCTTTTCCCTCTCAAACTCAAACTCACCAAAAGATTGTAGTTGTATACCCAAGGGTCTCTACTTATACAAGATGATGGAAGGGTCTGGAATAATTAACCAAATCAACGACCTAGATTTAATCCAACAAATAGAATACAACTCTAATGGATGAAAATGCACCGCATTTAAATGCATTATGATTGGTCCAAAGTGGTAAGACTTGGATTGACTCAGGAAACATGCAGACCATCTACGATTTTAATCCAACGGCTGATAAGGTCTCTCAGATATGTGAGTAATAAGAAACACAATCTTAGCCGGTGTAATGCAGACACATGTAGGGCTGAGATCACACCTAAAACGCGTGTTTTTGGGTTCTTAAAAATCCCAATTTCTACCCCACATTTTTTTTCGATTTTGGTTTCTACCCAACCACATTTTTCAGAATTAAAAGACATTACAGATCATCAAAAAAAAATTTAAAACCTTAATTTTAATGTTTAAAAATTCCTAAAAATTATTTAAAATCTCAAAAATATGAGAAAATTATTTCGATGGGAATTAACACCCACACACCTAAAATGATATAAATGCAACATAAAATATGCAAGCCTAGGTGCAGTGTTGGTATACTACCTTTGAGACCTTTAGAGGATAATTTGAATTAGTGTCTAAGGCTCTTTGGTAGTAAGGGATATGACTCCAATTTTTTCACTATTTCTAAACTGGATACGCGCCTATATAGTATAGACTCAAGTGAGTAAAAAATATAGGGTGGTTCAATCTCCCCCTTTGTAAATATAAGATAAGATCTCCTTTGAGTCATCAAGGAATCGTAGGGGTACAAAAATGATAGAAAATCATATTCCTATACAAAAATTCCATCCATCCCATATCCTAGAAAAGAAAAATTACATAACTCAACTAAATACAAACCAATATCCTAAAAATATTCTAATATGAATGAGGTACTGATTCCTAAAATAAGATAACTAAGATAAAGTATTTTAGTTAACGTGAACAAAAAGATGTCCAAGTGAACACAAATTTCTCTTCCATTTTGTCTCAAATGGACAAAGGGTAGGCACAAATATTCATAAGCAAATAAGAAGAATTATGTTGCATAAACATCACTGAGGCACATCAAATATTATTCAAGATATATCATGCCAATATATTTTCGAAGAGATTCAAATCTTAAATTATCTAGAGGCTTTGTGAACAAATCAGCTAATTGAAGATCTGTGGGCAAATACATAATTTCCAATTCCTTGGATTCTACTAATTCATGAGTAAAGTGATACCGAATCTTAATGTGTTTGGTGAAAGAGTGTTGCACATTATTTTTGGAAATATTAATTGCACTTTGATTCTCATAATAGATATGCATCTTATCTTCAATTATGCCATAATCTTTTAACGTTTGTTTTATCTAAAGTAATTGCAAACATCAACTTCATGCTGTAATATATTCTGATTCAGCGGTAGATAACAATGTACAATTTTGTTCTTACTAAACCATCCTACCAAACTATTTCATTTATAATTACAAGCTCCTGACATACTCTTACTGTCATCGGAACACCCATTCCAATCAGCATATGTGTAACCAATTATAGGAGTGGATGTGTCATTTGTGTACCAAAGACCAAAGTTAAGAGTTCCCTTAACATACTTTATGATTTGCTTAACGCACGATAAATGACTCTCTTTAGGTGAATTATGATATATAGCACATACGCAAACAACGTACATAATGTCAGGGCGTGAGGCAGTTATGTATAGTAAGCTTCCTATCATACTACGATAAAAAGTGGGATCAATGGAGTTCCCATGTTCATCCTTAGACATTTTGACTGAAGTACTCATGGGCGTACTAGCAACTTTTGCATTTTTTAGGCCGAACTTCTTAACAATCTCTAAAGCATATTTGGATTACGAGATGAATAATCCTTCTGAATTTTATTTCATCTGAAGTCCTAGAAAGAATTTTAACTCCCCGATAAGAGACATTTGAAATTCTCCATGCATAAATTCGGAGAAATTTTCAACTTCGGTTAAGGATATAGATCCAAATATTATATTATCTACGTAGACTTGGGCTTTAACTACAGTTTTTTCAAAATGTTTGATAAATAGAGTTAGATCATTACCACCTCTTCTAAAACCGTTATTTAATAAAAATGTAGACAACCGTTCATACCAAGAACAAGGTGCTTGTTTTAGACCATATAAAGCCTTTTTCAATCGAAAGACGTGATTCGGATGGTGAGGGCTAATAAAACCTTTGGATTGTTCTACGTAGACTTCCTCAGTTAAAATACCATTAAGGAATGCAGATATAACATCCATTTGATAGAGAGTGTATTAAAAATGACAAGCAATTGCTAAAGTAAGTGAACAGACTCAAGGCGAGTTACTGGTGCAAATGTTTCCTCAAAATCTATTCCTCCAATCTGAGAATAGCCCTGGGCAACTAATCTAGACTTATTTCTAATGACCATCCCAGTCTCATTTGTTTTATTTTTAAAAACCCAACGTGTACTAATAACCTTTTTATTTTTTGGCTTGTGTACTAGATACCATACGCCATGTCGACAAATTGAAGAAGTTCCTCCTGCATAAAAATTATCCACAAGGATTCACTTAGGGCTTCATTTACATTCTTTGGTTCTATGAGAGATATAAAGAATTCATAACGAGAAAACTTACGTAACTGGGATCTTGTACGAAAAAGGCTCTATAAGGTCACCAACCACTTTGTCTAAGGGATGATCTTTCAAAATCTAGTTAGGCACCTCGGGGGTCTCAGGTGGTAAAGGATCAACTATCTCTCGCGGGTCACAGTTTAAAATATTTTCCAACTCATCCATGATAGTTGGTCCTATGGATTTACTCTTAACATTAGTGTCATTAGTAATCACATTCATGGATGGTGTTGATGTAAAAAATTAGATAGCTCTAATTATTCAATCACAGATAAATAAAATGAGACAAAGATTTTAAAGTGGTTCAGCCTTATATGAATGGCCTACGTCCACTGTTATGTTATTGCTGAATGTTTGGGAATTCTCGAGTACAAATTCTCTCAAGAAATTCCGGTCACTTTGAATGAGGGTGATACAAGGTATTTATAGCCCTTAGGCTGTACATGAAAGGGTTGATACATTAAATGATATACATATGAAATGGTAATACATTTATTGCAGCGTGTGCGTCAAGATGATAAACATTCAATGAATAATTGAACTGTTGATTATCTGGCAATTAATGCTACGACCGAGATGCAGCTCGGACCGCCTTAGTTGCTCGTTGCTCAGGAGTTCCTCGGAGCGCTAGAGTACCTCGGAGTGCTGAAGTTCCTCGGTGTATCCTCGTTGCTCGGAGAGAACATGAGTTGGCCGGGGAAATGAACTTCCTCGTTACTATTGTGCCAAGTAGATTGACACGTGTCTTCATATTATTCGTCCATATCAGCATATTAATTTTGGTATCAACAGAAGCCCCCAATGTTTCATATTTCGAACTTTGAGGAGTATGGAACATTCTTTCTCGGTATATGGCGATATTAAATGACTTTCCTGGGTTTTAGGAGCCTTTTCTTCATATTTGAATTTCTTTCAAATTCACAGAATCCGCCTTTTTCGAATTTTTTATGAGTGCTTCGATCTTCGTGCATTTTTGTCCTTTTAGCCGCCGGTGGCGTATTAGTTTCTTTTGTGTAATCATTTCCTTCGCAGCTTCCCAAGGTAAAGTATTTAAACTTCTTAGGTAACCATACCGTCTTCTACCTTTTCCAATTTTTTTGCATTCAAGCTTTCTGTTCTCTCTCTCCCTTGTGCGTTCATCTTTTCCTTCGCTAGTTGTCAGTTCTTCCTTTTTCCTGTAAGATTCTCTTCTTTTCTTCTGTATTTCTTTTATTCACTATGGTTTATATTGTGGAGTCTGTTGAGAAATTTCGTTTCGATTTTTCCATTCCTTCCTGGGTAACTCTGGAGGTTCTTTATGAGCCTTTAGATTATTTTCGATTGGCTGAGGGACATTGGTTCCCAGTCTATTCATTGCTGAATGTGGATTTTCTTTTTCGCCAAACCTCTTACGCTTAGAGTTCTGTCAGTACTTTGACGTTGTTCCTGCAAAAATAGCCCCCAATTCATGGAGAATAATTAATGGGGTGTATAAATTAAATCTAACTCATGGAACTCGTATAGGGATTCCTGAGATTATGTATTGCTATAGATGGGCTATTTTAGATAATGTTTATTACTTAAAAACTAGGTTTTTAAATAGGGCTCTTGTAGTTAACCTCCCTGATGAAAATAGAGATTATTTTGAACATGGGGTGGTTATTAAAAATTGGCAATATGCCCCCTTGGTTGGAGATGCAGTATACCAGGGTCCTAAATGCCCCCCATATGGCAATGGGATAGGTTTATTCTCATTTTCCTTTACTTATGAAATTATGCTTTTATCATATTTGACAAAATGTATGACTGATATTTCATTACGTATTTATTTGCAGTTGATAGTAAAAGAAAAACTCCAAAAGAATCAGAGGTTAATATTAAGCATCTGAAACTTATCTGGGGTTTGCATAAGAACGTTGCAGACGAGCACATCAGGTCTGCATCATATTTGCTGCAGTATAGGAGTTATACGACTTCTTATACTGCTCGTCCTGTGATTAGATCTGTTGAGCCAGCCTCAACTCCAGAGGATTCTTCTTCAGATTCTTACATCCCTTTAAGTCAGAGAATGGGCAGGAAAAGAGCTCCTCCTGCTCTATTTGACGACACTACTTCTGCTGCTGAGGCCAAGAAAAGCAAAATTGATGTCCCAGAGGGGACTAAGAAGGTGGATGTTGCGCCTTCCAGAGCTACCGAGAAGCCCCCAGTGGCTCCGAGAAAGAAGGTTGCTCCTGTGGAGATGACTGCTATCTCTCCGACCAAGAGATCTTCCTTGGTTGAAACTGCTGAAGTCCCTTTGAGGAGATTGAGGAAATCGTTCTCAGTCACTTTGGCTGAAACTGTCAATCTGGCTGAAACCATCTCCTCTCTACCAGCTGGTGGTGTTGGTGTTCCAACCATCATTCCTCCGAGCTCTGCCATGAGCTCGGTAAAAACTTTGATCATACCCGAGGTCCAAGGAATTGATGAAAAGATTTCTAGGGATATGCTGACATCCCTAGCTACCCGTCACCTTGCTTCAGTAAATTTCTCACACTCTGAATTTCCTTTCTTTCTTTGAATACTTGTATTTTTGTACTGACCTGTCACTTTTTCCTTTGTTTAGCTGGTGAATTGTTTTAACAACATCGTGAAGAAAGATGAAGCAATTAAAGCTTCCAACTCCTCGTCGGGGGTAGAGGATGCTCTGCTGGGTTTGACCCAATCCTTGAAGGATTCTCGTCAGCAGTATAGTGAGGACAAAGCTGACTGGGAGAAAAAGTTGTCTATAGTTGAAGCTGAGAAAGTGAAGTTGGCTGAGATCTCCAAGAGTTTGGAGAATAAGGTGAAAAGTTTAGAGGTTGAGCATCAAAAATATGACGACAAGCTCAAGAACTTTGGAGATCTTGAAGATAAGCTGAAAAAGGCAGAGGAAGAGTTGTCCGTCCTGCGAGATGTCAAGCGCCAAAAAGAAGAATTGGATGCGAAGTTAAAGACTGCTGAGGATATTCTATCCGAGAAGCTCTCCTCGGAGAAGCTGAAAAGAAAGCTCGCGGTTAAAAAATCCTTCAGCGCTGGCTGGGATAAATGATGGGACAAAGGGATTGCTGCGATGACATCCCAAGTACAATACGGGAAGTTGAAATACTTCCGAGATGGCTGGGTAGCTGCCCTGCAGGAATTGAAGATCAAACACGACTCTGAGCTATTTCAGCTACACCTCCCTGGTCCTCCCCCACCAATTATAGAAGAAGAAGAGGATGAGGCCATCTCTGATGAATCTTCCATGGCCATGGGTGATCAAGTCCCTGCCTCTCTACCTTCTGCCAATGAGGACATTTCTTTCATGCTTCCTCCTCCTGAGAAAATTTCAACTCCTACTGATCAAGCTGCTGTTACCACCGAGCAACCAAGCTCCTCATCCCAGCCTCCCGAGAAAGTCTTGGGAGATAAGGAAAAGGTGTGAAGTTGTTCGGTATCATTTCTATCTTTCATTATCATTTGTAATCAAACAATGTAATCTTTTTATGATCTAATAAAATACATCTTTGTTCTTCTATGTTGTTGATGATTTGTTTTTGTTGACTGTTGTCTCCTCTTCATTAGTTTATGGCCAGGATGGAATTGCTATCTGCCAATGATACAAAACTGATGCAGCAATGTCACGAATACTATAAGGCTGGTCACACAGAGCTAAGTGTATCAGAAATTGCTGACATCCTTGGCCATGATGCTTCAGAACATGCAATTGAGGCTTATCGGTACTTGAAAGCTTTACTCGACCGAGCTGTGGCTAATAATGTGGCCTACTATAAATTGATCGAGGAGCTTCATTGTACCTTAGAAGATCTTTAGGATCAGCACAATGAATCAACTGCCTTGTTGCATAAGGAATATGAGAATAGGTATCAACAGCTTTCCTCTGAGACAGGTCACAAAAAGATCATCGCTGGGTACGATGTTAGGGAGAGAACCCTAAAAGGTGAAGTTGAGGCCTGCAGACAGATTGTCGAGCTGCTGGAACATGAGAACAACAATTTGCAGAAGAAGTTGGCACAATATGAGTCTGCAGCTTCATCCTCTACTGCCTTGGTACCGGTCACTGATGAAGGATTCTCATTCTTAGAGGTTGAAAACGCCAAATTAAGGCAAGAATTGGATACTCTGAGAAGGTCTGGTATCTCTACTAATGCTCGGGGATGAGGAAGAGGGTCTCGTGGGCGAGGAAGAGATGTTCAAAATGTTGTCGAGGAGCAAAATTCTCCACCTGCTCGGAGTCGATCAAGAGTTCTCAGCCGTAATGTTGAAGAATCTCGTACTCTGTCAACATTGGAAACCCAAGCATACCAACTGAACGCCAAAGATCGGGCTTTGTCTGAAATGTCCAAGAAAAACCTATCTTTGGAAGATCAACTTACTGCGATGAAGTCTGCTTTGAATAATAAAGATGTTTTTTCCAGGAGCCTTCATGAGCAACTAGAGAGAATAACTTTCCAATTCCACAAACAACCTCGTGAGTTTTGGATGGCAGGCTACAATGAAGCCCTTTGTCACTTGGATGCTCGCCTTGAAAATGCCAATAATGAAGGTTATAAACAGGGATGGTTGAACGCCCTGGGTGTGTTAAAGCTAGAGCAGGGCCATTTTTTATGGGATTATCATGCTCCTGGGCTACTAGACTTGCCTGTACCGCCTTATAAACTAGACATGGAATGGATCCCAGCTCGTGCCATTCCTCGTAGCTTAATTTCAAAATACCTTGGTGACTATAGTCTTCATTCTCAGATTGAATTATCTCGTCCCGAGCATCTCTTGGATACACCTTCTGTGATGAACGTCAGAATGTTCAGAGATGTTAATTTTATTAATTCTCCTCTTTGCCTGGAGGATCCTCCTGCTGGCGAGGAGCCTGTTTCAAAAGCTAAAGGAAAGAAACCAATAGAATAGGTTTTTCAATGTAACAGTTAGCACATATATGTAGCTTGTAATTTATTTTGATTTTAATGAAAGACTTTCATTTTCTGTTTGCAAATCTGTATTGCTATTGTTTTGTGTTTATCAAACATTTTTACATTTGTGCATATGTATCTGTTAAAAAGATAACAATATGGTGTTGTTCATCAACTAACTTAGTAATCAAAATTACAAGTATCAATGTTGCTCAATCACTTAATAATAAAGTAATGAGTATAAAATGTTTAAAATGTTTCCAACCAACCAAGGTTGTTAAATTGTGTTTGTCGACCAACTACAGTTGATGGGTTTTTATCTCCAATCAGCCATACTTGGTAAATTTTTTTCATAAAATGTGTCCGACCAACCAAGGTTGAAAATTTATCCTCGTCGACCAATTACAGTTTTGATCACCGACCAACTATACTTGGTTCAGTTTGGAATTCTTGTATTTTCTGGAATGATTTTACGTTCCGACCAACATAAATTGGCATATTTTATTTCTTAACCAACCAAAATTGGCATTTTTAAGAATGTTGTTCTTGCCCTCTTACCAACCGGAGTAGGTCATGAGTTTGAACTATCGGGTTCTTTCGAACTATCTTGTCCACAAGCTCTTTTACCAACCGAAGTTGATCATGCAAGTGTACGCCTCCTAACCAAAGGAGTATAATTTGTTCTCGCTATTTTACCAATCGAAGTTGATCACACTCGAACTATCAGGTTCTTTCGAACTATCTTGTCCACAAGCTCTTTTACCAACCGAAGTTGATCACGCAAGTGTACGCCTCCTAACCAAAGGAGTATAATTTGTTCTCGCTATTTTACCAACCGAAGTTGATCACGCTCGAACTATCAGGTTCTTTCGAACTATCTTGTCCACAAGCTCTTTTACCAACCGAAGTTGATCATGCAAGTGTACGCCTCCTAACCAAAGGAGTATATAATTTGTTCTCGCCCTTTTACCAATCGGAGTTGGTCGTGGGTCTGAACTATCGTCTTCTTTTTGCTGTCGAGCAGCGTAGTGTACAACACTAGTATTCCCCGAAAAACTTTCAAACAAAGGAGAGAAAAATGGTGAAAACATCATCGTTTTATTCGTATTGATGGAACCGTTGTACATTTTACATCATTGATAATACTTGCGAAGGTGTTCAGCATTCCAAGAATTCTTGAATTCTTCTCCTTCTAGAGTTGCTATTCGGTAAGTTCCTAGTCGAACAACTTCTGTAACTCGGTAAGGTCCATGCCAGTTTGCCTCCAATTTATTGTGCTTCTGAATGACCTTCTTTAGCACATAATCTCCTTCTTTTAAATCGCATTTCCTCACCCTTTTGTTGTAGAACAGAGCTGTTCGTTGTTGATAAGCAACATTCCTAATGGCTGCCTCTTCTCTGACCTCCTCGAGCATATCCAAATCCAGTCTTCTCATCAAGTCACTAACAGGAGAATTGAAATTCAGTACTCTATGTGTTGGAAGACCCAACTCGGTAGGTATTACATCCTCACTTCCAAATGCCAGCATATATGGTGATTCTCCAGTCGCTGCTCGGGGAGTTGTTCGGTAAGCCCACAATACTGATTGTAGCTCATTAATCCAGTTAGCTTTAGCTTCACTTAGCCTTTTCTTCAAGCCATTTAGCAGTGTTCTGTTCGTCACTTCAGTCTGTCCATTGCTTTGAGGATGGCCTGGTGCTGAATGAACCTTCAAAATGTTCGACTGATGACAATAGGCAGCAAATTCCTCGTTATCAAATTGGGTTCCATGGTCTGTGATGAAGGCATGAGGGAGACCATATCGACAGATGATGTTCTTCCAAACGAACTAGTATACCTTCTCGTATGTCATATCAATAAGCGGCTCAGCTTCTACCCACTTAGTAAAATAGTCCACTGCAATGACGAGGTACTTGAATCTTCCTCAGGTGGTCGGCAGTGGTCCAACCAAATCAATTCCCCTATGGCAAATGGCCAAGGGGAAGTTATTGGTGTCAACAATGCTTGTGGAGTTCGTCGGATGGAGGAAAAACGTTGGCACTTGTCACATTTCTTAGCATAGGCTATACAATCAGCCCTAATCGTCGGCCAGTAGTATCCTTGAGTCATTACCCTTTGCAAAAGTGTTGGACCTGCTACATGAGCTCCACAAGACCCTTCATGGATTTCTTCAATCAATTCTTTCACCTCGGAGGGATGTACACATCTCTGCAAACCTGCCATAATTCCTCGTCTATATAAAATACCATTAGTTAATACATACCGAGCAGCTTTATACTTCAATTTCTTGGCAGCGAGCTTATCTTCCGGTAATTCGCCTTCTTCCACATATGCCCTGATGGGATCCATCCAAGATGGTCCTAAGTCGAGGGTAATAATATTCATCGTCAAGTTTTCATCTATTCTCCTATTTTCCAGTACTTTAATTGGTATCGTTCTTCGCAGCTCGGTACGAGTAGCTGATGCTAGTCGGGCCAGTGCGTCTGCTTGTGCATTTTCTATTCTGGATATTCTGATCAACTGAATCGCATCAAATTCTGCCAATAACTCCATTACCTTGGCATGATACTTGACCATTAATTCTCCTTTAACTGCATACGTTCCCATCATCTGATTCACAATCAATTGAGAATCACTGAATACCATCACTTGTTGCGCTTCCATAATCTTTGATAAATTAAGACCTGCTATCATGGCCTCATACTCAGCCTCATTATTGGAGGCTTTGAATTGAAATCGCAAAGCATATTCCATGTCAATCCCGTCTGGGGTGTTCAAAACAATTCCTGCCCCGCAACCTGCTATGTAAGATGAGCCATCTACATATAATCTCCATATGGGCAACCCATCTTCAAATTTCTTATCTGACAGAGTTCCTCGGTGAAATATTTGTTGCTTCTTTTCATCCTCCCCTGACACATTTCGCTCCTCGTCGACCATCTTTTCTCACTCTTTTACCAACCGGAGCTGGTCTGAGCTCGAAGTTGATGATCTTTGTACATCCATAAGCCCTTTTACCAACCGGAGTTGGTCTGGATTTATGTCTGTTGATCCTGTAACATCCACAGGTTGGTCAGCGAGTAATTTTTGTTCCTCGGGGGTATCAGGATATGTAAACTCTGCTATAAAATCTGCTACAGCTTGCCCTTTCAATGATGATCTGGGCTCATACACAATATCATATTCACCGAGCTCTATTGCCCAGTACATCAATCTCCCTGACTTTTCTGGCTTATAAAGGGCTTGCCTCAGTGGCATGTCGGTATAAACGACGATGGTATGGGCCTGGAAATATGGCCTCATTCTTCTACTTGCTTCAATTAATGCCAATGCCAATTTCTCCAGCTTTGGGTACCTGATTTCCGCACCTCGGAAAGCCTTACTTGTGTAATAGATTAGTTTCTGGACTCCATTCTCCAATCTGATCAATGCTGAGCTGACTGCATGCTCTGATACTGCCAGGTATAAGTACAACTTCTCTCCCGTTATTGGCCTTGACAACAGTGGAGGTGTTCCCAGATATTTTTTCAAGTCTTGAGAGGCTCTTTCACATTCATCATTCCACTCGAAAGTTTTTCGAAGTGTTTTGAAGAATGGTAAGCATCTATCTGTTGCTCGAGATACAAATCTGTTGAGCGCTGTAACTCGTCCTATAAGACTTTGCACTCTTTCTTTGTTGTTGGAGATCGCAACCCTAAAAGAGCTTTGATCTTTTCTGGATTTGCTTCAATGCCTCGCTGGTTGACAATGTACCCGAGAAACATTCCTTCTCGTACTCCAAATGTGCACTTCGTCGGGTTGAGCTTCATCTGGTATTTATCCAGTTGATCAAAAGTCTGACTTAAATCAACTAGATGATCAGCAGCTTTCTTGCTTTTTGTCAGCATATCATCGACACAGACTTCCATATTGCAACTGATTTGTTCGGCAAAAACCTTGTTCATCAGCCGCTGGTATGTCGCTCCTGCATTTTTCAAACCAAAAGGCATAACATTATAACAATAAGTACCCTTAGGGGTAATAAAAGAAGTACTCTCCCTGTCTTCAGGTTTCATCTTGATCTGGTTGTAGCCTGAATAAGCATCCATGAAGCTGAGCAGCTCATGTCCTGAGGTAGCATCCACTAGTTGATCAATTCTGGGCAATGGAAAATGATCCTTTGGGCATGCCTTGTTAAGATTGGTGAAATCAACACACATTCTCCATTTATTGTTTTTCTTTTTTACCATCACCACGTTTGCCAACCAGTCTGGATACTTCACGTCTTCAATGAATTGGGCTTTCTGGAGCTTCTCGACCTCCTCTTGTATAACCTGATTCTTCTCGGGGCTAAATACCCTTCTTCTCTACTTTACAGGCTTGATCTCCTTATTCACATTGAGCTCATGACATAAGAAGTTTGGATCTATTCCTGGCATGTCTTCATGACTCCACGCAAAAGTTTTCTTCCTGTTTCTCAAGAAAGTTATCAACTCCCGTTTTATTGAAGCATCCAACGTAGAACCTATCTGGGTTACTCGTTCAGGGTGCTCGTCGTCCAGAATAATATTTTCTGTAGATTCCACCACCTGTCCTTTTACAAGTTGGGATTCATCTCGAGGATCCAGTGTTTCAATTTCTGTACCTTCATCCACCTGGTAGGTAGTAGTCTTTTTTCTTGAATCTTCAAGTTCCTCTTGCTCGGCAGACGAATAATAGCATTCCCGAGCTACTTTCTGATCACCTTTCACAACTCCTACTCCAAAATTTATTGGGAATTTTAAGCACTGATGCACTGTAGATGGAACTGCTTCGAACTGCTTCAAACCGACTCTTCCCATGATGATGTTGTAGGCTGACTGCACATTCTTATCCATCACAAAGAAGCGTATTCTCTCTGTTAGACAAGCAGGCCAAGTTCCAATGAATATGTCCAACTTGATCGTCCCAAGTGGAAAAACTTTCTCGCCAGCAAAACCCAGGAGGGGTCTGCGATACGGTTCCAATTGAGATAATTTCAGATTCAAACTGTCAAAGCATGAATAGTACATGATGTCTGCCGAACCTCCATTGTCTACCAACACCCTTGAAATCACTACTTCCTTCATCCTCATTTTGATCACCAGAGGATCGTCGTGAGGATAAAAAACACCTGCTAGGTCATTTTTTGAAAAGCCAATGACCAGCTTCTCTTTGTTTACCTTCCTCGGACGATCGTCCTCGGCCAGATTTATTCGCTGAATATATGAACAAGCTTGAGCCTCTCCAAGTTAAGCCTTTCTTTCTGCAGTAAGGTCTCCTCCTCCTGCATCTCCTCCTGTAATGACATTACAATCAAATGACCCAAAACGTATAGAAAATACCTCTCGTTCTGGCTGTCTTGGTTTCTTGGGAAGGTCGGGGTCATCATCTGGATTATCTTCATGGTTTCTCTTCTTTTTCTCTTCTGCTCGACGAGGAGATCTAGACCTCTCTCTAGTTCGGTCGTTATTTTTTCTTTCACCTCCCCGATCAACATATTTTGCTAGCTTTCCTCTTCGGATGAGTGTTTCAATCTCGTTCTGAAGAGCTATGCAATTTTTGGTCATGTGACCATGATCTTTATGAAACTCGCAATATTTATCCTTACTCCTCGAATCAGGGTCTGACCTCAGTTTCTTTGGCCATTTTACCTCCTCATTGTTCTTGATTTCTTCCAAGACATGATGAATACCCATTTTCAAAGGAGTATAATTGTCGTATTTCTTCAGGACTTCCCATGATGATTTATTATTTCTGGAACGTTTGTCACCACCATTGCCCTTATGCTCTTTATTTTTAGACTTATCGACGTCCACCTTGGTGTCTTTATCCATATTCTTCTTTGCAGCCATAGCTTCCTCGGCATTCATGATTTTGGCCGCTTTTGCCATCAACTCTGACATAGCTTTAGGTGGATCTTTCGCCAAGGTGTAATACAATTTATTAGGCAACAACCCACTCATCAAGGCGGTGATTGCTGTCTTTTCTTCGTAATCTATGACTTCCAGCTTCTCGTTATTGAAATGAGTTATGTAATCTCTAGTACTCTCACCAAATTTTTGTCTAACACTTAACAAGTGTGCTACTCGTTTTACTGGCTTTGCTCCAAAACAGAAATTGCCAATAAACAACTCGGCCAACTGAAAGAAAGTTGAAATCTTACCCCTAGGAAGATTGTTGTACCATATCTGGGCAGCTCCAGTAAGAGTTCCTGAGAACGCTCTGCATCTCATCTCGTCGGGGACGACATAGATGTCAGCAGCAGCTTGATATTGCTCTATGTGAAGAACAGGATCTGTCTTTCCATCATATTTGGGGGTCACTACAGGTGCTTTGAACTTTGACGGTGTAGGAAAATTCACAATGGCCTGTACAAAAGGTGTTCCTCGAACAAAAGTTCGTTGTAGGGGGTTCTTTGCTTTGGCCATTTCTCCCAATTTATCCTCCAACCGTTGAAGAGATCCTTTCCACGCTTCATTTCCTTCCTCGGGCCTATTGGTTCGAGCAATTGATCGTTCTGAGGTAGCTTCTTGAGATCTATCTTGACGAGCAGCCGGTCGTGACTGTGCTGATCCTTCTCTTAGATCTGATGGTTGTCGAAAACTCCTCGACATGGTCTTAGGTGGACTCCTATTCCTCCTAGGGCCTAATCGACTGAAAGGAGACACCCTACTCAGTCTTTCTAAAGCACCGGGTCTTTCTGGAGAGAGGGTGATATCTTGATCAGTACCTATAGCCCTTATTGACGAAGTTCGCCCAGGTTGATAAGAGAAATCATCAGACTCCTCATTACGACGTGACTCAGTACGCCTGGATCGTGAAGAAAGTAAATAAGTTTGCCTCTGACCACTTTGCTATCCTGAACGTGCAGGTGCGCCACCATGAAGGGTTTGTATGAGTTGCCTCATTATTTCTTGCATGGCGGTTTGTCCTTGAGCCAGATTTGTCATGATCCCGACCAAATCTGGAGGTGCAGAGGGGTTTGGAGGATTTCCAACATTTCCAGCGTTTCGATTGCTAGATTATGGGTTATCCGCTATTGATGATGAATGATTTGTGGTGAAAAACGATAATAACAAGTCGTTCCCACAGACGGCGCCAATCTGTTGATGTAAAAAATTAGATAGTTCTAATTATTCAATCACAGATAAATAAAATGAGACAAAGATTTTAAAGTGGTTCAGCCTTATATGAATGGCCTACGTCCACTTTTATGTTATTGCTGAATGTTTGGGAATTCTCGAGTATAAATTCTCTCAAGAAATTCCGGTCACTTTGAATGAGGGTGATACAAGGTATTTATAGCCCTTAGGCTGTACCTGAAAGGGTTGATACATTAAATGATATACATATGAAATGGTAATACATTTAATGCAGCGTGTGCGTCAAGATGATAAACATTCAATGAATAATTGAACTGTTGATTATCTGGCAATTAATGCTACGGCCGAGATGCAGCTCGGACCGCCTTAGTTGCTCGTTGCTCAGGATTTCCTCGGAGCGCTAGAGTACCTCGGAGTGCTGAAGTTCCTCGGTGTATCCTCGTTGCTCGGAGAGAACATGAGTTGGTCAGGGAAATGAACTTCCTCGTTACTATTGTGCCAAGTAGATTGACACGTGTCTTCATATTATTCGTCCATATCAGCATATTAATTTTGGTATCAACAGATGGTATGAAGATTATAGACACGATAGGCTCTACTATTACGAGAGTAACCTAAGAAGATGGCTTCATCACCCCTCGTTTCCAATTTAGACAAATGTTCTATCCTTACACACATAGAAAACATTACGAAAGGTTCTAAAATATTTTAGGTTAGGTTTCTTGCCGTACCAAAGTTTGTAAGGTGTCTATTTGGTATCTTTTCTAAGGTAGACTCGATTTATAATATGACAGGAAGTCCTAACAGCTTAAGCCCAAAAATAATTAGGAATGCTTTTGGCATGAATTATTACTCGTGACAATTCTTGAATAGTCCTATTATTTTTTTCAGCTATACCGTTTTGCTGAGGGGTTTTAGGGGCGCTAAATTCGTGTTGATATCCATTGTAGGTATAATATTCAGTTACTCCTAAGTCTTTAAACTCTCCACCTCTATCACTACGAATACGATTTACTTGACTATCCTTTTCGTTCTCAATAAGTAGGAGAATTTTTAGAAATTCTTGAAAGGTGTTGGACTTTTGTTTAAGGAAAGTTATCCAAGTAAAACGGGTAAAATCATCGACCATCACTAAGATGTAGTTGTTGCCACATAGGCTTACAGTTTTAGTAGGACCCATTAGGTCCATATGGATGAGTTCTAGACGTTTAGTAGTCAATGCATCTTTAAATTTACTATGTGCAGACTTCACCATTTTTCCTTCTTGGCAAGGCCCACAAATAATGTTTGATATAGGCTTTATCTTAGGAAGACCTTTAACTATTTCTTGAGAACATAATTTACTAAGGCTATCAAAATTTATGTGACCCAACCTATTATACCAAATCTCATTGTCATCCATTCTGGCAATGTTATAAACCTCATTACTTGGATTAACTTTGAAACCGTTATCTGGAGTACGAAGGCCTGTAATAATGCAGCTACTATTTTAATTTAAAACTTTGCAATTATTCTTTGAAAATGTGATAGTATGGTTAGAGTCGTAAAATTGTGATATACTATGTAATTTTGCTTTTAGACCTTTTACTATACGTGCATCTTCTAAATTAGGTAACCCTTTTTCATGGAGAGTCCCTTTACCAATGATCTGGGCTGATACCCAATCTTCAAAAAAAACATTATCTCCAGAGAAGCTAGTTTTATTTGAAAGTTTCGTATCATCCCCAATCATATGTTTAGAACATCCTGAATCTAAATAACACCAGATGTTGTGTGCTCAGCTTTCAAAGCACTGATCACGATATTAAATCTCATCTGGAGTATTAATTCATCATTTCTAACCCAAATTGCTCTAGTTTTTAAACATTTGCATTGATTATCTCGAATATGGTAAAATTTGTGAGCATTAGACCTTTCTTTAAAAGATTTTGGCGTATAATTTTGTGTTTTCTCAAATCCCTGAGAATTTTGTTTAGTCATGAATCTAGGGTTCCCTCTTGTTGATGATCTTTTAGTATTAGATCTTTTCTTTTGATTACAATAGTTAGAGTTCTTATCTGGTTGCTTAGGAAGAATATAGTTACTTATGCCTTTCCTAGAGTATTTAAAGTTATGATAGACAGGTGAACAAAAAAAATGTTTATATGGACGTTTATAAAAACATCATCAACAGAATGTCCATAGACATTGCAATATGAGCGATAAAGATGGATCGTAGGAGTCTTATCCTTAGGAAATAAGTTAAACATGGACTCTAGCTTTATTTCTAGAGGGCATAGCTTGGAAATACGGATCACATTTTCTTATAGGAGGATAAACGTATTTATCCTTATGTTCAACATTTGATCGAGAAGTATTGTCCTCACTAATGTCTATCATTTGTTAGTTTAGATCAAAATCATTTTCAAGGCTTTAAAGTCTAGACAAGTTTCAATAGGGCTTTTGCTACTAGACACAAACTTAATAATTTCAAGTTTTTCAGTTTGTTTGTTATTACTGGGGAAAAATCTTATTCTAGTTCTGTCATCAAAATTGGTTTTACTTTCAGCAACAAAGTCTTCAAAACAGTTTGAGTTATTTTCAAATTTAGATTTTTTTTAACACTGTTGATGTATTTTCTTTGGTTTGTTCCAATTCTAACAATGTCCCTTTATATTTATTTTCTAGAATTTTATTTAATTCAGATAATTCCTTGAATTTTAAACAAAAGTCTAAGTCTCATTCTCATAATCTAGACATTGAGAGGTGTACTCTTCAACATTCTGTTTCACCATTTGACTTAGGACTTCTATTTTCTGGGTAAGGTCCTTGACTACTTTTTCAAGTTAGTGTGTGAATGTTTAGGAGATCCTCATTGTCGGAGTCACTAAGTGTACAATGTGTAGTGTCCCCCAGCGATTCATTTTTAGGACTCACACACACGTCTACATCATTAATAGAACGTTCCCTTTGACTCACACGCACATCATTAGAATGAATAGTAGCAATCTCAAGTAACAAGGCAGATAATCCATTATGAATAGTATCATTCAGGATGGCATGATTAGAGATACTACTATCAGATTCAGTACTAGTAATAGGCTTATCAATGTAAATAATTTTGGCAAAGAATGACATACAAGGGTCAAAAGAATTAGATGACTCGGGCTCATCAGTTTTTGATTCATTTCAATCATCCTAAGTCTTGCATAAATTAGCCCAATTGTTTTTGTTATTCTTACTCAAATTGACTCTACAATTATTAGCCATATATCCTAATCTCCCACATCTAAAACACTCAATATTCTTGAGGTCTTTTCAAGATTTGTTTTGGTTACCAGTCTGGTGTTTGTCCTGTCTTTTCTCATGAGGTCTATTATTAGAGAACTTTGAATAAGAAGGTTTGACTTGTCTATTTGCAACCTTATTTTGAAATTTTAATATTTTCTTAAACTGTTTAGACATTAAGGTAATGTGATTATCCAAATTGTCTAAATTATAGTCCCCATTAGAATCTAAGTCAATATCAGGAAAATTGATAATATAAAATTATACATAATCTAATTAGTTTATTGTAACACATGTTCTTAGAACAAACCTTTATTTTCATCTTAAGACGGGGAAAAAATCATCCCCACGAGTAATAGAAGAGGTTAGCCATGTCAATTAAATGTGCTTTGAATTTTAATGTCTTTAGTTTGAATCAAAACAATTCTTAATGTACTTATTTTTACCAATACATTAGATGAACACAAGAGGTTTGCAAACCGGTAAACTTGGGGTTTGGAGATATACACGAAAGAGAAATGAGTCTTATATACTGATGGATCGGCCTATAAAGAGGTATATACATTTCAACTATTTTTCTCGTCGTCTAACATGTAATAGTAATAAATAATTCCATTTTCATACGAGCCATTTTATATATCATGTGGATTTGGTACTTTATTTGAATTTTGTTCTTTATTTATAGGAAAGTATAAAGAGATCATTGGAAGTGTTACTAAAGGATCAACAAAATGACGTCAAAGCGTGAAATAAGATATTCGATGAGTTGATAGGGTCCGATGGGCATGATCGTGTCTTGTGCATGGGAGTAGATATTCGATCGACACTTAAAAGTTCAAGCACAACGTCATCATCTCAACATTACGAGCAAGAGATAGCCGAATTATGCAAAGAGGTCGAGGAACGTGAAATTCGCCATCAAGAAGAGTTTGACCATGTTCGGGACGAGGATCGTCGAGACAGATGACAAAATCAACAAGACTAAAGAGTTTTCTCAATTTGATGCAGTAAGCTAGCTTCCCCGTACCAAATGATGCACTTGCTTAGGTATTTTCTTAACAATTAGAAATATTTTACTAATAATTTGAGATTAAGCTAGACTGTGTGGGCTAGTGAATATTTATGATGATGAAATTAATTTATGTGCTCATTTGGGCTTTTGTTGTTGAGTTGCATTTTAATGTCAAAACAGGTTGGTTTTCATGAATAAACAAAGGAAACTATGGCAGAATTTTTTAAAATAACAAGTGATTTAAAAATAGTTAACACGATAAGATACAGATTACCATAGTTGAATATTATACTAAATTATGTTTATTTTCTCTTTCATAGGTCCGGACATCATTTGAGTCTATTGATATCATTTGGAATAGGTTTTGGCCAGCTTTATTTTTTGGGTTTCCTATGTCTTCGAATTGGTTATTTGATATTTTTGGGGATGATTGTAGTCTGAATCATATAGCTTATGTTTTAAGTTGATTGTTTTACTTTTTGGAGATGTTATGTTGGAAACCTTGAATGAATTTTTGGAGCTTCATTGATCTTTCATTTTTTATATTTATTTATCATAACTTGTACATTTATTGATATTATGACTAATATTGAATAAGGCTAGAACCTTCCCTAAAATGTTGTGTCATAATAGAAATTTTGGTGGCAATTATGGCGGTAACATTTTAAGGGACAATTAATACCGTCTCAAATAATATTATTAGGGACGGTGAAGCTCCTATCCCAAATAATATTATTATGGCTTTAGGGACGGCTAGATCCGTCCCTAAAATACAGTGGCACAATAAAAAAAATTGGCGGCAATTTTGGCGCCAACTTTTGAGGGACGGTTCATATTGTCCCAAATAATATTATTAGGGACGGCAAAATCCATCCCTAATACATTTGGGATGCCTATCAAATGTGACCATGCCTTGCCGTCCCTAAATTCATCCCCAAAGGTATTTAGGGACGGATATATAGTCTTTAGGGAAGGATTTTACCCGTCCCTAAAAGTGAGTTTTTTTGTAGTGAATCCAACAAATCGAATGCAAATCTAATGGATGAAAATTCACTTCATT
Organism: Sambucus nigra; assembly: GCA_949130495.1. Lineage (NCBI taxonomy): Eukaryota > Viridiplantae > Streptophyta > Magnoliopsida > Dipsacales > Adoxaceae > Sambucus > Sambucus nigra. Next base: position 804,798,580 of record OX422208.1, read on the forward strand.
TAAACGCATTATAATATGATTTGTCCAAAGTGTTAAGACTTCAATTGAGTCAAGCAATATGGAGACCATCGATGAGTTTAATCCAACGATTAATAAGGTCTCTCAGATATATTAGTAAGAAGAAACACAATCTTAGCCGGTATAATGCAGACACGTGTAGCGTTGAGATCACACCTAAAATGTGTGTTTTTGGATTCTTAAAAATCCCAGTTTCTACCCCACATTTTCTTGCCAGTTTTGGTTTCTACCCAACCAAGTTTCTAGGAATTAAAAGATATTACAAATCATCCCAAAACATTTTAAACCTTAGTTTTAAATGTTTAGAAAATATTTTAAAAATTCCTAAAAATTGTTTAAAAAATCCCAAAAAATATTAGAAAATTATTTTGATGGCAATTAACACACATACACCTAAAATGATATAATGGAGACATAAAATATGCAAGCCTAGGTGTTGTGTTGGTATACTACCTTTGATCCCTTTAGAGGATAATTTGAAGTAGTGTCTGAGGCTCTTTGGTAGAAAGGGATATGACTCTAATTTTGTCACTATTTCCAAACTAGATAAACGCCTATATAGTATAGACTCAAGTGAGTAAAAAATATAGTGTGCTTCAATGGTTTTCATAAAATAAATTAGAAACATTTAATCAGGGGAAGTGTAATTATCTATAGGTTTGCTTTTATAAAATTATGGCATATGAATTAAATACTTTAAACCTTGTACGTAGAATTGTTGTTTTGTTACGAAAATGCATTTTCGAGCTAGACCGCATATAAACTGATTTAAATTCCTTGTTTGCATGATGATTTGATTAGTAATAAAAGTGATTCACAGGTTAATGAGATAGGGTTACATTAATGATTTATAGTTTCTATTGTACGCATTCTTTGAGTAATTTTCTTGCTAAATTAACTAATTAACGCACGTATAAATCCGTGGGAATTGAGATTCGAATTATCGTGTGTATAGATTTGATTGATATGGGTTAAGATTGCCGAAATTGAATTAAAATAGGATTTTAATGATTAAAGTTAAAGGCTTATAAAGATTGATTAAACCATTGAAATCTTGTTATTGTTGATTCGTGGGCACGGTAGTCCCTTTTTCTTTCACCTTTGTTTTTTAAATGCTTGTTAGGTATGGGAGTTGTAAGATTAGATTAATTTAGTTGATTTTTGGTTGTGTTGAATTGTTTTTGTGTGTTGTTAGGATCTCTCGTAGTCTAAGTATTAAACTAGGTGCCTTCTAAGCGTGGTCATTCTTCCTAAACGTGGGATTAGGTGATGCGTTGGTTTGTGGACTCCTAAGAATGGGACTAGGGATGGTTTTGGGTTAGTGATACCTTGTTAAAGGTAGGATACTCTTTAATAAAAAAGTTAACTTAATAAAAGTTTTTTATTAATGCCTAAGATAATAAGTGTGTATTAAAATGAATGGGCATTACAACTTTGTGAAGCACCGAAAGTTAAACGGGCCAAATGGTATAGTAAGGTGTAACAAACCCCAAAAATAAGGGTTTACCGATCGACATGACCCCTATCCTGCCTACTGGCATGTCCATCCAGTCCCATCAATCCAAGGATTTTATTATACTTCTTTTAATTGTTTGGTACTTGGTAGGGTAAGATTTCCTCTGATTTCTGCAAGGTTCCTTATCTTGGTTTGAGAGTTTTCAAGTATAAATAGGGGTGTGGATGGAGCTTTTCATTCACATTTTCGCATCCCTTTTCCTTTACATTCTTCTTTTCTTAGTATATTCCTATTTTGTGATATGGTTCTCACTGGCAGCATTGAGTTTGCGAGCTACCTCGAAACCTTGGAAGCAATGTGTTCCTATACTGTTGCCTACGACGCTTTCAACATGCGGCGAGTCTCTTTGTGGCCCAACCAGCCCATAGAGTGGAATATGCCAATGGCGGCAATTGAGTTCTATTACTCCGAAGACCTTGTCTTTCGCTTCGGTTTGGACGAAATTTGTTCGACCTATGAATAGTTTTCTGTCATAATGGGGATAAATCCCAACATTACAGTGATTATGCTCGAGTTTTCCCAATCCCCCAGGGAGTTATTGGCGGTACTTCTCCACATTTCACCTTAGGCAGCTAGGTCGTTGGTTATAGGAGGAATGATTTCTCTTCCTACGGTGTTGTATTCTGTGCATTTGTGCGATATTGGTGATGCTGGTCACACCGGGGATATCATTCTGGGCCTGGTTTCAAAACTACTGTTGGTAACTGGGGAAGTATTAGTGGACCCCCAACTTGCAACTATTATTTCTTGGATATTATACCATCATAATCCTTCAGCGGTGATACTGGCAGAGACTTTGAATGGTCTGGATGCCTGGTGGGAAGGTCATTTCGACTTTCTGAGGTGTAGCCCTGTAATGCTGTTCATGTGGTTGTCAGAGAGATTTTATATGATGGTCCCACCTAAGTATCCCTTTTCGGTGATTCCAAACTTCTTCTCGCACTATTTTATTAGCGAAGGCCTAGACATTGAGAGCTGGGAGAATTGGTTCGTAGATCATTGGGGCTCGAGGCTTGCACTTGTCAGTGCCTTGGTAGGGGGAGATGTTGCCCATTCTAGAACTCGAGGAGTACCAATATATCGGGTTAGTAGGCCTCAAGCAGACCTCTTTCTACTTTCCCTGGAGGCTGTTGTGCTAATTTGGTTAAGAACAAATTATGCCACCACGGACACTGAACTTCTTTCCCGTGAAAGACGTGACAGAGCGTATGCGCATGAGGGTTGACTCTTTGTGGGAGAATCACCGTCCTTCGACCAGTCCCTCCTAATCGTTTGGTAGAGTTTGGTACGTCTTATGGGACTACATGAAGTGGTTATGGAAAAAGGTAGTGGCCAAGATGTTAACTGTGGAGACTAGGCAAAGGTGGTTTTCCATATCTTACACTATAGAGGGAGGTGTGTGGTTTTCCCTAAGCTAGTACGGGCTTATCGCTATATGGAATGTCTCTGCCACTCCGTTCAAGAAGGGGAAGTTTGCGGACCCCGGGATGTGGGTGATGATGGGGTTGGTTCTTCTGGCACTTACGGGTAGAATTTTGTAAAGCTTATTATATGGTGTTTGGTTTTGTTTGTGGTTATTATGTGGGAATACTTGGAGGGTTATTTTTAGGAGTAGTGGGGATTTTTTTTTAGAAAGGTAGGAGTAGGCTAACAAGGGAAGTCGTTTGACTCCCTATGCCAATTTAACCGTACCAAAATTTTGAATAATAAAATAAAAGAGTTTTTTACCATGTTGTGCCTCTTGATGAGTTTTTCATTTGAATTATCTATACCAATATCTAAGGCGTACATAATCCATTTGTTCATGTATATGATGAAATGAATTGTTATTCTCGGGGATAAGAAAAGAATAACATTTTGTGAAAAAGAAGGGGGTCGTGCTCATGTAAAACGGATGAGCTGCCTACGTACCTCTGAGGGTTTTGAATTATTTTTTAAATTCATTTTTTGAATGAAAAAAAGGTTTTTAGAAATTTAGGCCCCACGTATTTCTAAGTAGAGGGAAATGAAGACTTTTTTTTCTTTTTTTTAGAATAGAAGGGAGGTGAAAAGAGTCGTAGTGCGCTGAGATTTTGGACTAGGGATAAAATTTCTTGAGACGATCTAGGTTGACTGGACGTGCCTTTTTTCTCCATCAAGGTCGATGAGCATAGCAGAGCTGCCTGACAGGATCATCTTCATAATGTAGGGGCCGCTCTAATTAGGCTTGAATTTCCCTTTTGGGGTCCCAGATGGGCTCTACTACTTATTTGAGGGCTAAGTGTCCTTCTCAGACACTACGGTCCTTGACTCTCTTATTGAATGATTGCACTATACGATGATGGTACCCTTGTATGTGATATAGAGCTTTCAACCTCCTTTCGTCCAAGAAGGATAGCTGGTCAAGATGGTTTTGGTTCCATTCTTCCTCGCTGACTTTTATTTTAAGCATAATGGATAGCAAAGGGATTTCTAGCTCCAAGAGTAGGACTCCTTCCATGCCATAGACTAGAGAGTAAGGGGTAGCCCCAGTAGAGGTTTGAACTGAAGTGCAGTATCCCCAAAGGGTGTAAGGGATCCTATCATTCCGATCTCGATAACCCTTGGTCATTTTGCTGATGATGGCCTTAAGGTACTTATTGGATGCATCGATTGCTTCATTGTTTTGGGGTCAGTATGGAGAAGATTTGTTTATGAATTCCATATTCGTTGACCACCTTTATAATATCTGCCTCGAAGTGTAACCCGTTATCTGATACCAGCTCATACGGGACCTCATATCGGCAAATGATTTTTTCTTGATGAACTTGACAACATTCTTGGCATTCAGGACTGCGTATGACTCGGTATCAATCAATTTGGTGAAGTAGTAAAGGACGACTAGGATGAATTCATGCCCGTTGGACGCTTTTGGTATAACTTTCTCTATGATGTCAATGCCCTATGTGGAGAACGGTCAGGGATAGTTCATGTTATACAATTCCCATAGAGGCAAGTATTGTAGGTTAGAAAATTACTGGCATTTTAGGTATCTTCGAACGTAGGTGGTATAATCCTAAACCATGGTGGTTCAGTAGTATCCTTGTCGGATGATCTTCTTGGAGAGAATATGGACATTCATGTGGGGTTCACATTCCCTGCTATGGATTTTTTGCATCATCTTTTCAATGTCAGCACCTACGATGCAATGTAATTAGGTTCCATCGAAGTTTCTTTCGAACATTGCTTCATCGTAAACAATGTACTGGGTAGTCAGTCTGCGGAGGGTTGCTCGGTCTTTCTTGTCATAACCTTGGAGATACCTACTATGTTTGAGGAGGCACCAAATATCATAATACCAGTAGGTTGTTATCTCGAGATCTTCCTCTTTGATGAGTTCAATGTTGTAGTAGTGGGTTGGTTTATCTTACTTTTGGGCAAGGAAAGGGGCCATGGTTATTCCTTCGGTCATGTCAATCATAAAGGCTAAGGTAGCAAGGGAATCTACTAGATTGTTTTTTGCTTAAGGTAGGTAGTGGAAGGTTATTTATTAGAATTCTAAAGCTAGCTCTTTGAGGTGGGCATGGAAGGGTAAGAGTTTCTTGTCCTTGGATTTCCATTTTCTGAGTACTTGATCGATGATGAGGGTTAAATCCCTATAGACATCGAGGTATCGAATTATTTTCTTAAGGGCAACTTTAAGGCCTACCGTGCATGCCTCGTATTTAGTCATCTTGTTTGTGCAGCAAAAATCCAATTTGATGGCAATGGGAGTGTGATAGTCATCATGAGAAATTTGGAGTATCCCAATGCCATACCCTTTCTTATTGGCATCACCATCGAAGGTCTTCTTAGAAGGTACAGTGGACATTCTCATTTAGGAACTCAGAGATCCAGACATCGTCTTCTTCTATGGGGTAGCCAACAAGGTATTCAAAGATGGCTCTTCCTTTTATGGCTTTTTGTGTGACATAGGTAATATTAAATTCACTAGGAGCATCAACCAACGGTCCATTTGACTTGATAGGGTAGGATTTTCGAGTAGGTACTTAATTGGATCCATTCGAGATATTAGTTTGATAGGAAAGGCGAGAATATAGTGTCGTAACTTTTGGGTAACCCATACAAGAGCGACACATGCTTTCTTCTTAACTGGAAAACTTGTGACTGGCATAGGACATGGCTCTCTATTTGTAGGTTTCTTCAAGGTATTGGGTTATTAAATCTCTCGATGCAGTATCGGATATGTTTAGGTATAGGAGTAAGGGAATATCAGGCTATAGAGGCATGAGTACCGAAGGTTGGGTTAGGTACTACTTGATTCAGTTAAAGGATTCTTAGCAAGCTTCATTCCATACCTTGGTTGAATTCTTTCGGAGGAGTTCAAAGATGGGCTCATAGATGGAATTCAACTGACTGATAAACCGACTAATGTACTATAATTTCTCGAGGAATCCTCGAACTTCTTTCTCCATTCGGGGTGGTGGCCTCTCGAGTATGGTGTTCAGCTTGGCATGATCTGCTTCAATTCGATTCTCACTAACCATGAATCCTAAGGGTTTTCCTTTGGTAACGCTAAAGATACATTTATGTTGGTTAAGTCATATTTGGTACTGTCGCAGTCATTCAAAGAACTTACGAAGAGCAGGAGCATGACCTTACCTAATTTTGTACTTGATAATCATGTCGTCTATGTAGATTTCGACTTCCTTGCGTATTAGATCATGCAAAATGGTTATGGCATCCCTCTGGTAAGTAGCCTCTTCATTGTTAAGACCAAATGGTATGACAATGTAGTAAAAGGTTCCCCAAGGGGTGATGAATGTTGTTTTCTCTTAGTGATTGGGGTGCATCTTGATCTGGTTATATCCTGAAAACTCGTCAACCAATGACTTACGAGTGTGACTGGTCGTATTGTACACAATCATATCGATATTGGATAGCGGGTAATCGTACTTTGAATACGTCTTATTCAAGTTTGGCTAGCCATGTGGGATATTCGATCACACGAATGAATCCCACGTTTAGTTGTTTGACTACTTCTTCTTTAACTTTGAGTGACCATTTGGTGTGGATCTTTCATAATTTTTATTTGACCGATTTACATAATGGGAGAGTTGGAATCTCATGCTGAGTACCTCAGGGCCAATGCAGGGCATGTCATCATAGGACCATGCAAAGATATCTGCTAATTCATTCAGTAATTCTTCAAGTTGTGAGCACTCATGCTCGTCAAGGGTGGTTCCTATCCTAATCTCGTGCAGTTGGCTACTACAACCGAGATTAATAACAATAGTTTCATCTTCATTAACTTGAAGACGATTATGTTGTTTGTTATTAACCTTATTTAGATCAGTTAAGAATTTTTCATTTGCAAAATCATCATCATCAAGTGTTTGATTAGGATCAAGACAATTAATGTAAGGCATAACAAGATACTCAAAATCTTAGTTTATTTCATTGATATGAAAAACAACATTGTGAACCTCATTAAAGGAGGTCTCGATTATATCAGAGTGAGGGGAAACAATTAAGGAATAATAAAGGGGATAAACATTAGGGTTAGGTTGAATATCAGAAAGTGGCACGGGTATAGCATGACCGTTAAGGAGAGATGTATCAATAACTTTGATCAGGCGGGATGGATATGAAGATGTAGCCCCTGAGTGGGTCATGAAAAGTGTCAGCCCCAGTGTCTATAAATTAAAAGAATCATCGAAGTAACTTTCCTCAAAATCTCCAGTATCAACTATGGTCTTCTCAATGAGTGGTTGCAGTTGATACTGGGAACCCTCAGCCCATAAGTAGCTGTCTTGGAAAAATATTTCCATTCCAGGTTTCATTTTTTTTATCTTCATGGTCATACCATGGTTCGGGAAAGCTCCAGAAAGGGAAACCTTCACCCTTTCTGATGAATCTTCCATTTAGGGATTCTCCCGAGATAATTTTGGCGCATTTTAAATTCCTCTTAAGTCGAGGCTGACGGATCATTCCGAGTTCTTCTTCTAATGGATTATAGCCTAAGCCATATGGAGGAAAGGAATTTTTCAACACAATAGGTTCAAGTATCCCTTGTTGTCTTTTTCTTAGCCCCAGTCCGGGCATAAAGTGCATGTTCTTGAACATCTGAATACATTGATGTTTTCATGGGGGTCATATTTTGGGCGAACCTTATCTTTGAAATCATCCACTGCTGGGAGTAGAAGTGGTTCAACTTGAAATCCTGATAAAAGCACATCGTTCACCCTGTGTTGTATCGCAAGTACCGGATTACGGGTGCTTGCATTCTCAGTGTTATTATTGTAGTCCAAGATGGTGATGACCTGCCCATTAGCCCGCTTGATGATATGGAGCCATGGTTGTTCGAGATGTAGATTGAAATAGGTTGGGATATCGATGAATTAGAATTAAACAACCGAATTTATAGGGTTAGAACCTATTGTAAGATTTGAAGATCCCATTAACTCTCGATGGGTATTAACATAGGCATGTACGGCGGCAGAGGTTGGAGCAATGTTTCTTACTTTCAATCCCAAACAATTGAGGGTCCTCAACGTACAAATATTAAGAGATGATCCATTATCAATAAGAGAGAGTGGGACAGTTTTCCCTATGACTTCGACAGAGATGTTGAGATTATAATTATGGTTTGGTCCAATCTTAGGAAATTATTATTTGGAGAAGGAGAGAATTCTAGTAGAAGTCAAGGATATGACTAGATTCACTGCTTCTTCTGGCGTGGTTGAGGGATAAATTGTGGGTCCTGTGAGTAGCTTGATCAGGGTATTTCGGTGTAGCTGGGAAGACATGAATAGTCCTCATAGAGTGATGTTGGCTTAGGTTTTATTCAGTTGATCGAGGACCTTACTTTCTTTGAGGGTCACTTCTGGCATAGGGAGATTCTCAACACCCTTCCCTTTGTTGCTCGCTAATGGTTGTAAGCTTGGGATTTGGTAATGACTTCCTGACCTGGTCATGTGGTTCACAAAAGGAGGGAAAAATATAAATCCTATTATTTCATCGATATCGAGTTGTTCAGCCACCTTTTTTATCTTTCCTAGAAGCTCCTCGAATGATATCATCCTGTATATGTTGGCTATTGGACTAACCTTTTTTGAATCATCTAAGTCGCCCCCCCATCGGGTGGCAATAATATCATCCTTCCATACAAAGTAAATGCACTCTGCTACTTCAATGACCTTCTCATATAATTCTTCCCATTCGCAGGGAGGTGTATAAGTGAAGGGACCAGGTGCCCTAGTAATTTCAAAGCATCGAGCAACTTGAACATTCTACAAATATCACCAGTCTGTCGGAATAAATCTGTAAGATCTAGACTATATCATCTAGACTCACTTCGTCGGTTGGTACCACCCAATTGTCAAACTCTCGAGCCGATTTTTGGGCTTCTAAGAATAACATATTGAACCTCTAACAGTCGATGGTCATCTGGGAGGGAAATTTCAGCCCGAACTCTAGGAGTTGGTTTAGAACTTCTAATAATTCCATATTTTTACCTCCAAAATGGGTGTAAATAGTGATGCATGCTCTGGTGAGGAGGGATAAGGCTTGATTGTCAAAGATGGTAGGGTGTAGGAGAATATATTGGCATATTTGGAGAGGTTTAGGAGAGTATATAGGTGTGACTGGTGATTTACTTGGTATCATCTGGGTAGATGGGTCAAATTCTGAGTATTCTTCCAAGAAGATGGATTTAATATGATTTATGAGTGAATTATGGGCAGTGTTTTGTTTAGGATTGGATGGTGGAGAGATGATACCCCGATCAATTTGGCCTTGGATCACATTTTAAAGGTGAAAATATTGGTCGGTGGTATGGTCGACGATTTGATGGAAGTCACAATGGGCATCGGACTTGAAATTTTTTGGAAGTGGATTTGGTAGTGGACGGGGGTCCAATGGTTTGATAAGGTTTCGGCTCAAGAGGGCTTGGTAGACTTTGGAGAGGGGAGCATGAAGCTCGATATATTCCTTTCAGACTGGGTTGGGGAAACTTTCTGGGGACCATGAAGTGGCAGGATGAGAAATGTTGTTAATGGTTGAAATTGTGATATTAGCAGGTTTTTCAAACTTTCTAGGAGCGAACTGTTTATATGTTTTCTTTGGTTCAACTTTTGTCTTGGAAATACATTCTTCGATCTCCACTCATGTTTCTTAGAGGGCTCGAAAATGAGGGTAATATTGTCCTCCCATTGTTGCTCGGACATGGGGTAGGAAGTTCTTTCTCACGATACTAACTTGTTCTTCTTCGGCAGGCCGATTGGTCATGGTTGTTTCTTTTTCTATGCATCTTTCTATAAAGTTACTGACTGATTCCTCAGGGTTCTACTTAATTAGCTATAAATCACAGCTGATGACCTCTAAATCTTCATTGTACTTGTATTGTGACATGAACTCATGGGAAACATCTTCCCAACTATGAATTTTGGACTTCTTAACGGATAAGAATCAACAGAGAGTGCCATCCTTCAAAGTCTGCTGGAACATCTGGGCCATTATTTCTTCAGAGGCCCCTAAGAGAGTCATGGCTCGATGATTACTGCGGAGATAAACGATCAAGGGTCCACTATCTCCAAACTTCTCGATGTTAGGCATCTTGAATTTTTTCGGTAACCTCGATTTAGGATAGCGAGACATGTGGGTGTAGCCCATGTAGTTCCCAGGGAGTCTGACTTGGTAGAACTTCCAAGTCAATATCTTAAGGTCTTCCTTGACCTTGTTCAACTCTTCCTCCTTCGGATCAACGGTCACGGATAAGTTAGCCCTCGACTGGGTAAGATTTGGAATAGGAAGTTGGGTTGGCGGTGACCTGTTAGAAGGAGGAGCACATGGATCATATTGGTATTCCTCGGGAACCTAGATAGGCTTGTGTGAGGGTGGACCCGTAGCGCGAGGGAAGAGGACCTTGGTCTCTTCGAGAACAGGGACCCAGTTTCGTTGCATCTCATCAACCTAGGTTTAAAGTTTGTTAATCTTGGCAGTGAACTGAGCTACGATGTCAACAAATCCGATTGTACTTTTGGACCTTAATCTACGTTCTTCATGGGAAGTAGATGAATCTCGAACTCAAAGGAATTAAGGGGACTGACAGAGCTTCGGGGAGGTTCGACTGAAGATTGAAGCGAATAGAGAGTCAGGCAAATGGTATGTGATCAACCCGAGATGGAGGAAAATTGGGATTTTTTCGGAAATGAAAAAAGGAAATTGTAATTTCTAGAAAAGGAGGAAAATATTTTTGACATTTTTTGGAAAGGATGAGAAAAAAATGTTTTTGGAGGAGCATAAAATGTTTTTAGTATTTTTAATAAAAGACGAAAAATGTTTTTGGACACTTTTCGAAAAAAGAAAGAAGAAAAAGATAGGAGACGGGTCTCAACATGATTATTATTATGTTTATTTAGTTCTCACTTGTATTAGGTTTGCTTACTTGCAAAAAATAAATGCCGGACGAGATCCAAGTCTGGAAAAATTGGGTCTGCAACATATGTAAAAACTTATGGTTTGGCTTGTTACCAGGCTCACGGGCAGGGTCCCATTTTAAAAATTGCACGAAAAGTTAGGCAGCTTGCCGACCCAGCATTTTGCCAGAGTTTTGGGTTGAAATCGACAAACTAAATATGCGTGTCCTAGGTTTGACCCCTATATGCGGGTATGCAGTTGCTGGGTTAATTGGAAGGGTTTCCCCCTTTGGCATGACTTTTGCGATAAACGTCTTGCTTTTGAGGGCAATTGGTACATGTGGACAAGCCATTAGATATACCTGAGTGTACGTGAATTGCCTCACTATGTACCTTGTGGGGACAGTATGTGTGAGAGAAAATTTGATATACTCGACGTATGTGAACGAGTTTCCTGTGATATACCTCCCGTCATGACTTCGATCAAGTGGTACGGTGCGGGGGAACCATTCGATATACGTCGAAGGTACTTCGCCAATGGAAGGTGAGAGTCATATCGCTTAGGCTAACTATGACCAACCTTCCAGACCAGCGCCCATCACGAAGTGACCCCCAGTTACGGGACAAAATTTTGTCAATAGCAATGCTCTTTGGTGATGTTGTGTGTATCATACATGATTATTGATTAGTATATTATGGAGAGAGTATCTTTATTGATGATCATCACGCCAAGCATGGGGATGATGTATAAGAAATGAATCAATACTAAGCATGTATATGTAAGAGTGAGTGGCGTATGATTATCTACAAGTGAGTGTGTGGTAGTGAACCTAAGCATGGATAAACTACAAATGGTGTGTGAAAAGTGTAAGTGAGCATGGATATATACAAGTGGAGGTGTGTGTTAGTGACACCTAAGCATGGATTTCTAGGTGGTGTGGGTAGTATGTAGATATAAGTGATCCTAGGTGCACGTGGTGTGAAGTGTAGATGGAGAATTTCTACAAGTGTGTGAGTAGTGGCATACGCATGAGGTGTGTATGTATAGGAAATAAGGAGAGAAAAGGGGAACATACAAATGGGGGTATACGCTCACAAGAAAATAAAAACATCCGTGAAAATAGAGTCTAGCCCTCTTATGAAAAATTATCCACAGTGGAGTCGCCACTGTGTCCATCCCGGGAAATCTTTAAGGGGAAGGAGGTGGAGGATCCCTCGAAAGATAGTGGTCTCGCGCCCCTTTCGGGGTGCTTTGGTTGTCATCGGTATGGTGTAAATAGAATGAGATGGAGTCGCCAGCCTATTTTGCACAAAATAGGCACAAGAACATGTTGCCACTTGGAGAGAGTGGCATCAAGGATAAACTGATGCATACGAAACCAATAGATCAAAGGTTCAGGGGCTAAGTTACGAAATGGGAAGGTCTTAGGCACCCATACTGCCCTTTCGGTCTCTCATGGGCTAGTGTTATTATTTTCCTTTATTTCTCCGTGAAATGTGTGTGCATGTTCATATAATGGAGATCAGAATCATCCAACTCATACCATGGACAAGGTAGAGTGAGGTCATCCGTAGGAATGCTCCCAAAATAGCTTATATAGACAATATGATTTGTGCGTTTATTGCTATATTAATCATTATTATGAAACGATAATACGTGTTGGATGAAACGCAAGCAAGCATACTACGTAATGCAAGAATATGATAAATGTGGAAATGGGAGAATTTAGGAAAATTGGGGAATTTGGGAAATAGAGAAAATTAGAATTTGGGAAGTTAAAAAATTGGAAAATTAGAAAATTGGACTCGAGTCTAGGGATTTAATCCGAAATGCCTACGTAGTCTATGAAGGCATCAAAGTCCACATAGTTCGAATGTATCATGCAGATGGGGTTTATCCCATAAATCCGAACGAAATTTTATTATATGTGTGTGTGTGTGTAGAAAATGTGTTTTTGGTTTTGAAAAAGTGTGGAATTTACGGGTATAACCCTCTTTTGTTTATTTTTGTTTTTTTTATAGAAAATAAAGTATGTGCGATATTTTAATAAAAGTGTAGATACTAATGGGTATAAATTAAAGTGAGGACTAGATTGAGAATCTAATGAAATTTACGCAAGAACAAGAAATTTAAAGAGAGAGAAGGAATTGGACCCTTTTTGAAGCTTGATCTTTAATCTTGGATGAACTCCCTTCAATGTGGATGAATATTGATGAGAGAAAATGTGATTTTGCCAAATTCGGTATGAAAATAATGGGAATGTAATCTTGAATGGAACTTCACATGGGGAACTTTGCTGATTTTGAGAGAATGTTGTTGAGATCACTGATGCTGATGGATTTATTGTGCTTATGTGCTTGGTAGTGAGTTCATGACCTCCTTTATAGGGTCAGGAGGTTGCTAATTAGCACAACCCTTGTCCTGCCTATCGGCAGGTGACCCTAGACACACTAACGATAGGCTGGGATCTGGAAGTGCACGGGGCATGGGTCATATCGTTAGAAAGGTAATTCAGAGACCTTTAAGAAGGGGGTTCACTTTGGGTCAAATGTGACTTGAAAGCGCACATCGGACCTTTGGACGGGAGATCGTCGGACGAAAACAAATCGTTCGTCCGCATAGTAAGTCATAATCGCACATGGGGCAGACCGTTGGAAAGGTTATAATATGTAATTCAAAATTCCAAAGGGTTTCTCTTGGTTCGAAACGTTGACCTTGGTGAACTGGGGCTCAGAAGCCCCCGGTGACCTCTCGGAGTAAAACGTATCATTCGTCTATACCATATGTCAGAATTATGCACGGGGCAGACCGTTAGATAAATTATTCAGTGCCCTTTGGAGATTCATCGAGTATCATTTGAGATTAAGGGTTGACCTTGGAGCCCGGGAGCGCCCGGTGGCCTTTAAATCAATTTTTAGGGGAAAACCAATCGTTCATTCGAACAATTTTGCCATTTCACGGACCTGGTGGACCATTGGAAATGGGTTTTAGTTCCCTTCAAAGATTCAAAGAGCTTTCGACCTGACAACGAAGATAATCGGGGTCAAATCGGGGTCAGGGGCGCCTGGTGGCCTCCAAATTGATTTTCGGTGGTAAAATGATTCATCCGTCTGAACCATTATGACAATTTGTGCATGGGGTGGACCGTTGGAAAGGATATTCAGATCCCTTCAATTATTCAAATAGTTTTTGCTCTAATGATAGAGTTGACCGGGGTGAAACGGGGCTCGGGAGGGCCCGATGGCCTCTAGATCGGTACTCAGAGTGCGATATAGGGTTTGTAGTGAAATTGGGAGGTCGACCTATATAGGGTTTGTAGTGAAATGGGGAGGTGCTAGGGACCTAAGGAGAGACTTAGGGGGTCCTAGATTGTGGTGTCTACAATATCATTTTTGTGTTTATCATTTCCATTTTTGGTGTATTTTTTCAAAAAACTAATAAGAATTTTGTTTTTGAAAAATTTTGGAAAAATACAAAAAGATTTTCTATTTTTTTTAGAAAAACATTGAAAAAGCTAAAAAGATTTTATTTTGATAATTTTTTTGGAAAAAGACAAAAAGACTTTTTTATTTTGTTTACACCGTTTATGGATGGACATTTAAGGTGACCAATTCACAACATCATTCCATATCCATGTGACTATTCAATAGTATTTTGAGATGATTCATCATTTCATCCATGTGCTTTATAATGTTTGGAGTCATTAAGATGAGATTTATGATTATTTTCTACATGTTTGACTCGTGATTTCCTTTAATGCACACTTGCATGAATTTGTTGGATTATTATACTTTTCTATCACATGTTGGTCGAAGTGTTTTCATCTATATCCTGTCTTTAAAATGAACAGTATGCGATGAAACTTGACAATGTAAGAGTGCATGTAAGAACCGTTGCCCGTGAGGAATTTGTTTAATATGATAAAATGATGAGTGAACATGGAAAATGGCTGTGAGTGAATAATAATCCCGTCGTGAAATCCATCATTTAAACATGCCCGAGAAGATATTAAGGCAATAAAAATAATAATATGCCAAAAATGGGGTCAATAGGATTTCTCTAAGTTGAGAAAAAATAAAAACCTCAAAAGATCTTGGATATATATATATATATATATTTGAGGGATTTTTCTTGGAAATAAATCAACGAGTTTGCATGTCCTGATAAAGTCTTGAAATAGCATTACATAGTTTTTGATGTTGTTGGTGTGGAAATCGTTTTAGACTTTGATTTGTTGATTGGATTAAGTCAATGTCATTTGAATTCAATCATATTTACACCTAAGGATGATTGTGAAGTTCATTCGCCCGGAGTATCCATATTCATTGTGCACATTTGCTATGGATATTTGAGTTAATTTACAGATTGAATATGTTCACACCCATTCATTTCGTTTCCACGATTTCGTTATCTCAGTGTAAATTCATGATATTCAATGTTTTTTTTGTAAATTCATTTTTGTTGGAAAAATTGAAAAATCAAGAATAGTTTGTGAATGATTTAAAGTTTATCATTAATGATCAGAATTGAGTTGCTTTGCTTGTCGTGACAGTCCATGCTTATTTTATTTATTCTTTTCCTTTTCTATTTCGGACAAATAAAAAGGGGGAGAATGAATTATGATTTAATGGGGGGGTTTGAATTATAAGGGAGAGTAGATATTTTATATCTGTTTTGATTTATGTTGATCTCGTTTCAAAATCAATACGTCACGATGGTATTTGTTTCTTGTGTCATGTATATAGGTACAAAATTTGAGGATCATAATTTTGCATACCCTGATGATGACAAAGAAAAATTAGAGATTTAATGATTTCAAGTTGAAGATTTTGAAGAAAGTTTAAAACTTACATTTTTAGTACCTGTTCAGTTTTAGGTTCGAGAGAGGGTATTAGATTTGTATAGTACATTTGATTTGATAATTCATATGTTTTTAGTTTGTACTGGCATAGACAAAGGGGGAGATTTGTAAGGGCATATTTTATGTTATCCGGTTTACATTAGAGTATGTCATATATCACTACAATTGTTGAAGAAAAGTTCAAGTTCAATCATGCATCAAGACGGATCCGAATGTCAACATTCTTCAATAGAAAAACCATTGCGAGATAGATTTTGGTAAGGCTGTATTTAATTCCCTTAATAGTTCATTTAAAGTGTCGGGATATTTTTTCTAAACTGTTTTTAAACAACTGAGTCATCATTTTTTGTTAAAAGAATTTTTTTCTAAGTGTTGAGGTGGAGTTTTATCAAAAATTATTTTTCGCAGATGTCATTCAAACGACGTGTCATTATCGTTCAAACGACATGACAAAGTCGTTCAAACGACAGGCTATGTTGCACGAACACCCGTTCAAAGCTTGCTTGAAGTATTTTATCAAAAGACATCACACTATTTTGGTTTTCCAAATTCGTTTGATATGTTGTGAGATGTCACTTCAATCAAAATTTAAAGTCGTTTGAGCAACATAAGGATCTCGTTCTAGCGAGAGCGCCGACTAAAGTTTGTGATAAATACCTGATTAAATGAGTCATTTTTCCTTAAGAAGACCTGAATTTTTCAGATACACGAAAACTAAAAACTGCAGAAATATTTGTCGTCTTCATTTAGGGATTAAAAATTTGTTTTTTAATCAATTAAGAGAAATCCCAATAGTTTAGTGAATTATTTTGGAACCAAAAATATGATCTTGTTGAAGTTTCTCTTGTAGAGAGGATAAATCTATGGTTGACGACTGCGTGTCATTGGGAGTGCTTGAGGGTATTCCTGGATGAAGATAGAGTTGCATGTTCTTGTGGGTTCACTGTGGTTGATCCATTGATGATTATAGGCTAAGGTCTATGTGAGTGTCTGAGGATATTCATTGCAGATTTTATTGTGCATGTAAGTTGCGATTTCCCTATTCATACTGAAATAAAAGGTTTTACTCGAAAGATTTTTTTTCCTGAAATCTGTACGTCAGCAATATTTTATTTTTTGATGACTTGATTTGACCCATGTAAAATTGTATAAATGCGGTGTGTGATATCGATTTTAAATTACTCTGAAGTTTCCAAGTAAAACTTATTTAATTAGAGTCTATTTTTAAACCAACTCAATTCAGCCCCTAAACTTGCAACAACGTGTGTGCGTGTGTACCCATAAATAAATAAAGCATGTGACACAAATATTCAGGAAAAATCCCCGCAGGGAAAAAACTTTTATTTCTAGAACTTTGAAGAATTTACAGACCATTGACTTACATACAACCGAATAATCGGCCACAAGTGTAACGCACGGTGTCTTCGTCAAGCCTCCAAAGCAATGACTAGAAATCTGTAGTGGTTCACGCGCATCTATACCACAAGGACCGCAACCCAAAACACTCCGTAGAGACTCCCTCCACAATAGCACGCAGCTCTCTGGTTGTAGAGTTCTCCCCACAAATGTAAACAACAGCTAAAGTTTTGTTCTTGAACACCAAAAAAATTCACTAATGCATATGGGAGTTTTGTGAATTGTACACAAAAGAGCGATTAAACCCTAAAATGAAGAAGCTAAAAGAATTATGCTTTCGCAGTTTTTTTGTTCTGTAAAACACTGTGACTTCTTGATGAAAATAATCCATTTAATGTATTTATACAAAATTACACCGTCTCGAAAAAAGTGCTCGTTCGAACGAGATAAGGGTCTCGCGCGAACGATTTACTGATGTTGTTCAAACGACATCTCGCGACATCCAATATCGCTCGAACGAGATGGCTATCTCGCTTGAATGACCTAGCGTCAAAATCGAGGTACGCTCCAACACTTAGAAAAAATTACTCATTCTCAAATTTGACGAAAAAGTCCGCTCCAACACTTCGAAAATATTTTGTAAAAATATCCCAAAAACTCTAAGTGAAAAGTTATGATTTTTAAAACAAAACCTTACCAAGGTAAATTTTGCAGAGTCTTTTGGATGAAGAACTTGATTAACTCGGATCCGTCTTGATGTAGATTGCACTTGAATGCTCTTCGACGGTGTAGCAGAATATGACATAACAAATTGATAACAAACTTATAAAAATATGTCCTTACAACCCACCTAAATGCATGTGTTAGGGTTTAATCAATTTGGATAAAAACTTGACATCTAGTTATATAAGCTTTTATTTGAAGACTTGCTAATCCACATACAATCGATATCACACCATATTCTCAAATCGGTATCAGAAATTTTTAAGCGATCTTACCTTCTCAGTACAGAATAATAAAAAACTCCAAAAATTAGCAAAGTGTACATTTTTGAGATTTTTATTATTCTGTAGAATAGCTATAATATTGTAATTTATCAAGAGATGAACAATTATAAAATTGTGTATTATTGAGAGACACTAAAATTTGGTGTAATTAATTTCTTTTGTATTATTTTGGTGACTCCCTTTAGTTTATTGGTGGAATTTAGATGCTCTGTTTACGTTATCGAGGATTTTACTTTAATTTTAAGTATAGTAGCGAGTGAAAGTTTTTTGGGTTGTTACATAAGGTGGGTGCATGTGGTGTCACAAGTATGTGGAGTGTCAATGATATAAAGGGGTCAACTTGATGTAGTGACATTTAATGTGTGGAAACTCATGCGTATATGCAGTGCTGACACTTAAAACGGGCCAACTTATTATAGTTAGATATATGTATGGTGTATAACTTAAGCGCTCCAAGAGTATGTGCAAGACTGAGCATGGTTAACTGTCTATATTGGTGTCGCATAAATAAATGAATAGTTGAATTAAGCAGGCCAAGAGTATGTGCACGAATGAACGTGGTTAACCCGTTATATTTGCATCGCATTAAATTAATATTTGAATTAATTGAATTGATAATTGGATTAATTAATTAATCAAGTTGGTAATGGGAAAAATTTATTAATTTGATCTAGTGGTTTTATAATCTTATTCAATTATGAGAAATATTTAATTAGAGTTTCATGTAGGGCTGACTTCATTTAAATATTGTAGTTGTATTTTACTTTAATCATTCGTATTTATATTAATTGGTCATGTTAACATTATTTACTGTGATGTTTATATCTCCTAATGCTTATGACTGTGTTTAAGAACCCTATTGAGAAGGAGTTGCAAGTGTTCATGTGATGGCTTTGACCTATCTCTTTGACTAATATTTCATGTTTTAGTTCTAGAGTCGTTGTGTAGCATTTTGATTTGGATATTCTAGAGATTTGTAATTGGCGTATTATTATACTATTTGGGATCAATTTCATTTTTAGTCATTTATTAATGAGACAATTATTTTGAGTTTGGTTGTTCATCCCTCGACTCCGTATTTATTTATAGTTTTACTTTAAGATATTAATTGTATTTAAAATTTTGATATATTGGACATATATAATATTAGATATTAGAATTTTATTTAGAGTTAGCATGATGATGGATTATTTAAGTCTAAAATTAAATTTTAGGATCTTGATGCTTAAAACTTAATGGAAAAAGGTTTTATATGTATTATTTTTGTCACATACCAAAAATGGTATTTAATTTCATTGAGGCTCCATCCATTTCGACAGTGAGGCATGGTCAGATTCAAGGTCGAAAAGTGGAGAGCGTCACAGTTCTGAAGTTTGATAATTTATAGAAGACCCGTATATATCTTAGTTTAAAAGTTCAACCTATGCATCTATATCTCATCCTCTCTTATGTCATTTTAGACTATTGTCCTGCGTACACAAAGATTAAATCTCATTTAGTTCAGTTGAATGACTAGAATGTTGAAGCTCATATAGTTTAACTAAACAACTGAATTCTTGAAGCTTGTGCAGTATAGATGAATATTTCACAAGAAGCATCAAAGCCTTCAAAGTTAAACAATGAATTCATATCGATACACTTTGAACATAGAACTTCTTCGTGTCAAATACACTAAAATTGAAATTTAAAAGTATATATATTTTTATATATAAAATACTTACAACCAAACTTTTCCTGAACAAACGAAGGGTCTCTAAAGCCAATGAAATCAGATTTAATATGTTATAAATATAGTGACCCCAATTAAATTATTTTGTATCTCTTTTATACATTCATACGTCTTCCTATTCCATTTTTATTAAAGGAGTATTTATAGTACATATCCTTACAAAATCATCAAACATGTTGTACTAGTTAAGGTTCTTCACAACATTTCTAAACCATGTTATGTTATTCCCCAATAACATAATACAACTTATCACTCAAAAATAATTTCATCACTACTACTAGTATCATAGTAATCTGAGTCTAACGCATAGTTCTTTAGATAGAATGTCGTATTTTCAATGTTGAAGAGGCTATCGAAATAAATGGCGTAATGAAACATATCCAGATTAACGATCACATTTGTAAACACATGACAACTAGTTTTAAGAAGAGTATAAGTTATTTAGTAATGTCAATGGAGCATTAACCAATTTTGGAGAGGCTTCTCTCATGTATCGAATCCGAGATCAACCGTAGATTATTACCAAAGAAATATATCTACTTAACATTCAGATTTATATCATAGGATATCCATCAAATTACATCGTTACAGTATATTCTAGTGAAGTTTGAACGAGTTATAAACTTATGGATGACATGTGCCTCCAAAATCCTGAACACCTAGCTTATGAAGGAAAAAATGCCTCGTCGTGAATAGCTTAATCAAATGGCCTATTTGAATGCCTTATAATATCATCACACAACCCTATAGTCTTAGATATATCCATAAATAATATGTCCATCTTTTTTATAGTATTTTTGCAAAAAATCCCATTCTTCAACATGTGAGATAAGATATGAGAAAGAATATGTAACACCCCCTATTTTCTCACATTCCGATTGACAAGTTCGATACAAAAAATACATGGTACTTTAAAACATTTTATATCATTCTTAACATCTTCAAAATATTAATAATATATGTAATAAAGTTAAAACATCCACATCATGTGATGAAGCAAAACAATAAATAAAGAATAATCCAATTATCTCAACATGCATAATAAAATAAATCACATCGTCTAAAATGCCATAAAAATATCAACTTTAGTAAATAAAGTGAGACCAACACATTACAAAAAATTCTTCAACTCAAAAGATTCGGATGGAATGGAAAATTACTGGAATGTAGAAGTGTCAACTCTAACTGATTAGCCTTGTTACTCTTATCTAAAAAAACTGGAAAAGATTTTATAATATTTTGGTTTCGAGCTTAGAAAATTGCAAGAAGTGCATAAGATATCAATTAAGTAATTATCATGCAACTCATTTATGCGATCGTGCCAATCCTCCGATAATCATATGTAATAGATACCTAACCCCTCAATCATAAGTGATATAATATACCATGAGTGTCCCCACCCAAGACATAATAAATACTAACAAGTCTCATATTCCATATTGTTAAGAAATATATTGCATTTGAAAAAAGTATTACCACTTAAGTCGTTTAACTCAAGATTAAGCTATCTAAATGGTTTCGAACAGTTTGTTGAAGAAACTCTTTTCTTCAAACAAATTTTAAACACAAGACGTGTAAAACAGTATGAAGCAGTTATTTCAGTTATAGGTTTACCAGTTTTGAAAAACAAACTTTAAGAAAATTAAATCAACACAGCCTTAAGAAAGGGATGAGAGGAAGAGGAAGTACACACCAACAATTTTAACGTGGTAAAACCCCACCCAATTGGGGAAACTTCCACAGTGACCTCTAGGTCACAAAATCAAAAACCCACTAAATAAGAGTAACAAGTTGCAAGCTATATAACAATCAAGACACACAATCAAATCTAAACTAAGTTCAGAAATTGAACCAACTCCTCTGGCATTTTTTGACTTCTCCCAGGGTTCTAATATCACTGATGTTCTCTCAGCTTAGTAACTCCACTCCTTTTAGCTTTATGTCAACTCTAAAGTCAAATATCTCAATACCAATATTTTTTAGTGTAGTAGTGTGAAGGTGTATGTGGTGATGTGCTCTAAATCTCATGCATGCAACTCATACACACTTAATTACAGATAGTATGAGTAACAAATTACAAACAGATCACTTAATATGTAGTATTTTTAAAATCAATTTAATCAAAATAATCAGACTATAGATCTTTAAAATATCGACAGATCAAGAGGGAATCTTACTATAAAAAGTAGCTAAGATCCTATGGACTTTCGTTATTTGAAAATATGTACTTATTTCACAAAACGTGAAATATTTAAAAGGGAAATCCCCAATCAAGATCTCAACTAGATCTAAGTCTGAATATTTGAGTAAACTGAAATTAGAAAGGATTTTATTGGTTTAGGGTTTGAAATCAACGTATCAATTTGAAAATAACAAACAAAAACAAGATTTCTCGAAATAAGAAATCAAAACTAAGAACTATCTAACTGAATTGTATCACAAAAGCGTAATCTCAAGATTCTATAACAAGAAACATAGATTTAACCAATGTGATTAAGTTGGGAAAGAGATATAGACTTTAGAGGATAATTCTCAAATCTCAAACTAATTTACTCTCAGAAAAGGGTTTTTTGGTGTGATTTGGGTTGAGTTAGGTTTAGGGTTTCTTCTCTCTCCCTCTCTCTCTCTCTCTCTCTATCTCTCTCTCTAACTCTTATTTTCTCTCTGGTTTGGAAGAAGGGAAAAAGTCTCAAATGGCTGAGGCTGAGATCGTTTATATAGTGAGTGAGGAATGATCGAGAAACTCAGAGGCAATCCAATGGTTGAGATTGATCTTGACCAGTTGACTCAAGATCTAATGGTTAAAATAATGTTGTGGAAATATCCAGCAATGATTGGTCAAGAGAGGTTTACATGGATTAAGTCTAAACACATGCATAACGCCGATAATATTAATCCAAGGATTCTCAACGAAACACATAATTAACCAATAAGAGAGCAGCACATGTTAACAATATACGGGTTATAAAACTCGTACCAAAAGTAATTATTTTTACTCCCTGAAGTCTTCAGCGCTTTTATTTTCTACCCAAACCAACATTAAGATATTAAAAGAATTTACACAATAGCCCCAAAGGTTTCTATATGCCCAATTTTAATTTCTAAAAATCATTTTAAAAGTCTTAGAAATTATATAACACATCCCAAAATTAGTAAAAAAATAATTTAAGGTATTTAACTCACACACAACAATGTAGAGCATGAGATAATGTATGTATGCAGTCCTAGTGTGTGGTGTTGGTATACTAACTTTAGGAACGTCTAGAGGAATCAAGTGTAGAGTCTGAGGTTCTTTGGTAAACAATGATGGGACTCAAATTTAATCACTATTTCCAAACTAGATGAGCACCTATATAATATTGACTCAAGTAAGTCAAAGATATAGGGTGCTTCAATCTCCCCCTTTGGAAATATGAGACAAAATCTCCTTTGAGTCAACGAGGACTCAAAGGGATACAAAAGAAATAAGAAAATCCTATTCCTATACTAAAATTTTATCTGTCCAATATCCAAGAAAGAAAAATTTACATAACTCAACTAGATACAAACCAATACCCTAACAAAATTTTGTTGCAACCGAAGGTACTGATTCCTGAAAATAAGATAACTAAAATCAAGCTTTTTAGTTAAGAATACACCAAAATGTCCAAGAGGACTCAAATTTCTCCCCCATTTTGTCTCATATGGACAAAGGGCAAAGAAAACTAGTATAAATAATAAATTATTTTTTTGCCATGACCATACCAATAGAATTGTGCAAAGATTCAAATCGAAGAGAGTCTAAAGGTTTGGTAAATAGGTCGGCTAATTGCAATTCAGTAGGAAGGTAATTTATTTCTAACTTCTTAGATTCAACTAACTCGCGTATGAAATGATATCTGATTTTAATATATTTGGTACGAGAGTGTTAAATAGGATTTTTAGAAATATTAATCGCGCTTTGATTGTCACAATAGAGATGTAACTTATCTTCAGTTATACCATAATCTTTCAACATTTATTTTAGCCAAAGTAATTGAGCACGACAGTTTCCTGCTGCAATATATTCGGATTCGACAGTAGACAAGGAAATGAAGTTTTGTTTCTTACTACTCTATCCTACCAATTTGTTACCAATGTAGTAATACGCTCACAGGATATCGGGCCCACTCGCAGACAGAGTGTATGATGTCAGGACGGGAGGCAGTAAGATAAAGTAAGCTTCCTATCATACTACAGTATAAGGTGCTATCAATAGATTTCCCATTCTCATCTTTAGAATGTTTGACATAGGAACTCATAGGAGTCCTAGCTTATTTAGCTGTTTCTAGGACAAACTCCTTAAACAATCTTTAAAGAGTATTTAGATTGCGATAGAAATAATCTTTCTGAATTTTGTTTAACTTGGAGTCCTAAAAAGAATTAAAATTCCCCCATAAGTGACATTTGAAATTCTTTGTGCACAATAATCGAGAAGGTCTTAACTTCTAAAGGGGGGATCCAAAAATGATATCGTTAACATAAACTTGAGAAATAGTAATGTTGTTGTCAAAATGTTTGGCAAATAAGGTTTGGTCATTCCCTCCTCTTCTAAATCCATTATTTAAAAGAAAGGTGGATAGACGCTCATACCAAGCTCTAGGAGCTTGTTTTAACCCATAAAGAGATTTTTTAATACGATAGACATAATTTTGGTGATGAGGGTCAATAAACCCTTTGAGTTGTTCTACATAGGTCTCCTTAGTTAAAATTTCGTTAAGGAAGGCTGACTTAACATCCATTTGATATAGTATGAAATGCAAATGACAGGCTATGGCAAAAAGTAAGCGAACAGATTCGAGTCGAGTGACAAGAGAAAAGGTTTTCTCAAAATCTATTCCTTCAATCTGAGAGTAGCCCTGGGCAACTAATCTATCTTCATTCCAAATGATCATCCCAGATTCATCAGTCTTATTTTTAAAAATCCAACGTGTGCCAATAACCCTTTTATTTTCAAGCTTGGGTATAAGATACCAAACATCAAGAATGAAAAATTGAAGAAGTTCTTCCTACATAGCACTTATCCACAAAGTGTCATTCAAGGCTTCATTTATAATTTTTGGCTCACTAAGAGACACTGTCTCAATAAGTGACACAAAACATGAAAAATGAGCAATGTTACGAAGTTGAGATCTTGTGCCAAAAAGCTCAGCAGGATTACAAACTACACCATCTAAAGGATGATCTTTGTGTAAGGACATATTTTCAGAGGTCCATTATCAATTTGTTATGTCATATACCGCTACACCATCGAAGAGCATTCAAGAGACATCTACATCAAAGACGGATCCGAATTACTCAAGTTCTTAATCATTCAAGACTCCGCGAAGTTTACTTCGGTAAGGTTATGTTTTTAATACATTAACTTTTCACTTAGAGCTTTTGGGATATTTTTACAAAATATTTTCTATGTGTTGGAGCGGACTTTTTCGTCAAAATTTAAGAATGAGTATTTTTTCTAAGTGTTGAAACGGATATTAAAATAATAAATTTTTTTCTCAACAGTCGTTAGAGCGACAGAGCAATGTCGTTTGTGCGAGATTTCCATGTCGCGAGATCTAGTTCGAACGATAGTTATCCTTCATTCTAGCGATATGTTGATCTCGTTCGAACGAGCATTGTTTTCGAGGCAACACAATTTTTTATAAAATCTCATTCCGTGGTTTCATTTTGTTTAAGAAGTCCCAGCATTTTATAGAACATAAAAATTGCGAAAGCAGAATTCCTTAGACTTCTTCCTTTAGGGTTTTAATCCCTTTTTTGGTTTTCAATTCACAAAACTCCCATATGATTCAGTGAATTATTTTGGTTTTCAAGAACACTTTGCCTTTTTTCATCTTTCGTGGAGTGCGTCTCTACACCATATGGCTGCGTGTGATTGAGGATCTTGTTGCTTGAAGATTCTTTGCTGAAGATTGGGCTGCGAGTCCTTGGAGGGTGCTGCGTGTATTCTCTTGTTGAATTCAAAACTGCGAGTCTTTGTGGGTTGGTTGGACGTTAATCCATTACAGATTTCTCTATGTAATTATTAGTTGCAATTTATGAGTTCATAGTGAAATAAAGGTTTTACCCGAAAGTTTTTTTTCTGAAATTTATGTCTCAACATATTTACTGTGTAGCATGCTTTATATTTATTTATGGGTTGACACACGCACTTTAGATGCTTGTTTAGGGGATGAATTAAATAAGGTTTGATTGGAAACTTACGAGTTAGTTTTAATCGGTATCACACGCTTTACAAATTGGTATCAAAGCGAGTTACTCTAAAATATCGTGTGATCCTGATTTTTAAAGTTTTTTTCCTAATACAATTTGACTTCTCACGTCGTCAAATTGGTATCAGAGCGGGTTATGCTAATTTATCGCGTGATTATGATTTTTCAAGGATTTTTTTTATACAATTTGACTTCTCACGTCGTCAAATTGGTATCAGAGTAGGTTGCGCTAATTTATCGCGTATTCTTATTTTTCGCAAAATCGTGTGATATTGATTTTTTTGAAAAATTAGTTTTGTGAAAAATTACATTTTTTCAATGGAACGTTCATTTAATAAGGTCCCTATTTTCTATGGAAATAATTATGCCTATTGGAAAGCTCGCATGAAATCTAGTTTAAATGTACGTGTATATAAAGTGCTAAAGGAAGAAGTCTAAGGAAGATTTGGAAATTGTAACTTGTTTTTAATGTGGGGGTAAGGGGCATAAGTCGTTTGAGTGTCCTACGTAGCTTAAAAAGAAAGGGAAGAAAGTATCCATGCATGCCACACTTAGTGATAGTGAGGGAGATGAGTCCGATAAAGGCTTAGCACATGGGATGGTTGTCGCTTTTTCTAGTCATGTGAGCACACCCACTTTGTCTCAAGGGAGTGCACACGAGAGCGATGATAGTAATTTGTGTTCTTCAAGTGAGAGAGAAAGAGAGAGTGAGAGTGGAGATGAAAGTGAGCTCCAAAATGGTTTTAGAGATTTGTACACCAAGACCTTGAAAACAAAGAATTATAACAGAGATTTAGGTCGTCGGGTTTTAGATTTGGAGAGAGAGAAGTAGGTTTTAAGAAAAGAGAGTGTGATTTGACCAACACGTTGTCTGTTCTGACGACACGTGTATCCCAACTCGAGAGTGATCTCGAACTTGCCAATGAGGTCAAAGTCAATTTTGAGAACGCACCTAAAGAGGTTGAAAAGGTGCTTCTTAAGGGTAATGGTGAGGATTTAGGAATAAGTCATGACGGTAATTATACTTCCCAATTAGCACCCAAGCCGGTTGCCACTTTAGTTTTGAATTCATATGAGTCTCACCTTAACCCACCTAGGCGTCCCATTCCTATTAGGAGAGCGAGTCCTAGAGTTTTTGAGAGAGGTGTTCCTAGGCCTATTTATGTTTGTTCACATTGTAAAAGGAGAGGTCACCTTAAGGAATTTTGTTTTAAGTTGGGTTACGTGTCATGTTTTTCTTCTACACGTGTTTCTGACACGCATGCACCCACACATGATACTTTACTTGCTCCCGGAGACTACATGAGAGTGTTTGCACATTTAGGTGAGCAAGTTAATTTTTTGGTCAAAACTTAACAAGATTTGATGGAGGTTTTTCATAAGTTGGCACCACCTTTGGAAAACCCCTCCATACCTAACGATTGAGGTTTGACTTATTTACTAGCATAGGATGTTTTTCATGATGTCATTATTTGCCTATTGCTAGTATTTATCATTTTTGTATAAGTTTTTGCTTTTGAAAAATTTGAAAAATACAAAAAGATTTTATTTTGATAAAATTTTTGCAAAATCCAAAAAGATTTTTGTTTTTTGTTTGCTTGCACCGTTTATGGATGAACACTTGGGATGACCAAGTCACAACATCATTCCATTTTTCATGTGACAATTTGATAGTGTTTTGAGACAATAGGTCAATTCATCCTTGTACTTTATAATGTTTGGAGTCATTAAGATGTAATTAAGTGTTACAACCTATATGTTTAACTCATGATTTCCTTTATTACACACGTTGTACGGATTTGTTTGATTATTGTGCTTGTCTTATCACATGTTGGTTGGGTGTTTTCACTTCAATCATGTCCTTAAAACGAACCAAGCGCGATAAACCTTGATAAGAAAGATGTGCATGTAAGAACCGTTTTGTGAGTTTGTGTGCTTTATTTAAAAACGGTGAAGGGCTACGAAAGATTTTTTTTATCCTTTGCGATTAAGCCGCCATTTAAATTGGACCTAGAAAATTGAGGAATTTTATTATCCGGGGTCCAAAGACGGTCAAACAAGCTCGAAAAATTTAAAGGCAATAAAGAAAAATTCATGCCAAATATGGGCCATTTAGGTTTTTGCACCAATTCTCCAAAGTTTGAGAATTTAGTTTACCACCTCTAAAAGAAAATATATATGAGAGATTTTGGTTGGAGATTTTATAACGGATTTGCACGTCCTTGAAAATCTTGAAAAAGCGCTAAATAGTTTTGGACGTTATTGGTGTGGAAATCATTTGACTTTGATTTGTTGATATGTATAAGACGACGTCATCTAAATTCAACAAATTTTTACACCTAAGGATACTTTTGATGTTCATTCGTTAGGAGTACATGTATTCATCGTGCACATATGATTGATTAGGTTTATTTACCTATCGAATGTGTTCACACCCATACATTCCATTTCCATGACTTGGTTGTTTTTAGTTTAAATCTATGGTGTGATTTTTAGTATCCTATTTATGTATGAAAAATTGAAAAATCAAAAATAGTTTGTAAAATTTTTGAGTCATACCTTTTCATGCGCGTAGCTTTATCCATATTTTCTATGCATTTTATCGTGACACTCCATGTTTTGATTTTTTTCGTTTTATCTGTCTATTTGGGGACATCGTAAAAAGGGGGAGAAAGAATTATCATGTTATGGAGGAGTTTTTGCATTATGGGGGAGATTTGATTATTAATGCTTTATTCTTATATCATTTCAAACTCAATGCATCACGAAGGTATTTTTTCTTTATCTCATATGTGTAGGTACGAAGATTGATGATTATTGGATTGCACACCCTGATGAGAAAAGCTTTGAGAGATGACGGAGATTTTTGAAGAACAGTTTGAGAACTTGCAAATTTATTCATGGGAGGGTAGATTTGTATAGGCATTTTGGTTTTTGATAATTCATTTTTTTATGTATGTACCAGCATAGACATAGGGGAAGATTTGTAAGGACATATTTTTATAGGTACGTTATCAATTTGTTATATCATATACCACTACACCGTCGAAGAGAATTCAAGAGACATCTATATCAAAGATGGATCCGAATTACTTAAGTTCTTCATCATTTAAGACTCCGCGAATTTTACTTTGGTAAGGTTATGTTTTTAATACCTTAGTTCACTTAGAGCTTTTGGAATATTTTTACAAAATATTTTCTGAGTGTTGGAGCGGACTTTTTCGTCAAAATTTAAGAATGAGTATTTTTTCCAAGTGTTGAAGCAGACTGTTGATGTAAAAAATTAGATTTGACCTAATTATTTTAATCACAGATAAAAAGAATAAGGAAATAATAGACAATCGATTTTTAAAGTGGTTTACCCTTGCAAGAATGGCCTACGTCCACTGTATTTGTTATTGATGACTGTTTGCAGAATTCTCGATAATGGATTTACCAAGAAATTCCGAGTCCCCTGCTAATGAGGAGGTTACAATGTATTTATAGCCTTGAGGCGGTACAAATGAGAGGACTATGCACTGTTATCTAGTAGACATATACATTTGTATGATAATAAATGACATTTAATGCGCAGTCGTCTCTCTTGATTCTATTGATTTGGGTGCGCTGTACACTAAGTAGCTCGGACCGCTTAAGCTGCTTGGACCGCCTAAGTAGCTCGACACGCTTAAGCTGCTCGGGTCTCCTCAGTTGCTCGGATCGCCTAAGTAGCTCGATACGCTTAGAGATGCTCGGGGCCCCTTTGAGTTCCTCGTGGCTTCTTAGTTGCTCGGTGGTCTTGAGTTGCTCGTCTAGAGTATCGGTATTTGCCATGTAAGTTGATACGTGTCTTCAGGTTATTGGTCCATGTCAGCCGACTAAATTTGGTATCAACAGAAGCCCCCAATGTTTCGTAGTTTGATGTTGAAGAAAAGTACGGAACATTCTGCTGCTTAGATTTTCGATTTGTATGGTTTCTAAGAAGGCATTCGTTGTATACAACTCCTTTATAAATGCAAAGTATCAGTCCTTACTTCTTCATTTTTTGTGCCCTTTTCTTCTTTTTAGCCTCCGGATATGCAATCGTCCGTCCTGGTAACCATTGTTTTTCTCTTTTCCCAAGGTAAAGTATTTAAGTGCTACAGAAAATCCTATCGTCTTTTACTTTTTCAAATCTGCGTCTTATAACTTCTTCACTTCTTCTTTATCTTGTGGGTTCGTTTCTTCCATCGTTCGTTGTCAACTGATTCACCCTTTTCCTGTAAGATCGTCTTCCTTCTCTTTTATTTTCTTTGTTCATCATGGTTTACCCTGTTGAGTCGCTTGATAAATTTCGCTCTGATTTTTCTATTTCTTCATGGGTCATATTGGAAGAACTTTTTGAGCCTTCTGACTATTTTTCTTTGGCTGAGGGACATTGGTTCCCCAGTCTCTTTGTGACCGAATGTGTCTTTTATTTTCCTCCAAACCCTTTATGTTTGGAGTTCTGTCAGTTTTTTGATGTTGTTCCTGCGAAAATAGCGCCAAATACTTGGAGAATAGTCAATGGAGTTTATAGTTTAAATCAGCTTCATGGAAC
The DNA here is from genome assembly GCA_949130495.1 of Sambucus nigra. NCBI lineage: Eukaryota > Viridiplantae > Streptophyta > Magnoliopsida > Dipsacales > Adoxaceae > Sambucus > Sambucus nigra. The sequence continues at coordinate 804,829,236 of OX422208.1, forward strand.
CCGTTTAGGGATTCCAGAGATAATGTACTGTTACAGGTGGGTCGTTAGTGATAGTACTTTTTATTTAAAAACTAGGTTTTTAAATAGGGCTTTAGTTGTCAATCTACCAGACGCCAATAGGGATTATTTTGAACATGGGGTTGTTATGAAAAATTGGCAACATACTCCATTGAATGGAGATGATGAATATCAGGGTCCGAGGTATCCCCCTTATAGCAATGGGATATGTTGTTTTTATTTTTATTCTATTTTTGAAATTATGTTTTCTTCATGTTTGATAAAATGCTTCACTGATATTTGATTTTTTGCTTATTTGTAGTTGACAGCAAAAGAAAATCCCTCAAAGAAACTGGTATCAATTTGAGGCACTTGAAACTTATCTGGGGTTTGCACCAAACCGTTGCTGACGAACACATTAGATCAGCCTCTTATTTGTTGAAGTACAAGAGCTATACTTCATCCTTTACTGTCCAGTGGTAGGTGACATCGACCTAGTACCAACTTCTGAAGGTTCCTCCCCTGAATCAAATACTCCCCTTAGTATCAGAATGAAGAGAAGAAAGGCTCCCTCCTTCTTTGACAAATCGGATTCTGCCAATGTGGAGGTAAAGAGAAATAAGCAAGATGTCCCAGAGGAAGGGACAAGAAAAATTTATGCACCCCCTCCAGCTGCTGCTAAGAAAGTTGCTGAGACGCCCCCTATGGCTCCGAGCAAGGTTGTTGTTGTTTCTCCCCTGAACGAGGTTATCGTTATATCACCAACCCAGACCACATCCTTGGTTGAGAATGTTCCTGCTCCTATGAGGAGGTTAAAGAAAAGTTCTCTAGAGAGACCAGTAGAAGCAGTCTCTCAGTCTTTGAATGTTGAAGGCGGTATTCCCACCTTTGTTCCTCCGAGCTCTGCTATGAGCTCGGTGAAGTCTTGGATTATCTCAGAGATCCAAGGTATTTAAAAAAATCTTTCTCATGACAGAGTCACTACCTTGGCGGCTCAATATATTGCCTCAGTAAGTATTACTAATCTAAACTTTCATTTTTCACTGATATGTCTTCGTATTGATTAAAAATTATTTCTTTGCTCAGCTGGTATCCTGTTTCATTAGTATTCTGAAAAAGGATGAGGCTATTAAAGCTTCGAGCTCCTCAGGAGGTGTGGAGGAAGCTTTTGTAGGTCTGACTCAGTCCTTAAAGGATTCTCGTCAGAAATATGAAGAAGACAAGGAGGCTTGGGAAACAAAACTCAAGTCCATCGAGCAAGAAAAAGACCGAGCTGTGGAGGCCTCCCAGGAGTTGGAGAGGAAAATGAAAGAATTTGAGAAGAAAAATAATGAGCTTGAGGAAAAGCTCAAGAACACTGAAGAGCTTGAGAACAAGCTTAAGAAAATTGAAGGGGAAGTTATTAGACTTCGTGACGTTGATCGTCAAAGGCAGGAGATAGAAGGGAAAATGAAGGCTGTTGAGGAACTTCTTACTGAGAGGATTTCCTCGGAGAAGGTAAAGAGAAAACTTGCAGTTAAAAAGTCCTTTAGGGCTGGCTGGGGCAAGGGTTGGAATAAAGGCCTAGCTGTCATGTCCTCTCAGATGGAGTTTTCTAGCCTTAAATACTTCAGGGATGGATGGGTTGCATCTCTGCAGGAGTTAAAGGTCGTTGAGAATTATGACCTATTCCAGCGACATGTTCATGGTCCTCCTCCCTCTCCTGGAGAAGAAGAAGAGGACGAAGCTGCCTAAAAGGAATTCTCCATGATGATTGGAGATCCAACTCCTCCTGTTCCAGTTGTTCAAACTTTCTACGAGCAACTTCAGCCTACCAGCACTTCAGTCGAGCAACTTCATCCCACCAGTACCTTAGCAGAGAAACTTACCTTATCTTTCGAGCAACCATCCTCCTCATCCCAGCTTCCCGAGGAAGCTGTAAAAAACAAGGAGAAAGTGTAAAGATGCTCGGGTTTTAATTTTGTTATTCCTTTTGGATGTAACCTTGAGCTTTGTACTTATCTTTATGATGAATAAAAATTCGAACTTTTGGTTGTTCACACTGACTTTTCCTTCTTCTTGCTCTGTCTTCATTCTTATTAATTCTTTCTATCTCTTCTCTTTGCTAGTTTATGGCCAGGATGGAGCTCTTGCCAGCTCATGATACTGAACTGATAAAAAAATGCAATTACTACTTCAAAGTTGGCTATGCTAACCTAAATGAGGCTCAAATTGTTGACATCCTTGGTCCAGATACTTCTAAATAAGCAGTTGAAGCCTATTAGTATCTGAAATGCCAGCTTAATCGAGCTGTTGACAATAATGTGGCATATTATGAGATGATCGAGGACCTTCAAGGAACTATCGAGGAACTCTAGAAATAGTATCAAGAATCCTCCATACTTTTGCACCAAGGGTACGAGTAGAAATATCAATAACTCAGTGCTGAAAAAGAATATGATAAGTTCATCTCTGCCCATAAAAAGAAAGAGAGCGTTTTGAAGCTCGAGGTCGGGGAGCATAGGCAAATCGCTAAATTATTGGAGAAGGAAAATAATGTTTTACAAGAGGAGATATCCCGATTAAAATCTGCAGCATCTTCCTCGGGAGCCATTATCCCCGTTAATGATGAAGGTTTCTCTTTCTTGGAGGTGGAGAATGCCAACTTGAGAGATGAATTGGAAACCTTAAAGAGAACTGGACCTTCTACTTCTGCTCGCGGTAGAGAAAGAGCTTCTCGGGGACGAGCAAGGGCTGCTCGTATTTCAATTGAAGAGAAAAGAACTCAATCAGCCTTGGAGAATTAGGCCTTCCAGTTAATGGCGAAGAATTAAGCATTAGCAGAGATGTTCAAGAAGATTTTGAACCTCGACGAGAAACTTTCTGCACAAAGTTCTACCTTGGAGAATAAAACAAATCTGGTGAATAATCTTCACGAGCAGCTAGAGAGGTTGACCTATCAGTTCCATAAACAGCCGAGAGAGTTTTGGATGGCTGGATACAACGAAGCTCTCTACCATCTTGATGATCGGATCCAACAATCAAATAATGAGGGTTATAAGCAAGGATGGCTGAATGCGCTGGGGTGTTAAAGTTGGAATAAGGCCACTATTTATGGGATTACTACGACCCCGGACTTCTCAAGTTTCCCGTGCCACCTTTTAAACTTGATATGAGCTGGATTCCTGCTCGGGAAATTCCTCAGTGCTTAATATCTAAGTATCTCGGCGACTACAGTCTTCATTCTAATTTTGAGATATCTCGCCTAGAGCACTTGCTTGATCGGCCATCTGTGATGAATGTCAGGATGCTTAGAGATCTGAACTTCATAAAATCCCCTTATGCCTTAGATGATCCTCCTGCTGGAGTAGAACCTGTTTCAAAGGCATAAGGGAAAACGCCAATAGAATAGGATCTTTGATGTAATGATTCCTCATGTAATATGTAATTTGTTCTGATTTTAATGAAGAAACTTTTATGTTTCCCTGCAATCTTGATTGTTATTATTTTATAAAACATCTATCTTATTCACTGGTGAATGTGTATGTATATCTGTAAAAAGACAAAAAATCTCCTGTGTTATTTTAAATTGTCGACCAATCGGAGTTGGTGATATTTTGTTTCCCGACCAACTTAGGGTTGGTGGATATTTATTTGCCGACCAACCGGAGCTAGTGGATTTTATTTATCGACCAACCGTAGTTGTTGGACCACCAACCGTAGTTGGTGGATTTTTGTTTACCGACCAACCATAGTTGGTGGATTTTTATTTACCGAACAATCATAGTTAGTGGACCACCAACCGTAGTTGGTGGATTTTTGTTTACCGAACAACCGTAGTTGGTGGATTTTATTTACCAAACAACCGTAGTTGGTGGATTTTTGTTTACCGACCAACCGTAGTTGGTGGACCACCAACCGTAGTTGGTGGATTTTTATTCTGAACTTGGTGCGTAGTGTGTAGCACTAATACTCTAAAAAAATTCATCAAAAAAGAGAACTGGGTAAAACTTTTAACACTTTATTCATACTGAAGAAAACTCCATTACATTGAAACTGCTACTACTGATAATATTTGCGTAGATGTTCTGCATTCCATGCATTCTTAAATTCTTCTCCTTCCAAGGTATCAATCCTGTAGGTTCCTGGACGAACAACTTATGTTACTCTGTAGGGTCCATGTCAGTTAGCTTCTAGTTTATTATGCTTTTGAATTACTTTCTTTAGCACATAATCTCCTTCCTTCAAATCACACTTCTTTACCCTCTTGTTGTAAAAGAGAGTTGTTCGTTGCTGGTATGCAGCACTCCTAATTGCTTCTTCTTCTCTAACGTCCTCGAGCATATCCAAGTCTAATCTTCTCATCAATTCACTGATAGGAGAATTGAAATTCATCACCCTGTGTGTGGGGAGGCCCAACTCAACCGGTATAACAGCTTCGCTTCCAAATGCCAGCATGTATGGAGATTCACTTGTTGCTGCTCGTGGTGTAGTACGATAAGCCCACAGCACGGAATGTAGCTCGTTAATCCAATTTTCCTTGCATCGTCCAGTCATTTTTTCAAACCATTCAGTAGTGTTCTGTTCGTCACCTCAGTTTGTCCATTGCTCTGGCGATGGCCTGGTTCAGAGTGGGTTTTCAATATGTTTGACTGGTGACAATATGCAGCAAACTCCTCATTGTCAAATTGGGTTCCATGATCAGTAATGAATGCATGGGGAAGACCATATCTACAAATGATATTCTTCCAAATAAATTGATATATCTTATCATAAGTCATATTAATAAGAGGCTCAACTTCCACCCATTTAGTAAAATAATTCACAGCGACCACGAGGTATTTGAACCTTCCTCTGGTTGTTGGAAGTGGCCCGACCAAGTCTATCCCCCACATGGAAAATGGCCAAGGGGATGTTATGGGTGTCAACAATGCCTGGGGAGTTCTTAGGATAAAAGATAAGCGTTGACATTTGTCACATCTCTTGAAAAAATCTATACAATCAGCTCTCATCGTCGGCCAATAATATCCCCGCGTCATTATTCTTTGCAAAAGCGTCCGACCTGCTACATGAGCTCCATAGGACCCTTCATGGACCTCTTCAATTAAATCTTTCACCTCGGAGGGATGCACACATCTTTGCAGACCTGCTATAATTCCTCGCCTATATAAAATACCGTTAGTCAATACATAACGAGCAGTTTTAAACTTCAGTTTCTTGGCTGCGAGTTTTTCAGTTGGTAAAACCCCCTCCTCAATATAGGCCCTGATAAGATCCATCCATGATGGTCCTGAATCAAGGGCAATGAAGTTCATCTCTAGATCTTTCTCAATGCTCCGAATAGCCAATATTTCTATTGGGATTATTCATCGTAGCTCTGTGCGCGTGGCTGAGGCTAACCGAGCTAAGGCATCAGCTCTGTCATTCTCCAATCTTGGTATTCTAACCAACTGTACCGCGTTAAAGTTCGATACCATTTCGATTGGTTTCGCATGATATTGGATCATTAATTCTCCTTTTGCTGCATATACTCCCAACATTTAATTTACAATCTGCTGTGAGTCAGTGAATGCAACGACCTGCTCTGCTTTCATAGTTTTGGTTAGAATGAGACCCACGATCATAGCTTCATATTCAGCCTCATTATTTGAAGCCTTAAATTGGAAACGCAAAGCATACTCCACATCGATCTCATCGGGACTGTTTAAAATAACTCCTGCTCCACTGCCTGTAGTGCAAGAAGATCCATCTACATATAAATTCCACACAGGTATCTCATTATCAAACACTTGGTCAGACAGAGTTCCTCGGTGGAATATTTGATGCTTCCTCATATCCTCCTCTAGTAGTTCTTGCTGCTCGTCGACCATTTTCTCTTGCTCGTCTGCCGACTTAAGTTGGTCGGAATTTAAATTCGATGATCCTGTAACATCCACAGGCTGGTCGGTATTCAATTTTTGCTCTTCGGAAGTATCGGGATAGGTGAACTCTGCGATAAAATCTGCCACTGCCTGCCCTTTGAGCGATGATCTAGGCTCATAGATTACATCGTATTCACCCAATTCTACCACCCAGTACATCAATCTTCCTGATTTCTCTGGTTTGTACAGAGCTTGCCCTAATGGCATGTATATATATAAAACTATAGTATGAGCTTGGAAGTATGGCCTCATTCTTCTACTCGCTTCGATCAATGCTAGTGCCAACTTTTCCAATCTTGGATATCTAATCTCTGCTCCTTGGAAGGCCTTACTAGTGTAATAAATTAGTTTTTGCACCCCATCCTCCATTCTTATCAATGCTGAGCTAACTGCATTCTTCAAAACTGCCAGATACAAGTACAGTCTTTCTCCCATCACTGGCCTGGACAACAGTGGAGGTGCTGCCAGGTATTTCTTCAGCTCTTGAAAGGCCTTATCACATTCATCATTCCATTCAAACGTTTTTCGGAGTGTTTTGAAGAATGGGATACATCTATCAGTTGCTCGTGATACAAATCTATTAAGTTCTGAAACTCGCCCTGTGAGACTTTGCACTTCCTTTTTCGTCGTTGGAGATCGTAGTCCCAATAGCGCCTTGATCTTTTCAGGGTTTGCTTCAATTCCTCGTTGGTTGACAATATACCCGAGGAACATGCCTTCTCGTACTCCGAATATGCATTTGGTAGGGTTCAACTTCATTTGATATTTATCTAGTTGATCAAAGGTCTGGCCTAAGTCAATTAGATGATCAGAATCTTTCTTTCTCTTCGTCGGCATATCGTCAACATAAACTTCAATGTTGTAACTGATTTGCTCTGCAAACACCTTGTTCATCAGCCGCTGATATGTTGCACTTGCATTTTTCATTCGAAAAGGCATAACATTATAATAATAATAAGTTCCCCTAGGGGTAATAAAAGAGGTACTCTCCCTGTCTTCAGGTTTCATTTTAATCTGGTTGTAACCAGAATAAGCATCCATGAAGCTCAACAGCTCATGTCCCGAGGTAGCATCCACTAATTGATCAATTCGGGGCAATGGAAAATGATCCTTTGGGCATGCTTTGTTGAGGTCGGTGAAGTCTACACACATCCTCCACTTGTTGTTCTTCTTCTTCACCATCAGCACATTTGCTAACCAGTCTGGATATTTGACATCTTCAATAAAGCAAGATTTCTGGAGCTTCTCGACCTCCTCTTGTATAGCTTGGTTCTTTTCGGGGCTGAACACTCTTCTTCTTTGCTTCACTGGCTTAATTTCCTTATTCGCATTGAGCTCGTGACATAAGAAATTTGGGTCTACCCCTGGCATGTCCTCGTGGCTCCATGCAAAAGTTTGGTTTCTGCTTTTTAAGAAGACTATCAATTCCTGTTTTAGTGAGGCATCTAACGACGAACCTATTTGAGTTGTTCGTTCTGGGTGCTCGTGGTTCAGAATGACATTTTCAGTATCTTCCACCACCTGGCCTTTCACAAGCTGCGACTCGTCCCTAGGGTCTAATGTTTCAACTTCTACACCTTCATCCACTTGATAGGTAGTAGTCTTTTTCCTAGATTCTTCTAGTTCTTTCTGCTCGGCAGATGAATAGTAGCATTCCCGAGCTACTTTTTGGCCACCCTTCACAATTCCTACTCCAAAGTTGGTTGGAAATTTTAAACATTGATGTACTGTAGATGGTACTGCTTCGAACTTTTTCAAACCTACCCTTCCCATGATGATATTGTAAGCTGAATGGATGTTTTTTATCCATGATAAAAAAGCGTACTCTTTCTGTTTGACAAGCAGTCCATGTACCAATAAGCATATCCAACTTGATCATCCCAAGTGGAAAAACTTTCTCGCTAGTAAAACCGAGGAGGGGCCAGTGATATGGCTCCAATTGGGATAGCTTTAGGTTCAAACTATCAAAACATGGGTAGAACATAATATCTATCGAGATGCCATTATCCACCAAGACTCGCGAAATCACTACTTCCTTCATCCTCATTTTGATCACCAATGGGTCATCATGAGGATATAACACACCTGCAAGGTCATTCTTAGAGAAACCGATGACCAGTTTATCTTTGTTCACATTCCTCGGGCGATCATCCTCAGCTAGATTTATTCGTTGAATATACGAACAATCTTGAACCTCGTTGAGGTAAGCTTTCCTCTATGCAGTAAGGTCTCCACCTCCTACATCTCCACCAGTAATAACATTGCAATCAAATGATCCAAAACGGATAGAAAATACCTCACGTTCTGGATGTTTTGGTCTTTTGGGGAGATCGGGGTCGTCTTGATCATCATCTAGGTCTTCTTCATTATTTCTCTTCTTATCTTCTTTTATTCGTCGAGGAGATCTAGACCTCTGCCTTGCTCGGTCGTTGCTCTTTCCACCATTTCGGCGATCCACATACTTGTTCAGTTTTCCTCGCCTGATGAGCTCTTCAATTTCATTCTGGAGAGCTATGCAATTTTTGGTCGTATGACCATAATCCTTATGGAACTCGCAATATTTGGACTTATCCCTCTTGTCAGGATCTGTCTTCATTTTTTCAGGCCATTTTAACTACTCGCTGTTTTTTATCTCTTCCAGAACGTGGTTTATATCTACCTTCAAAGGAGTATAGTTTCCAAATTTCCTCAATTGTTCCAATGTTTACTTTGCTTTTGACTGCTTGTTACCACCATTATTCTTCTGCTCTTTCTTCTCAGCCTTATCACCCTCAATCTTGGTCTCTTTGGGGTCCATATTCTTCTTCGCAGCCATAGCTTCCTCGACGTTCATAATTTTGGCTGCCTTTGCCATTAGCTCTGCCATGGTTGTGGGTGGATCTTTGGCTAGAGTGTAGTACTGTTTATTTGGCAATAATCCACTCATCAGAGCAGTGATTGTTGTCTTTTCTTCGTAATCAATAACTTCGAGCTTCTCGTTATTGAAATGAGTAATATAATTCCTGGTGCTCTCACCCGCTTTTTGTCTAACACTTAACAAGTGTGATACTCGTTTAACTGGTTTTGCTCCAAAATAGAAGTTTCCAATAAATAGCTCGACCAGTTGAAAGAAAGTTCCAATCTTCCCCTGAGGAAGATTATTGTACCATATTTGAGCAGATGCAGTGATAGTTCCTGAAAATGCCCTGCATCGCATCTCGTCTGGAACAGCATATACATCAGCAGCTGCTTGGTACTGTTCTATATGGAGAACAGGATTAGTTTTTCCATCATATTTTGGTGTTACTACTAAGGCTTTGAATTTTGACGGTGTGGGGAAATATACAATTTCTTGTATGAATGGTGTTCCTCGGATAAAAGTCCTTTGTGAAGGATTCTTGGCTTTATCCATTTCCCCTAACCTATCTTCCAACCTCTGAATATATCCTTTCCATGCATCATTTCCCTCCTCGGGCCTACTGGTCCGAGCAACTGATCGTGTTGAATTTTCCTCTTGGGATCTTTCACGACGAGCAGCTGGTCGTGACTGGGCAGAGCCTTCCTTTAACTCATATGGTCGTTGAAATTTCCTCGACATCATCCTAGGGGGACTTCTATTCCTCCTAGGACCCAAACGATCAAAGGGAGAGACTCTAATCAATCTGTCAAGAGCACTGGTCCTTTCTGGAGATAGAGGGATGTTTTGTTGAGTGTCTGTAGCTCGTATCGAGGACGTCCTTCCGGGATGATAAGAAGGATCATTGGATCTCTCATTACGATATGATTCGGTGCGTCTTCTTTTGGGAGTAACGTTCGTCTAGTTCGCGAAGAAGGCAATCGGGTATTTCTCTGAATGCTTCGTTGTCCTGACTGGGCTAGCGCTCCACCCTGGATAGTTTAGATGAGTTGTCGCATGGTTTCTTGCACGATGGTCTGTCCGTGGGACAAATTAGCCATTATACCAGCCAGATCTTGGACATTTGGGGGAGTAGATGGATTTGGAGGGATTCCAGCATTTTGATTGCTGGATTCAGGATGATCATCCATTAATGATGAATTGTTTTGGTGAAAAATGATAATTACAGTCGCTTCCCACAAACGGCGTCAATCTGTTGATGTAAAAAATTAGATTTGACCTAATTATTTTAATCACAGATAAAAAGAATAAGGAAATAATAGACATTCGATTTTTAAAGTGGTTCAGCCTTGCAAGACTGTATTTGTTATTAATGACTGTTTGAAGAATTCTCGATAATGGATTTACCAAGAAATTCCGAGTCCCCTGCTAATGAGGAGGTTACAATGTATTTGTAGCCTTGAGGCGGTACAAATGAGAGGATTATGCACTGTTATCTAGTAGACATATACATTTGTATGATAAAAAATGACATTTAATGCGCAGTCGTCTCTCTTGATTCTCTTAATTTGGGTGCGTTGTACACTAAGCTGCTCGGACCGCTTAAGATGCTCGGACCGCCTAAGTAGCTCGACACGCTTAAGATGCTCGGGGCTCCTCAGTTTCTCGGACCGCCTAAGTAGCTTGACACGCTTAGACTTGCTCGGGGCCCCTTTAAGTTCCTTGTGGCTTCTTAGTTGCTCGGTGGTCTTGAGTTGCTCGTCTGGAGTATCGGTATTTGCCATGTAAGTTGATACATGTCTTCAGGTTATTGGTCCATGTCAGCAGACTAAATTTGGTATCAACAGAAGCCCCCAATGTTTCGTAGTTTGATGTTGAAGAAAAGTATGGAACATTCTGCTGCTTAGATTTTCGGTTTGTATGGTTTCTAGGAAGGCATTCGTTGTATACAACTCCTTTATAAATCCACAGTATCAATCCTTATTGCTTCATTTTTTTTGCCCTTTTCTTCTTTTTAGCCGTCGGATACGCAATCGTCCGTCCTGGTAATCATTGTTTTTCTCTTTTCCCAAGGTAAAGTATTTAAGTTCTACATCAAATCCTATCGTCTTTTACTTTTTCAAATCTGCGTCTTAGAACTTCTTCACTTCTTCTCTATCTTGTGGGTTCGTTTCTTCCATCGTTCGTTGTCAACTGATTCACCCTTTTCCTGTAAGATCGTCTTCCTTCTCTTTTATTTTCTTTGTTCATCATGGTTTACCCTGTTGAGTCGCTTGATAAATTTCGCTTTGATTTTTCTATTCCTTCATGGGTCATATTGGAAGAACTTTTTGAGCCTTCTGACTATTTTTCTTTGGCTGAGGCACATTGGTTCCCCAGTCTCTTTGTGGCCGAATGTGGCTTTTATTTTCCTCCAAACCCTTTATGTTTGGAGTTCTGTCAGTTTTTTGATGTTGATCCTGCAAAAATAGCGCCAAATACTTGGAGAATAGTCAATGGAGTTTATAGGTTAAATCAGCTTCATGGAACCCGTTTAGGGATTCCAGAGATAATGTATTGTTACCGATGGGTCGTTAGTGATAGTACTTTTTATTTAAAAACTATGTTTTTAAATAGGGCTTTAGTTGTCAATCTACCAGACGCCAATAGGGATTATTTTGAACATGGGGTTGTTATGAAAAATTGGCAACATGCTCCATTGAATGGAGATGATGTATATCAGGGTCCCAGGTGTCCCCCTTATGGCAATGGGATAGGTTGTTTTTATTTTTATTTTATTTTTAAAATTATGTTTTCTTCATGTTTGATAAAATGCTTCACTGATATTTGATTTTTTTGCTTATTTGCAATTGACAGCAAAAGAAAATCCCCCAAAGAAACTGATGTCAATTTGAGGCACTTGAAACTTATCTGGGGTTTGCACCAAATCGTTGCTGAAGAACACATTAGATCAGACTCTTATTTGTTTGCACCAAATCGTTGCTGACGAACACATTAGCTCTAATACCACTTGTTAAGAAATTAGGAGATGGTTCAAAAGTAAAACCCAAATTTTAAACTTCTTTTAAAATTAACAAAATTTTAATTTCTTTCAAAATTAATATCAAATTAAAACAACACAAAACAAATATTTGAATTTTTTCTTTTAATCTCAATCAAACAACATTAATTCAAGTGTAGTTAAAATTATCCTAAACAACCTAAAGCAAGTATTTTGCCAATCCAATTTTCCAACTTGAATTAAATTAAACTAAAATTACCCATATATTAAATTAGCACCAAATTAAAATAAAGTTGTGATTTAAGCCAGATTTTATCTTTTTAACCTACACATGCATCTAGGTGATTTTGCGAGATAAAACAAACACAATCACAACCACAAGGCTCAATGTACGAGAAAAAAACCACAATCGGAAAAACCTCGGACAACCCAGCTACTAGGTATGGTATTTTTACAAAAGACATGACAAGAAAAAACTTACAACAACGACTTTCCTTTCAAGCCTTTATACTCCCTCGCTCTTCAACCTTTTCCTAGTTGACAACTCCAGAGTCCACCGAAGTCTTGGAATCCACCAATGGGGCCTGCCTACCCTCAATCCACACACGGTGCCTTTCACTATATGAGTACGCCTCAGTAAACACAATCTCCTTTTTGGGATAAAGAAAGAACTCAAACTTTCTTCTTAATGGGTAGAGAAGATACCCGGTGCCAAATGATCTCAAGCAAATATATATATTAAAGAACTTGGATTAAATTACTACTTGGGTGTAAACTTGTGTTCTTTGAGAAAATAATTCTTTAAAGATGATGAACACTCAAAATGAACTTTTGGATTAGGAACATTTGCTTTCTAAGTAAAAGGAAAACTCCCAAAAGTTTTGTTAGAAAAATATTCACGTCCCTTTTTAAAACAGGTAAAAGTAGTGGAGAAAGTGAAAGTTTTAGAGAAAACTATCAAAACTGACGAAATGTCATTCGAACGAAATTTGAAAGTCGTTCGGACGACCAGGTACAAACGTGGTTATTAAAGGGATTAATAACAAGATTTTAGAAATATTTATGTTCGCTATTTCGTTCGAACCAAACTTCTAACGAGAAAATAGATGATATCTAAAAAAATGTCCTTAGAAGTTCGTTCAAATGGCCTGGAAAACTCGTTCGAACAAGATGGCTAGTTCATTCGAACGACTTTACAGAAAATCTCAATTTTCATTTTAAGCCCAAAACTTTTATAAAAAAAGATTTAAAATGATTTTCTGATAAAACTAAAAAGTCATTTTGACAAAAACATATAAAAGAATCTCCCATAAAAATTATCCAAGACTCTCTATATATATTAAATGCATTGATATCTTTTTGAGACCATGGAAACCAAATGTTGATGACACAAAACTTATCACATAAACCGGCAAGGCTGAAATCTTCACTATGCTAGGCCGCTACATCTTCAACTAACTTGTCATAGGCTTGAAAGGATATAACAAACAACTATTGTATGACACAATTAGTTTTGTCCAGAATTAAGCCAGCACAATAGATGACTCAATTGGAAATTTGCCCTTACATAATTATCATAAACCACATGAAGGCATCAACTGTTAGGGACCCTCTCATGTTTCTATTGATAAATTCCATAGGTGTCTCATTTCTAACATATTAACAGGAACACACATTAGAATTGGGGGATCTTAACATAATCACACCATCATTTAGTCACATACCAAACCATATGATGGTTAATTTCATCTGTCTTCATGTCGTGAGTCAGTGACCAACTGAATGTATGATCAAAACAATGACCTCCACATAGCCTGCTTATTAGCTAGAGGCTCATTACATGGTCCCACAATCGACTGAAAACCATACCCATGTCGATATATTATTCACTTGTCAAAGCATATATATGGTATTTTCATAAAATTATATATATATATATATATATATATATATATATATATATATATATATATATATAGAGAGAGAGAGAGAGAGAGAGACACACACACACACACACACACACACAAAAATAATTATTGCCAAAAGATCTTTCATTGTCTCAAAGGATCTCCTAAATTTTTCCTTACCTTCCATTGCTTACCCACACTCGTTATAATCATCGCCAACTATGTGTGACAACCCGCCTAATAAGCTACCGGGCGATCACTCATATATCAAATTAAAACAGGAGTCTCATATGGATCATTCTTAGCATCACTGTCGAAAATCCATTTAATTACTAATAACCTATTAGGCCGGTGTCAAAATTTTACTTACCAAATCTTTTTAAGCGATGATAATTAAAACATCCACACAGTTTTGCGTAAATGACTCTGAAATGAAAAAAAATAACCCAACACTCAGCCAAAATTATACAACCATATCGAATGTTGTACTCAAAGAATAAATAAATGCAATTAGACCATTGGCCCAAATATTTATACAGTACCTCCTATCTAGAGTACAAGAATGGAAACGTCTATCGAGAACCTGCACGCATCCACAGCTACTATAGCTGACGTCTGACTCGAAAGAAGTCTCATCCAGGCATCCCTGTGTCTGGACACCTATATATATATATATATATATATATATATATATATAACAAGAAAGGAAAAGTAGATAAACGGGTCAGAGCCCGAGTTTGAAAAATATTTAGCAAGTGCATAAATGCCTTATTTTTTTTTTAGAAAAAGGTTTTATCTCATATTTAAGTTTGGTATCGCACTACCATGAGATACCCCTCACCTCTCTTCTAACAGTGCACTCCTAGCACATCCCTCTAAACATCCTAGTCAAGCTACCCTGCTAAACTATTCTATCACCCAACTACTATCAACCCTAGATAGTCCAAGTACTAAGAGCTATACTTCACCCCAGTCTCAACGCTATGCTATGTTCGTGCGTGGGGTGTCTCCCAAAGCGAAATCAAAATAAGGAACCCCCCGATACACTACTATGCGGCAAGGTCTATCGTCGAGATCCATCAGACCCTCAGTACATAACGTATATATATATATATATATATATATATATATATATATATATATACATACATACATCATATAAGAAATATTAATATTAGAGAACTAATGATTAAACTTCTCCCCAATCTCAACACAATGCCATATTCGTGCGTGGGGTGTCTCGCAAAGCGAAATCCAAACAAGGAACCCCCCGATACACTACTATGCCGCAAGGTCGATCATCGGGATCCATTAGACCCTCGACACTCAATTTATTCATATATATATTCATATTTCAATATACATCCGGATCTTTCTCTCGGAATGAGAATTACTTCATTTTCATTTTTATCTCAAAACTTTCCATTTCCTTTCTTATATCCAGGAAATGCATTTAAAAGCCAACTCATTAGCATGAATTGATTTAACATATCATACAATTTTTTAAAAGTCAGTTTTATTATCATAAAAATGCTTTTCCGTTTTAAAACATCCCATTTCCCTTCTTCCATCCAGGAAGTGTATTTTAAAAGCCATTTTTATTATCATATAAATGATTTTACCATATCATATGCTTCCACTTCCCGCATCCGGGAAGTGTTTCCGAAGCCAATCATTTACCTCATTTCCCTTCTACCATCCGGGAAATGTATTTAAAGCCAATTTATTTTCATAAATTGCTTTATCATATCTAAGACCGTCCCTCCTGGTTTCTCCACTGGACGCGCCCCTATATGGCTATCATCTTCTAGGGCCTATCAAACAAGACAACCTGGGAACCTAACAAATCGTCGGGAAGCGGCCATATGCCTGCGGGATAGTCAAGATCACACCCAGAATCTCCTAACCAGCGCAGAAACAATAATCGCTCATATGGCCTATAGGACTATATCCACCCTGCATTCATTAGCCAGGGGGGATCAGCATACGCACACAACTTCCCTTATGATAGAGATTTAGAGAGGTGTGTATCCATAAATTTTCATTTATGAAAATCATTTCTTTTCAATTTTGAAAACATTCATTTTTATATTTCCAAAATCATTTACCTCCTATCATATATATACTTTAATCACATAGTACATATATATATATATATACCATATATTCCTCCTAGAATATATATAGATGGTCATATTTGCCAAGTACATCCAACGATGACCAATACTCCCAAAGATTCTCTCAAATAATCATAATCATGCATTCATATAAGCATGATACTAAACCCAAAGTATTTCCTTACTTTAATAAGTAATACATACCTTAATCCCATCTAAGGATTTATTGGATATCTCCAATTATACCATTTCTCACTAAGCGAATATATACCTATATTCCCAAATTACCCTAATTATCTCATAAGATACACTCAACAGTAATCGGTATAATTATACTTTCTATACGCATGATTATATAGGCCTAAAGCCCACAAAAATATCCTAGGGATTTATCTTTCCCCGATAACCTTACATTTTGTGGGTCAGGGATTTCATTTCCAGGAACCCAAGGACTACATCTTGTCCCTATAATCATTTAAAGGTCCCCACCATAATTGAGGAAACCTAAACCATCAAATTCTACAATTATACTATTTTCCTCGAAAATATAATGTAAGGGTTATACATTTAAACCCTCACTTAACCCTCATAAATTCCTTTAATTAGAGGACCATATAGTCCTAAAAGGTCCCTTATATGATCACATAATTAACCTCGAAGCAAGATGAAATGGAATCTATCCCATCCAAAATCATCCTAGAAAAATTGCCAACTTTCAGCAGGGGTCGATCGATCGACCCATGGCCGTCGATCGATCGATGGCTCGATCGATCGAGCCCCCATGATCGATCGATCGATCATGGCGGGAATCTTCTTCCCCAAGAAGCTGTTTCAGCCATTAAAGCTTATCCCAAGCTTTTGTCGCCTCACCCAACGACCTACAACCTCAACCAACTACAAATACACATGTATTAAGGGTTCTAAACATCCTAGAACCCTAAATCACCAATTAATTTCGATTAATTTCTAAATTTATCTAGTTATCCAATTTTAGGGGTTTATTCGTTTTATCTCCCGAAAACCCATTTTATCCACGAAAACCCAACCCAAAATCCTTCGGGTTTGATTATACCAAACTACGGTATGAGATATTTGTGCAAAAATTAAATAAAGCAAGTAAACACTAGCTTCGTGGATAAAATCCGACGACCTCGAGCCGAATCCCGCGGAGGTTGGCCGAAATCTCCCCTTTTCTCCTCTTTTCTTCCTCCTCTCTCTCTTCTCTTTCTTTTCTTTCTCTTTTTCTTCCTCTCTCCCTCTTTATATAGAGAGAAAAGGGTTTAACCCCTTAAAAACCCAAAAACGACTCGTTTACTCAATTACGAGCCATTTTAACTCTAAAATTACCCAGAACTCAATTTCGACAATCGAATACTCTTTTCCGACTATCTCGGCCATTCCGAGACTCATGGCACAATCGAAATTCCCATCCGAGGTACTTGACCGCAACACACCATTTCAACCCCACACGACTTAATGGGGGTTTTTCCAAATTAAATCTCACCTCGTGTCGCTCTACTCAATGGCGAGATATAATTAAAATATTCCGACCTATATAATCACAACATCCATCGAAAATCGTTTAATCCTCGAAAATTCCAAAAATCACTATTCCGGGAAATTCTCTAAATTGTCAATTTATACCCAATTATGGAATTTAATTGTCTCCAAAAACGACGGGTTGTTACATACTCCCCCCCTTACAACGGAATTTCGTCCTCGAAATTCAGATACGACCTACACCACCAATCCTAGAATCGCTCCAAATCCTAGTATCTCACAGGGGAACGATACTAACCCAATGGTTCCCAACCATACGCTATACGGGCGTCACATTGGACTCATCATTTCTAGTGCGTCACGTCATAAACTTCAACTTTATATACTACGCCCGTCTTATATCAGGCGGTATATAAGCCAACTTACTAAGGTGCCCATACACCTTCTTACCCGTGCACATCTGCACTTCCATTGTGAACGTCTGACATGTAACACTCTCTCCCAATAAGGGTCTCCTTTCCTCGGTGTAATACTCACACACGGGTCCTCCTAACCCACGAAATTCAATTCTCTTAACCTCGGCGCCACTAACTCTATCGAACTTACATCCTAACAATACTACGGTCTATGCACTACCCTACCTACACGAAGCGAGTATAATCCTTAATATGTCCCTAGTGCCCAAGGCCTCTCTCAACTTCCGACATTTTCTCGGTTTCATGCGTGGGACGTCTCGCAAAAGGGAAATCCAAACAAGGAACCCTCCCATTACACTACTCCCTCGCGTTGTCGGTCATCGAGATATAGCGACCTAAGTCACACCAGTGGGAAGCCCTAAATCCTACCTCACTAGCCTATGAACGCGTTCCTACTATTCTATCCTTCCGCCCATACGAAAGAAAATCTAACTAATCGAAGTGCCCAATCTCCGTAAGAGAACTACGTACATCATACCCAAATCATATTTCCTCAAAATTTGGCCTTTTCATTAAGGCCTGACTATAAGCCTCGAGTCAATTTCTCTAAGTCCTACTTCACCCACCTACTTGTGGTGAGAGGACCACTTTAGTGCTTTTCCATAGCACAATATTTCCACAAGCATACCATCATCATATGGCTCATAGTCTATAGTGGTACATCCACACTATATGAATTATCAACAAACTCACATCCTTGCATCCTATAACATCTCTCCACTCCCGACGCTGTTAAGATTCATGTGTGGAGCGTCTCGCAAAGCGAAATCCAAATAAGGAACCCATCCACACACTCCTACTTAACTTTGTCGGTCATGGAGGTCCGTTATTTTCAAACATGCAACCGGGATACCCTATCCCCTGACTCAATCAAAATGTTGTCTGAACTCCCGACTCTATCTAGGAGCCACACCACTAAGCGCATCGCACTACACTCAGTCTCTGCGCAATCAATAATGAGCTTAAACTTACAGCTCAACAATAATCTGGCACACCTCAAATCATATCTATAAGGTCGCCACATACTCAAATCACAATAATGAAATATCTGCTCATCGAAGTTCCATCTACCCATAACAATAAAGGCGAACTTAACCTGTATCCAGGTGAGATGTCGTAACAACAACCCGTTCCACCCTAGAACTACGGACACGATAGTCTTGCCATCATTAGCCTGCTATCGCTCCGAACATCCAACAACATTATATGCTCACCATATCACCATACTCGTATAGACATATAAAACGAGCATCCCAAACCGAATATATATATATATATATATATATTCAAAATATCATCACCCGCCTTTATGGCGAATGAAGTAAAATGAAATTCCGCTATCGCGGAAAACACATAGGCATACATGATATAATGTTATCGATACCGCCACAACTCAAATTACACACACGAGTCTAGGACTAACGAAACACCATGACTTTATCTAGTCACATCAAATATACCTCTTCCTTCATTGAGATGAATCCCCGGGTGGATGCCCACCAATAGGGTCCTCAAACATACACATTCTCCATAAGTGTTAGCAACACTTCTCTAGTGAGCCTATCGTTCCTCGAAAGGACTCATTATTCATTGTACCTACCTCAACTCAGTACAAGGTTCACTCCTCCATAATATTCTTTAATCACTGTTGGCTTCTGACCGAACCTTATGTGAATAATCCTAAAATAGCACTCTTCTCATTCTTGCTGAATCACGGGGAGTCGCGGTTAAAAATATCCATAAGATCCCTTTCGAATCCTTACTTCACTGGGAAATTCAACTTTAGTACCACTTTCTACTACGATGGTACTACGGTACTCATAACTACTACTCTTTAGTAGTCGCCACCAAAATCCTTAGCAAATATTGCAGAAGAAGTGACCTCTACTACGGTCCTCATCCCCAACTTCTACCAGGTGCTCCAGCTAAGCCTCACCTCCTACTTCCATCCAAGTCCTGCACACAAATCTCAAATGAGCACACAAAAGATTGTTATAATCTTCTAACATGGCAAGAGAACGAAATCTCACAAGAGAAATCAACAATCCTAATCCTGAGGCTCTATATCAAATCGAGAGCAACGCTGAAAGCGTAGTACGTCCGCACAGATTCCTAAGGACACTAGAACCTGATGCTCTGATACCATCTGTGACGACCCGCCTAATAAGATACCAGGCGATCACTCTAATATCAAATTAAAACAAGAGTCTCATATGGATCATTCTTAGCATCACTGTCGAAAATCCATTTAATTACTAATAACCTATTAGGCCGGTGTCAAAATTTTACTTACGAAATATTTTTAAGCGAAGATAATTGAAACATCCACACAGTTTTGCATAAATGAAACTGAAATGAAAAAAAAATAACCGAACACTCGGTCAAAATTATACAACCATATTGAATGATGTACTCAAAGAATAAATAAATGCAATTGGACCATTGGCCCGAATATTTATACAGTACCTCCTATCTAGAGTACAAGAATGGAAACGTCTATCGAGAACCTGCACGCATCGACAACTACTATAGCTGACGTCTGACTCGAAAGAAGTCCCATCCAGACATCCCTGTGTCTGGACACCTATATAATATATATATATATATATATATATATATATATATATATATATATAACAAGAAAGGAAAAGTAGATAAACGGGTCAGAGCCCGAGTTTGAAAATATTTAGCAAGTGCATAAATGCCTTATTTTTTTTTTTAGAAAAAGGTTTTATCTCATATTTAAGTTTAGTATCGCACTCCCATGAGATACCCCTCACCTCACTTCTAACAGTGCACTCCTAGCGCATCCCTCTAAACATCCTAGTAAAGCTACCCTGTTAAACTAGTTTATCACCCAACTACTATCAACCCTAGATATTCCAAGTACTAATGGCTAAACTTCACCCCTGTCTCAAAGATATGCAATGTTCGTGCGTGGGATGTCTCGCAGAGAGAAATCCAAACAAGGAACCCCCCCGATACACTACTATGCGGAAAGGTCGATCGTCGAGATCCATCAGACCCTCAGTACATAACGTATATATATATATATATATATAAGAAATATAAATATTAGAGCACTAAGGATTAAACTTCTCCCCAGTCTCAACACAATGCCATATTCGTGCGTGGGGTGTCTCGCAAAGCGAAATCCAAACAAGGAACCCCCCGATACACTACTATGCCGCAAGGTCGATCATTGGGATCCATTAGACCCTCGACACTCAACTTATTCATATATATATTCATATTTCAATATACATCCGGATCTATCTCCCGGAATGAGAATTACTTCATTTTCATTTTTATCTCAAAACTTTCCATTTCCTTTCTTATATCCAGGAAATGCATTTAAAAGCCAACTCATTAGCATGAATTGCTTTAACATATCATACAACTTTTTAAAAGTCAGTTTTATTATCATAAAAATGCTTTTCCGTTTTAAAACATCCCATTTCCCTTCTTCCATCCAGGAAATGTATTTTAAAAGCCATTTTTATTATCATAAAAATGCTTTTACCATATCATATGCTTCCACTTCCCTTCTTCCATCCGGGAAGTGCTTCCGAAGCCAATCATTTACCCTATTTCCCTTCTTCCATCCGGGAAATGTATTTAAAGACAATTTATTATCATAAATTTCTTTAACATATCTAAGACCGTCCCTCCTGGTTTTCCCACTGGACGCGCCCCTAAATGGCTATCATCTTCAAGGTCCTATCAAACAAGACAACCTGGGAACCTAACAAATCGTCGGGAAGCGGCCATAGGCCTGCGGGATAGTCAAGACCACACCCAGAATCTCCTAACCAGCGCAGAAACAATAATTGCTCATATGGCCTATAGGACTATATCCACCTTGCATTCATTAGCCAGGGGGCATCAGTATACGCACGCAACTTCCCTTATGATAGCGATTTAGAGAGGTGTGTATCCATAAATTTTCATTTATGAAAATCATTTCTTTTCGATTTTGAAAACATTCATTTTTATATTTCCAAAATCATTTACCTCCTATCATATATATACTTTAATCACATAGTACATATATATATATATATATATATATATATATATATATATATATATATATATATATATATATATACCATATATTCCTCCTAGAATATATATAGATGGTCATATTTGCCAAGTACATCCAACGATGACCAATACTCCCAAAGATTCTCTCAAAGAATCATAATCATGCATTCATATAAGCATGATACTAAACCCAAAGTATTTCCTTACTTTAATAAGTAATACATACCTTAATCCCATCTAAGGATTTATTGGATATCTCCAATTATACCATTTCTCACTAAGCGAATATATACCTATATTCCCAAATTACCCTAATTATCTCATAAGATACACTCAACAGTAATCGGTATAATTATACTTTCTAAACGCATGATTATATAGGCTTAAAGCCCACAAAAATATCCTAGGGATTTATCTTTCCCCGATAACCTTACATTTTGTGGGTGAGGGATTTCATTTCCATGAACCCAAGGACTACATCTTGTCCCTATAATCATTTAAAGGTCCCCCCCATAATTGAGGAACCCTAAACCATCAAATTCTACAATTATACTATTTTCCTCGAAAATATAATGTAAGGGTTATATATTTAAACCCTCACTTAACCCTCATAAATTCCTTTAATTAGAGGACCATATAGTCCTAAAAGGTCCCTTATATGATCACATAATTAACCTCGAAGCAAGATGAAATGGAATCTATCCCATCCAAAATCATCCTAGAAAAATTGCCAACTTTCAGCAGGGGTCGATCAATCGACCCATGGCCGTCGATCGATCGATGGCTCGATCGATCGATCCCCTATGATCGATCGATCGATCATGGCGGGCATCTTCTTCTCCGAGAAGCTATTTCAGCCATTAAAGCTTCTCCCAAGCTTTTGTCGCCTCACCCAACGACCTACAACCTCAACCAACTACAAATACACATGTATTAAGGGTTCTAAACATCCTAGAACCCTAAATCACCAATTAATTTCGATTAATTTCTAAATTTCTCTAGTTATCCAATTTTAGGGGTTTATTCGTTTTATCTCCCGAAACCCGTTTTATCCACGAAAACCCAACCCAAAATATTTCAGGTTTGATTATACCAAACTAAGGTATGAGATATTTATGCAAAAATTAAATAAAGTAAGTAAACATTTGCGTCGTGGATAAAATCCGACAACCTCGAGCCGAATCCCGCGGAGGTTGGCCGAAATCTCCCCTTTTCTCCTCTTTTCTTCCTCCTCTCTCTCTTCCCTCTCTTATCTTTCTTTTCTTTCTCTTTTTCTCCCTCTCTCCCTCTTTATATAGAGAGAGAAAAGGGTTTAACCCCTTAAAAAACCCAAAAACGACTCGTTTACTCAATTACAAGCCATTTTTACTCTAAAATTACCCGGAACTCAATTTCGACAATCGAATACTCTTTTTCGACTATCTCGGCCATTCCGAGACTCATGACGCAGTCAAAATTCCCATCCGAGGTACTTGACTGCAACACACCATTTCAACCCCACACGACTTAATGGGGGTTTTTCCAAATTAAATCGCACCTCATGCCGCTCTACTCAATGGCGACATATAATTAAAATATTTCGACCTATATAATCCCAAATAATCACAACATCCATCGAAAATCATTTAATCCTAGAAAATTCCAAAAATCACTATTCTGGGAAATTCTCCAAATTGTCAATTTATACCCAATTATGGAATTTAATTGTCTCCAAAAAGGACGGGTTGTTACACTATGATGTTGATTTTATAAGTTGCGTCTTAGCGCTCTACTATAGGTCTTTGTGTCTTCTTGGGGTCCAATCTCAACTCTTGGACTGCCAAGAAACAATATTATTTATCCTTCCCTAGTGATAAAGTCGAGTATCATTCTCTTAAACATGTCTGTGCTAAGACTACCCACATCTCACATCTTCTCACCTAACTCAACTTCCCTCCACCCAACCCATTACCCTATTCTATGATAACGTCATCACTACCTACTTGGCCTCAAGCTCTATTTGTTGTTGCATTATTCATTATTACCTCATATATGTAATTGCATGGTCATACAATAACTGAAGATGATATTCTTGAGAAAACAATTGAACATTTCATAACAATGATATTAATCTACAGGAGCAATATCGATAGCATAATTGTCAAAATTACTTGACATTTATACATGTTCTTATTGTTAATGAACAACATAACTAACTTCTAATGACAAATCATGAATCTCATCCAATCGAATTGGCATAAGTTCCAAAAGCACATGCAAACATTTTTGGTAGTTATTGACGTGTACCTAAATGTTGTCGTGGTCATGGGTGCCAAATCTTGTATAACCCTTAAGGTTTTTAAGAGAATAACACGCCCATAAAAATATTAGAAAATTACTATAACACCAGAAGTGGAATTTTATTCACCCAAACAAAGACAAGGGAAATGGTGTGCAAAAACAATATGATAATATTTTTTTTATCTATGCGTCATGAAAAGGGCATTGACCAAGAACATGTCTTGCACTAAAACATTTGGTGAATTATACTAGGCATTGGTGAAAGATAACGGGAAATACATTGAATCGAACCTTATTGTATATTTTATTTTGATGGTCATATGGCCACCATTTTCCTTTCAAGTGTAAGATTTATTTGAGGTTCCATATGGTGGAATTTATAATCTAATTTTACATGGGACTATTTGTTAGAGTAAAATTTAATATATGGGCTTATATATGAAATAAATATGAATTATAGGCTATCAAATAAAGTGAGGTCAATTAAAGTGATTAATTTCAGTTTTGGGGCCTTAATAATTTATTATTAAAGTGTGTGTTTTAATGTGTAGAGACAAGCGTAATTTTTGTTTCTATGATGGGTTAAAATAGAAATATACGAAGTATGAAAAGGCATGATTGCGTTATAAATAGATGTCATGGTCCCCAGATCACACAACTATCATCTTCTGATTTCCATTGTCAGGGAGAAATTCAGGCATAAAATAAACGTGTTGATCTGGAAGATCAAAAGAGCTCAGACTCAGATATTTTACTTTTTTCATTATGGATTCAGGTACGCTTCCACAAATTCAATATTTTTATTTCTTGATAATTCAATATGAGTGTTCCTATTCGTGTGATGGTTTTCACAAAATAGAAATTAATCTAACATGTGGTATTAGAGCTATCTCATGTTCAATTGTTGAGAATATATTAGGAAGGTATTGATATTAATTTTGCCCTGAAAATATTTTTTTTTTAAGTTTAATATTCTAAAAAAATTTGGTATAGAAATATTCTTCGTTTCATTACGATTCCAACGATATAAAATTCATGAAATTTAGACTAGTGGTTGAGTTTATATGATTTTTTAAAAACAAAGAAAAAAAAGGTTGATTTGATGGTAGTGGAATGTTAAAGGTTCGACTTTTGGTGTTTCATGTTTAAGCCTTTTAAATGATGGAAATTATGAAGGACCCCAAGAGGTTTTGAACCCATGACCTTTCAAGTCTGGAGTCAAAGGGGTTTTGAACCCATGACCTTTCAAGTCTCCATGACCTTTTTAGTCTTCATGACCTTTCAAGTCTGGAGCCAATTTTTTTTTAAACCCAATGCCTTTCAAGCCGAATACTACTTTCATGCTTGTAATACCATACAAATTTAAATTTAAATGTTGGCGTATATATATATATATATATGTGTGTGTGTGTGTGTGTGTGTGTGTGTGTGTGTGTGTGTGTGTGTGTGTGTGTGTGTGTGTGTGTATTGATATAAATTGATTTAAACAATACGTCACCAAAGTGACCTCTTTTGTTCAAAAAATTAATTTTTATTTCGAAATATAAAAATATTATGTTCATGTAATTTATGTGAATATTAATCGGCCCAAAGGAAGATTAATTTTTAACAAAATTGCATGTGCACCTTTGGTAATAAGTGCATGATAATTATTTAGTTTATTACATATAAATAATAAATCGGCCTAAAGGAAGAATTATTGTTCGATATGGTCTTATTATCAGTGTTTGATTACTACACCAAGTTCTCACTTACAAGTTAATATTTTTTCCAAAGATAATATATTAATAGAGTGTCCGATATCTTAAAATGGGGTTTGCCTTAATTTGAATTTTTTTTAAGACTTATATGAGCTAGTTTTATTTGGTTGTTGGTCACTCGATTCATCTATCAGTTATGCTTTTAACATTACTTCGAGTATTAATTATATTCCTATGCTTAATGGCACAAACTTTAAGTTATGGCAAGAGAACCTCCATATAGTTCTCGGTGTCATGGATCTGGGCCTTGCGTTAAGGGTTCCTTCTCTTGTTCCTCTAATGAAAAAAAAGACATTTAAAGGTGGGAGAAGTCAAATCGCATGTGTTTGATGATCATAAATAAGGTCATTCCAAAAGCATTCAGGGGCAAAATATCAACAACGATAAAGACAGCCAAAGAGTTCTGGAAGAAATTAAGAATAGATTTGCCAAGAATGAAAAGGCTAAAACAAGTACACTTTTGCCATGTCTCATCTCAAGGAAATATAAAGGTAGTGGGAACATTAGGGAGTAGATTATGGAAATGTCTTATCTTGCTTCAAAGTTAATAGTACTTAAGCTTGATCTCTCTCAAGATTTTCTTGTGCATTTGGTTTTGATATCTCTTCCCACACAATTCAATCAATTTAAGGTGAGCTACAACTGCCAAAATGAGGCTTTGTCCCTTAATGATCTCACCTCACATTGTGTGTAAGAAGAGGAAAGATTGAAGCAAGAAAAGACAAAAAGTGCTCATTTGGCTAGTACTTCCAAGGATAAAGGGAAGAAAAGAAAGAAGGATAAATAAGATGTAGTGGTTCCATATCAAAAGAAACAACATAAAGAAAAAAATGTTGATGGTTGTTTCTTCTGTGGAGCTGTGAGACATAGAAGAACCAATGTACCAACTTTCATGCTTGGCATGTAAAGAAAGGTACATTTATTAATCAAGTTTGTTCTGAGGTTAATTTGACTTCGGTACTTAAACACACTTGTGGATAGATTCTGGTACAACCACTCATATCAGTGTGTCTATGCCGGGTTGTTGAGTTGTTGAAAGCCAAATGATAGTGAAAGATATTTTTTTTAGGGGGATGGCAAGAAGATTGAAATTGAATCAATTGAGATATTTAGGTTATTACTAAATTCTGGTACTTATTTGGATTTAAATGCGCCATTTATTGTACAGTCATTTAGACAAAATTTGGTTTCCATTTCTCTATTGGACAAATTCATTTATACTTGTTCTTTTGGAAAAATAAATGTAGTCTTCTTCATAATTCAAATTTAGTTTGTACTGCTTTTTTATCTTATGTGGATGACCTTTATATACTTGATACGGTTACTTCATGTCATGAAACCTTGCAATTAAGTACTTTAGGTGTCAAAAGAAAATTAACCAATGAGAATTTTGAATCATTATGGCATAAGAGATTCGGTCACATCTCCCAAATGAAAATTGAAAGACTTGTGTCAGATGGGATTCTCGATTCCCTTAATTTTTCAGATTTTGATATTTGCACATATTGCGTAAAGGGAAAACAGACAAACATTAGGAGATTTAGTGTCAATAGGTCTATAGACGTCTTAGAACTTATATAAAAAGATATTTGTGGTCCATTCCCTACGATTTCATCGAATGGTCAACAATATTTTATCACATTCAAAAACTATTTTTCATGTTATGGATACCTTTATCTCATCCATAAAAAGTCCCAATCTCTGGATGTGTTCAAATCATTCAAGGCTGAAGTTGAAAATTAACTCAACAAAATTATTAAAAGCTTTAGATCTGATCGTGGTGGTGAATACTACGGTAGTTATGACAATTCAGGTGAACAACGCCCAGGACCAATTGCTAAATTTCTAGAGGAATGCGATATCGTCCCACAATACACCATGTCAGGTTCTCCAAGCATTAATGGTGTTGCTGAAAGGGGAAAAAATGCCTAAAGACGTGGTAAGGAGTATGATTAGTTACTCTAAGTTACCAGATTTTCTCTGGGGTGAAACATTAAAGACTGCAGTGTATATCCTTAATATAGTACCAATTAAAGAAACTACTAAAACCCCTTTTGAAATTTGGATAAACAAGAAGCCTAGTTTTAAGCACCTTCATATTTAGGGATGTCCAAGTGAAGCAAGGCCTTATAGGCTACATGAAAATAAACTGGATTCAAGAACAGTTAGTTGCTATTTATTGGATACTCTGAAAGATCTAGGGATTACAAATTCTATTATCCTACTACTAAATCAACTTTTGATACGGGAAATGCCCAGTTATTTGAGTATGCTGAGTTTGTCGAGGGGCATAAGATTAGGTATTTTGATTTTGAAGAGGAATATGTTGATATTCCCACAGCTATTATTAATATTGACCAGGCTCCTATTCCTGACATTGTGAAGTAGACATAGGTATGTTGCATGAAACCAAGAGATTTCTTTCAAAGAAATTTGAGATGAAAGATCTTGGTAACGCTGATTTTGTGTTGGGTATACAAATACACAGAGATCGCTCTCGGGGTACACTTGGTTTATCACAAAAGAGCTATATCGATAATGTTATAAAAAGGTTTGACATGCATGATTGTAAACCATATGACACCCCTGTAGCTAAAGAAGATAAATTTAGTCTCAGTCAATGTCCCAAGAATGATTTTGAGATTCGAGAGATGTAAAGGATTCCTTATGCGTCAGCAGTAGGAATTATTATGTATGCTCAAGTATGTACGCGTCTGGATATTGCGTAAATTATTGGCATGTTGGGAAAATACTTCAGAAATCCTGGAAAGGATCACTGGATAGTAGCCAAGCGAGTCATGAGGTACTTACAGAGAACAAAAGACTACATGCTCATCTATCGGACGTTAGATCAGTTAGAGATCATCGGATATTCTGACTCTGATTTTTCTGGATGCCAGCCGTCCAATCATGGAATATGATTGCAAAATTTTGTCACGGGGCTGCGTATTTTGGATGGCATTGAAAGACCACTTAAGTTATTTTGTGATAATAAATCAGCAGTATTGTATTCCAATAATGATAGGATTTCTACAAAGTTAATGTTTATAGACATCAAGTTGCTAGTTGTAACAGAAAATGTTGAGAGTGGACTTATGTCTACAGAGAACATTGGAACAAACTCCATGATTGCAGATCCACTGACTAAGGGATTACCACCTAAGGTGTTTCATGAGCACACTGCTCATATGGGTGTAGTTCTTTTCAGGATATTTTGGTTTGGTGGGCGTTTGTATTTTAAATGATTTCATAGACACATTTACTATGGATTTTATGGTTATTTACTGCAGTAAAGTATTCAGTTTATATTCACTCTGATTTTATATGGTTTGATCTCACTAAGGTTTAAGGAGGACCAGTTGGAAATAGGCTTGTTAAGATCACATTGCATGAAATTTCCAAGCTACACATCCACACTTAATTTTTGTCATTAGTTGCATTGATATATGTGATCATTGATGGATCTACTTAGGAAATATGTAATGACGGTCGCTTTGACTTTATATTGGTGCAATTAATGGACAAGATTGTTCAAATGCATAAAGTTTTGATAGCAAAAGCTCATGAGCTCATAAAGTATAATCTTAAGTTTATAAAGTTACATATATAGCCCAAGTGGGAGACTGTTAGAGTAAAATTTAATAAGTGGTCTTATATATGAAATAAATATGAATTATAGGGTATCAAATAAAGTTAGGCCAATTAAAGTGATTAATTTAAGTTTTTGGGCCTTAATAATGTAGTATTAAAGTGTGTGTTTTAATGTGTAGGGACAAACGTAATTTTTATTTTTATGATGGGTTAGAATATTAATATATGAAATATGAAAATGCACGATTGTCTTATAAATAGGAGTCATGGTCCCCAGGTCACACAACTCTCTTTTTCTGATTTACATTGTCAGGGAGAAATTCATGCATAAAATAAATGTGTTGATCTGGAAGATCAAAAGAGCTCAGACTCAGATATTTTGCTTTTTTCGTTATGGATTCAGGTATGCTTCCACAAATTCAATATTTTTATTTCTTGATAATTCAATATGAGTGTTCATGTTTGTGTGATGATTTTGATAAAATAGATATTAATCTAACACTATTTCGACCAATTAGATTTTTTTAAGGTTTTATATCTATGTATAAATTAGTTCCTATTCTGACTTGTAGTATTGTAAAATTACTACCATGTCATCTATGTTTTTTTTTTTTTGTGTGTGTATGAGTGTTTTTTAGTTTTAGATTTTATCATTTATCAAATTGACTAACCTCATTGACAGAGAGTCAGGTCGATGTGAATCCATCTCTTTAATAAAGAATTTACCCTCTTGTGACACCCCGACTAATTAAATACCGGGTAGCTACTCCTTTATTAAATTAAATCAAAATGCCTAGTTGGCTCAGTTAATAGCATCACTGTCGAAAACATTTTATTATTACTAACCACCTAGTATTTAAAAAGTAAGTTGCCAAATTTTAAGTAAAGTCTGATTAACATGCAACAAGTGTAATGAAGAATAATAACACCATTCACCATAACGAAGTAAATAGAATAACCATCACATAATGTAAATAAAGTCTGGAGGAAAACTCCTCACTACAAATCCACAACTGAAATAATTAAACTGAATACTGAATCAATACAAGCCAAAGTCTGAAAACTGTAATGGAAAAGTAACTCTAATGGAACTGGGCAACATGCCCTAAAACTGAAGAATACTGAAGATGGAATCCAAATGATAGAAGCGTCTAAAAGCGAATCCCTGTAGCTTCCACAAAAAGCTACAGCTCGTCACCTGAATGAGTATCCTATGCATGGTGTCCTTGTGGCTGGGCACCTAAAAATGGTTTTACAAGAAAATAGATTTGAAAGCAAACGGGTCAGAGCCCGAATGTGGAGATATTTTAAAAACCTGCAAGTGCTTTAAAAACATTAAAACATTAAATGCAAAGTAAATGTTAGGACGTGCACTCACATTAAATTCTCACCTCTCGTCTAACTGTGCACTCCTAACATAAGTACCCATCTAACCACTAGCTAAGTGACATCATATCTAGCTAGACTGTCATGGATTCTACCCTTATTACTCGGTTCCCATTAACATTATAACGATCACATTTAAATAGGGGCTTAACGTAAATTCAGTTTCTCATAAAAGTAACATAACTCATTATAGATTATCCCTTTTATATTATTCAAAATTATTCACACAATACCATACGAAAGTTACCATAATAAAGTGTATATTTTCCACAACATAAATATACAGTATAATACAATACAAGCACCCCGAGAACTAGCTGCGGTGCACGCATACTCTGCTATCCATCCCGGTACATCACGTACATAAGGATCACATATTCCGAATCTCTCAGGAATAGTTCACAGATAACAACATCACAAATAATGGAGGCGAACACAGTCACATCACATGGGTCACGAACATACCTACGCTCCCACGATCAGCGGACTTATTAATATCCCAATAAGCCTTTCTCTGACCTATGTTCATCAAGGTAACCAGTCTAAATCCGGGCAACACAAGGATTAGAGGGCCCTAAGCGAACGCAAACCTCCCGTGATAGCAAGTATGGTAGGTATGTCATACACTCAATTCATACACCAATACTAAGTAAGCACACATCTTAGTAATCCCGTAGTTTAATTCTAGTACTTATCGCATTCTCGTACTAACCTAATATATATACAACTTATATAATCCCAGTCCATATTTATACGCGTCATAATTTATTCTCACGTCGTAGTAGGCACTCACGTCTCGACTCAAATGTCTATTTGATTTGATCCACACTTATATAATTTACTCCTCATTATAACCCAAATGTCCCAAGTATACTAATACACCATCAAAGGAATGTTATCTCTATCCTCGAACAAGTTTACGGGACTCCCAAAATCAAAACAGGCCAAAAAGGCCTAAACTGCCAGCTCGTTAGAAGTCTCGTTCAAACGAGGCTGTTCGAACGAGAGTTCGTTCGAACGAATTGGGCTATCTAACGAGATCTCCTTCGAACGAGATTATCGAACGAACATCCCTCTCGTTAGAACCCCAAACTGTCAACTCGTTAGAAGCTCATTCGAACGAGCTCGTTCGAAGGACCTGGGTAGGTCTTCTAACGAGTGACCAGAATGAAGCCCAGAAATTCTTATATTCGTTTTTCCAATTTCTCTACACCTCACATCTCATCCAAACCTCAATCTAACCATTGTTTAAGGTCTCTAATCGTCCCTAAACATGTTAAAGTCACATACTAACGTATTTTAAAGGATTAATTCTTCCTACACATCATCAAATCACAAGTCTCTACTCTTTTCCCCAATTTTTCTAGAACATAAACCCTAGATTTTT
Source organism: Sambucus nigra (assembly GCA_949130495.1). Taxonomy (NCBI): domain Eukaryota; kingdom Viridiplantae; phylum Streptophyta; class Magnoliopsida; order Dipsacales; family Adoxaceae; genus Sambucus; species Sambucus nigra. Next base: position 804,861,421 of record OX422208.1, read on the forward strand.
CTCATCATAAATTCCCAGAATTTAATCCGTTTTTACATCACATAAATTTGTAATTTCTGAATTTAATCTTCCAATAACGTTTCTACATGCAAACCTATACCCAAAATTAAACTAATAACTTCCAATTTCATGGGTTTTCCTTTATCTCTCAAACAAGAATGATTATTAAGATTTCTAACATGGAAGAAACATTTACTGCATAAAGAATGTAATTTAAACCACTTGCCTTGATTCGATCTCTGATTTTGATGACGATTTCCTCTCTCTTTCTGCAGAATTTCCTCTCTCTCTCTCTCTCTTTCTCCAAGCTTCTTCTCCAATGGCTATGGTGGCTAGGGTTTTCTGTGGAAAAGTGATTAGAAACCTAATTCAAATAACCTACGTAACCTATTGGGTTATCATGGGTTGGTTAGTGGCTTAGTGGGTCAAACCCACATCAGATTTACTTTACTAATTTTCGTCATTTTTAATTTCTAAAAATAAGAAATTACCAAAATACCCTTTATATTGCCGGTATGGCCTAAAAATACCCCGGGACCCAAACTACACCCCCGGCTAGTGTTTTCTGACTATCTCGACCCTTCCGGACGCGTTGGCGAACTCAAAATGACCATACGGTTAATAGAATTTAAATTCACTTTTATAATTAAAATAATGATATCCTGACGCGACGGTCGCACGCGTCCCAATAAAATGACCAAATTGTCGTATATCAATCTCACGAAAAATTTCATAATTCACTATTCATATAGCATCATATATACTCAATATAGTCAAATACCAACTCACATCACGCTAGTATTTTATCCGGATTAATTCCCAATTAATTCACATTTAGTTAATTAATCCCAAAATAAATATCGCCAAAAATACGGCGTATTACACCTCTCTCAAGTAACAGTTGCAGGATTCCATGTTGGTTGAAATCTGTAGGTGGGGCTTTTTTCTAAACCTCCTGTCTTAGAGATATACTATATCATCACGAGACTAATATTAATATAAAGACATATAAGAGTTCATTCGAATATTGAGGAAACCTTCCAAATGAATCAAGTTTACTTATTAGGCATTCTAATTTTGAAATCATAAAGTTATGACATAAATTTGAGGAGGTTACTAGGAACCATCGAGTAATAAAATTTGAGATAGACTAAGAAGATTGTAAGATCCATCAATCTTACTCTCATCAAGCAACCCACGAACAAGCTTGAATAACAACTAGGATCTTACTCGATAATAAGTGGGTGAGCTGTTAGCTAACAAATAAAAAGGTGATGATGGTGACAACACTATTTGACACAAAGGAATGTCAGTCATTATTTAATATTCACGAGATCCCATACATACAGGTAAACCATTGAACATTGATTAGAGCTCACAGGACACATGTTAAAGCATGAGCACTTTTAACTAAATTTGTTTTCTCCATGTTGTACAGGCAAATTTTAACACATGCATGAAAGGGTTTGTCTCCCATGATGATGGTCTGTAGGTTGTTCCGAAAAGTGGGAAGAATTTGAGGTCCCATGAACATATGACGGGACTATATACATTGCATTAACCATTTGAGACAAGATGGGACTTCAGAAAGAGAGCTCGGAAGATATATGAATTCTCTTGAGAGAGTTTAAATAATTTGCCTACTTGAGAAGATGAGTTTTATTATTGAAAATGAGCGTTTGTAAATATTGATTTCTATTCTCAAAGTGAAATAAAATCCAGCCTCCTATGGATGTAGCCAAAGATAGGTGTACCACATTAATTGTTGTATTTTTCTAAGTTTATTTCCTTCCTTCGAGATTAATATCTATATATTTTGAGCTTACCTCTATTTTTTATTAGAAATAGATTTATCATCAACACTAATACGGGTTATGCTTCAATTTTACTATAAACACCCAGGCTATAAGGGAATTTACTACCGTCTCTTACAATAAATAAAAGATGTATCCCCTTACAAAATGACAATTTTACCTTTAAATCCAAATTCAACTATTCTTAATCCCAATAAAGAGCGTTACATTTTCCCAAATGTGTAACTGTTTTAAACCTGTGAGCGGGAGGAGTATATGATAGCTAATACTAATCTAATGAAATTTCCAATTAGAGTAAACTTGGACTGTGTTTGAATTAGAAATTGATGGTGGAGATTTATGCTTAAGACACATTGCAAAAACCTATAAAATTCTTTGAGATGAAAATACTTTTAAAAATTAATATTATCAAAAGTTATTGTTAATTTGAAATCTAATAAAGGGCTTTGGAAAAACCATCACACTATTAACATGTGGTATAAAATAACATATTATCGATGTTTTGTACTCAATAAGATCCATAAGAATTTTTTTGCATTTTAAAGATATTCGTTAAATTGGGTACAACATTAAGATATTAAATATACATACTATGGAGTATCTTTGTATTACTTCTACTATCTAAAGCTGAAAGCAGTTAGTTAATAAACTTCATACTTTATTTTCAATATTATATCACACAAATATAAGAGTTATAGAATCTTAGATGGTAATAAACGATACATTCCCTGATAAAAATACATTTATGCTTTAGCATAACCGCTTTAGTCACCAATGATCCACTAATAGGGGATAAATTACTAATAACTCGTGGGGCATAAATGAAAGAAACATAAGTTGTGGGTGCTTGACATAAATGACAATGTTTCTTCTCTAATAGCATTGATTGATCATGCATTACAAATAAGAAGAACATTAGGTATATATTAGACCTAGGGTTTGAATCACGATACCTATATGAATCTAGTTTTCAAAGTTTTCAAAGCATAATGTTCAAATCTCTCCTTTTCAAAAAAATTCATGTAATCACACATCGTCATAGTTGGTGAAGATGTTTTTTCAAGCTAAATTTTTTTCTTTTCAAGAATCTCGTAATATTCACGCATTGTCTTGGGTTTCTACTTCCGAGAACCATTACTATAACAATTAAAACTATCTAAGAATTTAAGATGAGACATTTTACCTTACGTGAAATTCAAATGTGCGAAGAACACCCAAATTTCAAGTTTTCTAAAAGAATTTAGTGCAAGTCACAAGGAAAGTTAAACTATAAATTAGAAGAATATATACAAAGTACTAAACCCTAAAATCTCAAAATACACCATTCCCTGGGAACAATGCCATTTTTGATGAGGTGTAAACTTTGAATGCAAAATATGTGTCATTGGGTGTTTACGTCCTATATAAACAAATATTACAACTTGGTACACTATTGGAGTATAGAGGAAATTAGGTATCGAATCCATAGGGAATGATATTTAGAATAAAATTAATTTAGTACTCATAAATGGGGAAGATATAAAAGATAATGATGGTTAAAAAGGGGGAAATAAATATTAAGATAACTACGCAAATAAAACTAAACAAAGATCAATAAAATGAGATTAGGATCCCATCCCCACCATGGTTAAACATAAAAAAAATAAGGAATATGGTTTGAAAAATGCAATTAACTGAGCATATTCAATTAATTATAAACATCACACATGAAACAACCTAACCTAAAAATGAGGGAGAAAACTTCTAATTGAAAATGGTCACAAATGGATTAATGTCGCAATATCTCTATAAACACTACCATTTCGTGACAACGGAAGCTAAATGCGTAGTATTCCAATATTAAGAAAAAAGATTTCAATTAAAAGTGTTTTGAACAAAAACCTACTTTCACGTCTTAAACCCATAAATGGTGTAAATATGATCCCAACCCTTAAAACTAACTATAACACATATTAATACAACTAATTAATGA